>VNJR01004794.1:0-330755 GCA_008042585.1 Drosophila punjabiensis | reverse complement strand
CCAACTCGAACCTTCTTCATGTGGCGGATGATCAGCTCACCCTTCCGCAGCTCGTAGCGAACCATAAAGCTGGGATTAAGAGTAGTCACTGGCCTGATGGAAGGGGAACAGTGCACCCTGTGACCCCGCTCTTACCTGACTTTCCCCACCTGAAATCGCTTGTTCATGCGGATCACGCTGTCCGGAGCGGCGGACGTGGAGATCAGCAGCAAGGCCTTCAGATCGATGCGCATGGTGGTGTATATTGTTCCTACGTTTTCGTTCTAGTTTATTTCTGTTCACAATTCGTATACAACGAACAATTTTGAAAAATGAGGTATCTGTAGGACTACTTTCTCAGAGTGTGACTTACTAACTGACAGAATCCGATGGCACACTACCTACATACTTGCTTCATTTGCCGAATTTTCACACGAAACCCTTTTCGTAAATTTGTCTTGAAACCTGCAACACGCAACCTTGTGTCGCTGCTATGTTGTGGCCTGTTGCTGTGTTTGTGTGTTTGCTGTATAGCTGCGGGCTCCTTTGTGCTGGCAATTCATTAATAATTCAAAAATGCCGCATATGTTCAGGCCCAGGACGAGGACAACAACAGCGACGGCGGCTACAGAACACAACAAAAAAAAAAAGCATTCACTTATTCTGCAATTTATCAATACAAAGTTAACATGAAAATGGCCACAAAAACCACAGCGCAGACACAGAGGACACCAAGTAGGAGTAGGAGCTGCAGCAGCAGGAGCAGGAGCAGGACAGGCCCAGCCTGGGGTGTTTGTGTGACTGGAATTGGGTGGACGGGGTACTTGTGCAGCAGCATGTGGTGGCCACTGCTAAGTACGTGTTGATTTGGGCGCTTTCGATTGGGCTGAGGCTCTCTCTCATGGATTTGCAATCCAGCGAATCGATTGGCCCCATACCATCCATCAGCTCCCGACGGAGCTGGCCTCTAATCCCGCCCGGAGGCACAGTTTCCTTGCTGTCTTCCACTCGCAATTTATGCAGCTTCTTGGCTGGCTTCTAAGGCCCGGCCATGTGCAGTTTCTTGCATGCATTATCTCCGTGAAGCTCCGTGGAGCTCCGTGGGGCCTAAGACTTGGCTCGGGATGCCGGGCACGTCGCCTGGCCTTCGGTTACATTTATTGCATAAAACCCAGCCAATTTCCATTATAATTTGTAACGAGCGGAGACCGCCAAGGGGCCGGAGTCGAACTCGTACTCGTATGCTCAGTCGGTCAATAGCTTTTTGGCTTGACAAAGTCGCCGATAGGGACCTCAAGACCTGCTGAAAGTCCACGAATATAATCACATAATGTGGCATTTAAAGCCGCCTTCTTTGTGGGTATCGGTATCAGTATCAGTATCGCTATCGCTATGGCTATGGCTGATGGCATTGCATCTTTAGCTGCTTCTAATGGGAGTCCATGCTTCGCGGAGTTCCCACCTCCGGAGCCTCGCTTTTCACCGAGTGTACACTGGTGTAATTGTACGTGCCTATTTGCATTTTTATCTGCTTCGTTTTCCGCTTTCTTCCTTATTATTACTTGACACTCTGCAGCGCAGAAGAAGAACATCGGCAACATTGGCAGCAACAACAACAGCAAGTAGTGGTTTTCAGTTTCAGGCGGGGATGGGGGCGATACATCTATTTAAAGTTGAGCCCTAGAGTTGGTTACCCCCACGACCCAGCGAACAAAAGCTACCAGCGACTCGAAATTAAGACCTCGCCGGCCGGCTCACCTGTCAAAGTGAGTGCCGCCGGCAGAACGACCCTGAACCCTGGCCGAAGGGTTCAATCAAAACCGCAGGCCTGCTGGCTAATCCCTTACAGAATTTCGCACATAAAACGAGCAATGCCAGCGCATAAAACGATGGCCATAAAAGCTGTTTCATTCCACTCTATTCCCGCAGGTTCTGCTGCCTCCTGTGCCTGGCTGCCATGGCTGCAGGAGCGGGATCAGGAGCGGGATCGGCGGCGGGAGCATCACCGGCTCTGGCCAAGGATGTGGCACATGTGCACAAGATCAAGAGACAGGAGAGGCGCCACGGAACGAGTCCTCTGACGGCCATCAAAAAGCCCAAGCAGCTGGTCCGAAGTGCTCACGGTCTGAACAAGAAGCTGCTCAGGTGAGTAACCACACAGGGAGAAAAAACACCCCAACTAGAGGGTTTAATCTGCGATTTTAGTCCTACTTACTATCTACTATAAACACTTTAATTATAGCTTAACTTCTTAATAAGAAAAATACACACTTCTTAGAACATTAAAGTAACAAGGCAATAAAGCAAATGTAATCCTTATCAAGCCATCATTTTAAGTACCAACTCTTGATATTATGGCTTTATTTTTTCCACTGCAACGGGGAGGGGGCCAGCCAGAGCACGCCTCTTATTTTGGGCTTAATTAAAGCAGCATGTCCAGTGCGGCTCATCCCCCCCTTGCCAGCCATAAATTATATAATGAAATATTCATGGAAAACGCTTACCACTTTGGCCAGACAGTCCACTCGGCACCTACTACTCCCTCTCCCTCTCCCTGCCCCGACTAACCTCTATTACACACACTGGCCTTACTTACACCCAACCAATGCGAACCTCTTGGTCGTTGCAGCCAGATGGGCTTCATGAAGGTGAAGGCGCCCAACAGCCACAACAGAAAGCGCCTGGCGGTTGAGTCACGCCGCCACGCCTCGCGCGATGATTCACACATGTTCATCATCAAATTGCCGCCAAATATGCACTACTATGCAGGACCCGCTGCGAAGAATGCGCTGACGGATCACCCGGCCAGCGACAAGTCGGGTGATGTTGCTGCTGCTGGTGGCAACGCACCCAACAAGATGGCAGCAGCAGCAGCAGCCGCAACATCGGGCACACGAGCAACATCAACATCGGTCGCTGAGGCGTCGGCGTTGAAAGCTAACGGGAAAAAGGTAAACGGGATTCCATTAGGTTACGCCATAGACACACACACACACATATACACACACGATGACTCCCCTTGGCCAGAACTGGCTCTTCTCTTGGCTCAGCTTCAGGCTGGCAGTGATCCGGCCAGGTTTGGACCCAGCCGAGTCAGCGATAAACATCGCCGCGCATGCGCATAAAACAAATTGCAAAACGTGGAACAGAGAACAGAGCCGAGAAGCAGAAGTGGATTACCCATTTGGGCCGATGGCAGACGCAGACATGGGAGAAGGCCAAGACCAAGACCAAGAGCAAGACCAAGACCGTTGCCTGAGCCAGAGCTCTTGGACATGCGACTGCAGCTATTTTTATGCGTGTGCGTGCACCCCAATGCCAAAAATGGGTATCTTGGGCATGGCCCGCTGTCCTATAAATAACCAACAGATAGGGTCAGCTCGGCACGGGGTATCGGTTAGTCCATAGAGCTCCCATTCCATGTCAACTGCAGCATTCCAAGCTACAAATACATGGCCTTTGTTACTGCTGCTGCAGAATTAATGCGGCAAGTGTCAATGTCAGGGAATGTCGGACAGGCCGCCAAGAGACGGTGACGGAGACGGAGACAGAGACAGTAACAGTGGCACTGGCACAAAAATTATTACGCTCTCACGACTCCTGGTGGAGTGATGCCGCCTGAACCAGAAATTAATATGCAGGCCATTAACCAAGTCCGAGCCTCAATTAAAAATGCAATTTGTTTGAGCCACTCCGCCGGCTAGTGGGCCTGATTTAGACGCCAGAGCACGGCTGATTTATGGGACGCCAGTTCAGAGCCACAGCCAGTACCAGCACCAGTCTCCAGTTCCTCCAGTCCAAGAGCCATTCCCCGGGTAATGTTGTCTAATCAGTGCGCTTTCAATTGCAGGTCTCGTTTCCCTTCAGCTCCAACGGACGGCCGGGCCGCATATACCACTGGAACCTGCCGGTCCTGAAGCAGGCGCTGGCCAAGAAGCCGCACTTTGCCCACGTCTCCGCAGCGGATCGCAACAGGCTGCTGGACATCGAGAGCGTGCCCACCTGGCGCCAGCCCTGGGAGAACGAAACCGCTGAGAAGGGCTTCAGTGCGGGCAGCGGCAAATCCAAGTACCGCAAGTCCCTCAAGCCCAAGTCGCCCACATACTACGCTCCCTCGCAGGCGGTCAGTAAGCAGAGCTTCCACAAGTACTTTGCGGGGAACGGCAAGCCCAAGGGCTTCTACGTCATCAAGGAGCACCAGAGCAAGCCGCAGTTCTACCAGAACATCATCTCGTAATCCGGTTAGAGCAGCCAGACATACGGGCCATTCGAAATACCTTCAAAAGACTGCGCGGTGCAGGGTGTTCTATTTCTTCAACTTCTTCTGGGGCCATCTGTCCCTTCCTTCACTTCCGTCCAGTTTCGGCTTGGAACACTTTCCGAGCTTCAACCGACCACTTCTCAGGACTGTGAAACAGTTTTGGGGTCAAGTCTATTTTTATAAAACGGCAATGAATACAATAACAGAGTTGGGCTGGTCCATGGAGGATCATATCAATATGGAACATATGAAAAGGTTAATTGGATTTTATTGATTCTTAAGCATTAATATACCATATTTTTATAACAAGTTAAAGTTAAAACCCAAATCCCTGAGATTAAAATGACAATAGCTAAAATCAATATTTAAAGAGAATATCAAACAGAAGAAGCATTGGTTGTAATATTATTTAACAATAATAGAGAGACATATCCTGTGAATCTGTAAACAATGAAGATAATCCCTCCGGAAGACCAGCCCAAGCTGCATTTTAGCTAAGCATCTACGGCAAGGCAATAAATTATGGCAAATATCAAGCTAGGTTTAAGTGCATGAACGATTTTGTTTTGATAAATAAATATTGACTGATTTTTAAATGCAAACCGCCTCAGACAAAGGCAGAACTGTCTGCCGCGAGTTTATTGACTTGGACAGAGGTAAATCGGTACCAGATGGATGGTGCGGGGGTGAAGCAAGGTAAGTGGCTGGCAGTTTTTGGCAGCTGTCACGACAGAGACACAGGCTCAGGCAGCGGAACAACAGTCTGGGAAAGCCGGGCTAATTACATAAGAAGCTTTAAGGCGTGTTCTGCGACTGAGCCCTATGGGAAGATTGCTGTGGCAGCAAGCAGCGGAAGCGGGGCGCATGCGCAGTTTCTCATTCGGCAGATAAAGCGGCAGACAGATACAGATACATATTTATAAGCCAGCGCCAAGTCGCAATAAGTAAATGCGATAATGATAATAACGACGACAAAAAGTCGGGTAGACAGACGGCACACCTCCAAACGGCCGCATAAATAATGTTGTTCTTCCTTTGCCATTTTCTCAATTTTTTTGTTTTTTATTTGGCGAGTTCGGGCGCATAATTGTTTTTGCGGCTTATGCCTTCCTGCTCGAACCCGGGCTCTGCTGACTCACGTGCGTTGAACTTTTCACCCGTATCCGTGGCCAGCAGAGTCTGTGTCTGTGGCATATTGAGTGCGCGGCTTAAGTAGATTTAATGACTTGTAGTTTCGCAGGCAGCGAGCCAGCGAATGAGACATAAATCACTTTTATGACAAATGCCATCAACTGGGACTGCGTCTGGGATGAAGGATGATGGCTGGAGGGCGGAGGACGGAGGATGGGCATGGGTGGCGCGGCTCATTGATTTTTTATGGCCATCATCAGGTGAAATGGCTGCGCGAAGCTGCTATCCAGATAACCGTCCTGGCAATCAAATGTCGGATAACTAGTGCCACAGTCACAGAGCTATCACAGTCGCAGTCCCAGTCTGATCCAGAGCCAGAAGTTGCTACTTGTTAACGCCATTTCCGCTTGTCATATCAAAATAATTATCTAAAAGTGTTCCCCAGTCCTAAGAACCCAACCCAACCCAACCGAACCGAACCGATCTCGAAACAAGACCACGGTATGCGACTATTCACTCGTTTGCGTGCGGGGCGGTTCGGCGGTCTGCCTGCAACACCACTGGACAACTTGATCTGCAGAACGAGTTCCTCACGCAATCTTGATTGCAATTATGTAATTCCGAAATTCTTACTAATTAAACTAACATTTTGCCTAATCGTATTTGCATTGCGCTCCAGAATTCTCCTCGTGTTGTGCAGAGCAAGAAATTGGTAAGTAGGGATTGATAAGAAGGGAATGTAAATATATTTTTATTAATATAAAATTGTATTTTCTTTAAGACTTTAATCAAAATCTTGTATAGGATTTGCTGTAAAAATGTATGTTACATGTGGAAGAAGACAACTCTTATTCCACAAGGAACATACATTTTCATCAGCATTACCCATTTAGCCATGTCCTTCCTTCCCATCATCCGTTTTTCTACCCGTATAAGACAATAGATCTCCCGTTACATTTTTCGTCATTATTAAAATAAATTAAAATTAATACAAGCCCTATTATTTTTGGACTCCTCCAAGCCTTTATTTTTCATTCGTGACACCCACACAAAAACATAAGGAAGACATTTCAATTTGCAGCCTTGATTACAGCGATAACCAGTAATTGTGTCAAAAGGTATCCAGTTCTTGATAACAGTTTATAACGTAGGTTTTTTTATTTACGTAGTTTATTTACGTCTTGTTTAATTATGTATAACTAGCTGTATTAATATTATTAAGCAGTGCAAAGGGAAATCCCCTTCTTTTTCTGGCGACTTTCACAGGAAACATTGTTTCTAGATCAGGGGCTTTTCCCCTAGATTTAGGGGGTTTTGGTTGTCCTAGAGGGAATTTTAGTGGGAAGAATTTGTAGGGGGAAGTTTAGGGGCTTCAAATATATCCGTTATACAAAATTTTTAAAATATTGAGTATCGACAGTTTAATTGGGCATCACTGGGTGCTGAAAAAGGAAAATATGGGCAGCACTGGGCGATAATCACTCAACTTAGTGTGCCCAGATAAACATTTAAAGATTTTTTAGGAGGAAAACCAAATTTGCATCTGGCAGCACTGTCAGAAAATATAACTAGCACACTGCACTGTAAAAAAATAGGACAACTTTCAAAGTTTTAATTTGAAATTATAACAAAAAAATGTATGACGTGCCTCGTCGTGTTGATGTTTCTGACATGACGCCAAGCTCGAAACTGAGAGATCTCATCCTTAACACCCGGGTACCACTGGTCCTCGACCATTTCCCTCTGGAATGGGAGTGCTTCAACGGCTCCCTACATGACTGGTGTGAGCGCTTCGATCTGGAGACCCAGTCCAATCCGCCGGCCTTTGAACTGATGGCTCTGGCGGACACCAGGACGCCGCAGTGGGAGCGGAAGCGAAAAAGTAGCCCGCTTTGCATGCTGCAGTTCCTCCGCGATTACGGCGTCCTGGAGGAGGAGCATACCCACTGGGCGGCATACCAGTACAAGAGGGCCCACGAGATTCCCGCCAGTTGCGTAAAGGGAATCGACTTCTCCCGCTTCGGCTTCCCGGAGCATGGCAACGATTTCTCCCTGTGGCTGGGATCAGAGCAGGCCAACACTCCGTGCCACTACGACACCTTCGGTGTAAACATCGTGGTGCAAGTGCACGGTTGCAAGTCCTGGCTGCTCTTCCCGCCCGAGACGCCGCTGCAGAGCACACGGGTACCCTACGAGGAGTCCAGTGTATACTGCCTGGAGAACTTCTACGCGCCAGACCCAGAGAGGATGCAGGAGCTGGAGGCACTGAGCATGCAGGCCTACCACTGCAACCTGCAAGCGGGCGATGTGCTAATCGTTCCGCGCCACTGGTGGCACTACGTTGAGGCAAAATCCACATCGTTAAGCGTCAACTACTGGGTGCCGCTTAAAGAGGACATGGACTTGGCGCTGGACGAGTTTCTGGTCAAGCACATCGTGGAGAGCTTCGTAAAGGGCGAGAGCGATCAGATGAAGCAATACCTGCTGAATCCCAACCAACTGGAGGAGATCTCTGCAACGCCCAGCGAGCTCTATGCCCAGTTTGAGCGGGCTGTGCACAACGAGGAGAGCGGACAGAGCAGCCGAAAGCTCTGGAACACTGAATACCTCAGCCAGGCGGACTTTCGACGCCTGCTCACTACTATCAACTACACTGTACGTCCACTCGAAGTGATGCCCTCCGATGAGTTTAAACTGCTGCTCAAGGACAATGCCAAGAGGCATCGCGCAGATGCTGCGCCGTCCGAACCCAGTCCGATGAGCAACACCTGGGAGCTTCTGGTCAGCAGCATGTGTGCTCCCCGAGTGATTGCCGGAATGAAGCGGGAATTCTTCCGCAGACTGCGCCAGGGCGAGAGCTCATAGGATTAAATACACAACAAAGTCTAAGAAAGAACGTTTACTGTGATACGGGATAATATTGTTGAATATGTGAGATTAAAATCCATTAAGCCATCAACATGTATGATACAATTTCCAAACAGAACCAGAACAAGGAGCATTAAATGCCGAATACCATCCATCTCGCCTTCTCACCATCTCCAGACTCATCTGAGGCTCTGCCATGCGATAGACCCTTGGGCGGACATGCTGCGAACATGAGGACATGAATTTGGGTAAATGCTGGCCATTTACCAGCCTGGTGGCTTCTGGTTGGGATAGCCTCCCTGCTGGTTGGCATAGCTGCCAGGGTAGGTGCCGTAATGGCCGGGTGCTGGTCCCTGCGGGAATCCTTGATACTGATAGTCTGCAAGAAGAGTTTTCTCTTACTGAAAATCCATTCTTTTGTTTCTGGCAAGAATACTCACTTCCAGGATAGGGCAATGTGGCGTAAGGATTAAAGCTCTGCGGCATCGGAGCGGGCACATAAGCTGGATATGGCATACCCGGCTGGGCTCCATACGGCACCGGCATGCCATGAACCTGGGCCGGATACGGAACATTGGCCGCAGCTGTGGCTGGCGACACACTGGGTGCGCCACCTGCTGGAATATCTGTAGGCAAAGGAGATACGATTATAGTTTTGCTATTAATAGTTTATAAGAGTCAACCTACCGCTGCCACTACCCGAGGTGGAGGCATAGTGCGAAGGCAGAGCCGGTGTTGCCGGGCAGGCCTGGCGACTCGACTCCGTGGTCAGATCCTTGAGCAGCTCCTCCTTCTCGGTCTTGCGGGCGAACACAAAATCGCTGATTTTGTTTTGGAATACGACCAGCAGCTGGGTGAGGTCATTATAGAACTTGGTGCCCTCCTGCAAGTTCCCGGATAGCTCTATGTAGCTGTCGTAGGCGGTGGCCAGCTCCTGGTACAAGGTGTCCCGGGAACTACCGCAGCTGCCAGTTTCCGAGACGAAGGCACCGTGAGCGCTCTGGATGTCGGATACTAAAGACTTTTGCCGCTCCACGCTCTCGCGGACCTGCTGCTGCAGCGGATTAAGCACCTGGCCAATGCGGGCCAAAGACAGAGCGGGCTCATCGATGGCGCCGTCTTTTTGTAGGGCCAGCAAGAATTCGTCCTTCATATCGAACGTGGCGCCCTTGAGCTCAGACTCTATAGCTTCGCGTTCCGCCTTGATGGTCTCCACATCTTCCATCAGCTTCTTGAGACGCTGCACACTGGAGCAGTTGGGATCGACACTTCCGCTAGCCGAGGGCAGTGATTGCTGGATTTGATCTGGCGGCAGGGACAGCAGCTGGATGCCCTTCTGGTTGGCCTCGAACTTCTGGCGCACGACCTTATCGGCTTCGATGGCATTGGTGATGACTTCGCGGTACTTCTTGGCGTTGGTGCGGAACATCTCCGTCAGCTTTTCAGAGCCAATGCGGGTCCACCGCTCCTTGAACTGCGCCCTTAGTTGGTTGTCCGAATCACGTTCCTCGTCCAATAGACGCTCGGTCTCGTCCAGAATTTCGCGGTTGCGATTCAGCAGCTCAGGAAGATCCTTGAGCAGCGTCTGAACATTCTCGATGCCGCCCTTCTCACGAACTTCTGTGGCCTTATCCTTCAGCGAAGGCGGCAATCCGCTGTTGCCATCGGCCGTCTCCACGGCTGCTGGAAGATTCAAACTGGCCAGCACGGCGTTCAGCGTCTGTGTGGACTCACGAAGCTTCATAATCTCCACGTTGACAATCTCGTTGCGACGCATATCGGAGGCGGTAAGGGCGCGATGCAACTCCACGGGCACCAGTCCAGTGAAAATGTCCTTAAAGTTGGCCGCCAAGGGATGCCCGATGGGCAGTGGCTTGGCCAGCTGAGCCTTACCCGGCGAGGCCAGCGTGCTGAGCTCGGGGATCATCTCGTTGTAGATGAACTCATTGTCCTTGGTGGACTCGGCCAGGTTGCGCTTCGCACGGCTGAAGTACTCGTCCAAGTAGGTCTCGTTTCCACCGCGGGATTGAGCTGCCTTGAACAGATCCACCGAGTTGCGCAGGCGGGCGATTTCCTCGCCAATCTTCTTGGAGGCGCGGCACACAAGACTTTGATACAGCTGGGTGAGGGCATGGAACCCAGCCTGCTTGCCGGCAATCGTGGGTATCCACTCCTTCTCCCACAGACTGCGCACGGACTCCTTCTGCATGGCGCGCAACACGTCCGCGTAGAACTCCTCAGCCTGGCAGCAAAGCTTGGCGACAATCTGTTCCTTCATGTTGTCTGTAAATAAATTAACAAATTTAAAAATAACTTCGGTCTAGTGGCGGACAGATGACCGATAAGAGTTTGTAGCATGATGACTAAATAAATAAACTCCGACATACTGCTTATATAAGACACGAGATTCTTGTATAGATTTCAGCATACCTTTGATGGCTTTGAGGATAAACACCTCCTGAGCTTGGGCCACCATCAACGCCTGCAGAACGACCAGTGTGTCCTGGCTAAGGTCGGGTGTAGGTTCCGATGGTACTGCTGCCGGCGTGGCGCCCTTCAAGTACTGAAAGATGCCGGCGCTCTGCTGGAGCAGCTTGATAGCCAACTTAAGGCCCTCATCCGTGTCCAATTCCTGGTTGGCCGCAATGCTGCTCTGCAAAGCGGCAATGTTGAAGAGCACGCAGACCTTCTCGTACATCAAGGAGGTGTGCGCTGCGGAGGGAGAATCGTAAGTTAATGGTGAAATGGATGGGCTGGTGGATGAATCACTCACTGAGGCTGATCTTGCCGCCGAAAATGGAGCCCTTGTCGAAGGCATCCTTCCACTTGAAGGGTATCTGGAGTTCGCTAACCGATATCTTGGTCTCCAATGCGCAGATCTGGTCATAATAGCTGCGAAGACAAAGGCCGGAGGTAACAAAACCAGCCAATAATACCCATTAGTGACGACGTCATCCGAGAGCTTGTTTACGTCTGGCCACTGGCACGCACACAGGTGCCCCACAGAGCCAGCTACTGTGTGTGTGATTAGCCCCGACTCTGCTGGTGACTCATTCGGAGAGTCCCGGAAAAAGGCCCACGACCCACAATGACATTTCCGGAATACTTACGCGTAAACCACCTCCAGCGACGCCTCGTACTTCTCGAAGAACTTCCAAATCGCCGTATTGCGTTGTTTGGAAAACTCATTCACTGCCTCCGCATACTTGGCCTTCTCCTCCTCCGACGCCCCGTTGTAGGTGCTCTGGATAAGATTGTTCAGCGGCTTGACCACATCCACCTCCGAAGGCTTCTTCAGCGGCACGCCCAGAAACTTCGACATCTTGCTCTGTTCTGCGGAGAATTGCTCAGACTCGACTCGGATTCAATTAATTAACCGTCTCTCGCTTTTATTCCAAGTCTTTTTTCGGCCCTCTCTCTTCCTCCAACAGCTGGCAGACTGACCGGGCGAGGCGGTCTTCGGTGAAATAATTTAAAGCTTTGGTCACCCTAGAACGGAGTTTAATTTAAATTAAATGAAATTTTAATTATTTAAATGATCAGGTGCATCTCATGATGCCAAACGTCATAGCATTTAATAAGATACATTTGAAAAAGCTAATGGATGTAATTACAATCAAATGTACCTAAATCCCAAGGGTATCTGTAAAATATACAAGAGATTACATACAAAACACGGCTTTCTTTTCCACTTGAATTCTTGAATTTTATATTTTAGGAGGATGCAGCAAAATTCTATTGGACACGCGAGTTCTCAATTTGCAGTGGACAAGCCATTTTAATATTTTTGCTTGGATTTATTAACATATAAAATAAAAAATTATTTATTTAAATTTATCATATAAATAATAAATAAATTGTTAATTATTTTAAAATGTTTTCCGAACAAATCACATTGTACATTAATTCGTCCTCTACTGTATGCCGGGCTTTAGAGTTCGTTTTAGGCTGTAGAATGAATATTTATCTTAAAAGAAGTAAAACTAGTTGAGTTTATAGACATATTAAGTACTAGTACTGAAATGGCAAGCTAATAAGACCCGGAATACACTACAAAAACATTTCTTAATAATTATTTATATATATTTATTATTTATAAATTTAGAACACTAGCTATAAACAAGCCAAATGTACCTTGTTTGCATTCATGCCACACCCCCGGCTGGTCACACCAATAATTAAGAGTTGAAAGGTAACCCTAGACACTTTCTATTTTCTGATTGCGTTGTTGTCGAGAAAACTCTGCGAAAATCTTGGTTTTACTGCAACATTTCGCTGACCTAAAAGTAGACTTGGCAGAGAACCTAGCGCTGAGCGAGGATTCGCACCTTAGTAGAGGAGACGCAGAAGCAGTAGCAGCAGCGAGGAAACGGAAGAAAGTATCCACACGATGGCCGAAGTGGAGAAACCTACGGCCACCCCGCCGACCGACATACCCCTGGCTACGCCCCCGAGCACCAGTGAGATGGAATCACCTACGACGGACGTCGCGGGAGCGGACGTGGAGCCGGGCACCTCGCCCACGCAGGAACCCAACTCGAACTCGCATCCGCACGACTCCGAATACGACACGGCGAGTGATCTGGAGGGCGGCGAGGACTACGACGACGAGGAGAGCGGCAGCGGTAGTGCCAGTGGCAGCGGCAGCGAGGAGGAGACTGAGACGGACGAGGAGGACGAGGACGTGGGTAGCGAGACGGACGATGGTGAGGCGGAGCACGCTCAAGACCGGTCCATCGCTGACAGCGAGGCGCAAAAGAAGGTCGACGAGGACCGAAGTAATCCGCAGTACATCCCCAAGCGGGGCACCTTCTACGAGCACGACGACCGGACTGCGGAGACCGAAGGCGACGTTCTAGTCGAGCCCGAGAACGGCGCCGGGCAAGCGCAGCCAGAGCCAAATGGCGAACTCAATGGACTCGCAGCAGCCGGAGCAACGCCCGCCGGCCAGACGCCACAGATCTCACAGGCCTCCAAGACCATGCGCAAGTGGCAGCCGGCATCGGGTGGCGATCGCTGGTCCCACGACCGATTCGAGGCGAGCGAGCAGGCGCCCAAGTCACGGGCCGAGCTGTTGCAGGCTTATGGCTACGATATTAGAAATGAGGATGCACCGCCTAGAGCCCGGCGGCGTCGGCGCTATACTCGCGGTCCGAGCAAATACTCACGGAACTGGGAGGACGAGCAAGCTTATCTCAAGGCCAGCAATAAGGAGCGCAAGCCGCCGCGACCGCAGGACTTCCCGGCTCTCAATGAGCGGAAACCGCGGGGACCTCGCACATCCTCTTCCCGGGAAGAGAAAGAGAACCGACGCTCTGGCGGTGCTGGTGGCGTGGGTGTGGAAAAGCAGCAAAGTGTGGCAAGCAGCTCGAATCCAAACAGATCCCAGGAGCGAGAGCGCGAAAGGGAGCGTGAACGCGATCGAGAGCGTGAGCCCAAAAACCGCAACTTTGGGCGAATGAATGGTGGTCCAGGCCGGCAGAATGCCATGGAATTCAAGAAATCTGGTCGCGGACAGCAGCCGCGCGACCGTGAGAGGGAGCGTGAACAACTGGACAACCGCAATCAAAAGCAGTCGACTCCACGCTCCAATCAGCAGCACCCACAACAGCAGCAGCCTCAGCATCAACAGCAGCCACAGCAACAACGACAGCCGCCACAGCAGCCGCAGACTCCGCTCTCCACCACGAACCTCTCGCAGCGCCTGCAGCAAGTGCAGCAGCGCAACGATCCCAGCCATGTGGGCAGTGTCCAGATGCACTCGCTGGCCAACCAAAGCCCACAACAACCGCCGCAGCCGCTGCACCAGGAACAACGCAACGCGCCCAAGCGCTATTCGAGCCTGCGACGGTCGCAGCAGGAGGCATCGCAGCACTTGGCGGAACAGCAACAGCAGCAGCAGATGCAGCAGCAACTGCACCTCCAGCCACAGCCGCCGCAGCCATCTCAGATCATGATCCAGGACCCTCACGTGCTGATGCAAATTGCTTACCAACAGCAGGAGCTGCAGGCGCAGCTGCAAACGATGCAACTGGGACCCACTGCCTCTGGGGCAGTCGCAGCGCCACCAAAGCCACACGCACCACCGGCAGCTGCGTATCCGCAAGCGCAGGCGGCACCTTACTACGTAACCGGAACGGAGCCAGTGCCAGTGCCCGTTTCCGTGCCTGTACCCCAAGCACCATATGTGAATCCGGCTAGTGCCGCCTACTTGCCCACCACACCCGCTGCCGTGGCCTATGCGCAGGCAGCGCCGCCTGTAGTGCCGCAACCAACACCGGCACCCGCTCAGGCGCCAACTGCAGCCCCGTCTGCACAACCTTACCAAAACTACAACACTGTCGGTGGCACCACATACTTTGTACCGCCGGCCCAGACCACTAACCGCCCAGCTGCCCTGCCCCAGCGTCGTCCAACCAATGCTATTCCCATCCTTCCGCCATCCGAGAAACACAAGACGAAGGGCGGAGGCCCCGGAGCCGGAGGCAAGGAGGAGGGTAACTCGGACAACATCGACCACATCATTGACAACATGTTCGTTGCGCGACCTTCGGCTTTCCAGCCTACCGGAGAGGGTGGTGCGGCTGGTGGAGGTGCATCCAAGGAAGACGGAGCTACTCCTCCGGCGACCGAGCAGAACCTTCAGCCGGTGGCGGCCACTGGGAAGGAATGAGTGCAGGTGTACGCTGGCATGTCGACGCCGCAGCAGCAGAGACGAGGTCAAAGAATGACTCCTCCTTCCCCCTCGTCCGCCTACGGCATGCTGCCGCCGCAGCCGCACGCCGGCTATTACCGCGCATCGCCGCACTAGCTCCATGAATCAAGCATCAAAGCTTTGGCTCAGCTCATTGAAACGATTTTTTTTCCCCATTCTGTCCTCGGATCTGGGATCCGACGAACTCCATGAATTGTAGCATCGCAATAAGAACCATTTGTAATTAGCATTTAGCTCCCAGATAATCGATCTTACTAACGTCAAACCTACGTATATAGGACGAGTATATATATATAATCAGGCGCAAGCTCCCATTAAATTGTATGTAGTATCTAGGACCAGCTGCGGCATTCGTTTATTAAGCCGAAAGTGAAAACGTGCTGGCGGCGAGGCGCTTAGCTTATTTAGCCGCATTTTAGAGTTGAAACAAGAGATTTATCGTGTGAAATGTATTTGCGTAACCTAATAGAACTTGAATTTGAATAAACGTTTAACACGAAGCAACCAACTGTGCACTCTAATTTCCGAACTATGATTGATTTGATTTAAATTTAATGCAAATATTGAATATAATGATAAAACCTGACCTTACTTTTAGAAGTGTGATCTTAAATGCTCTATATAGTACCGATATATCCATGTACCCTAATATAGGGTTAAAACAAGTAAAATTCTGAAACTCGCACTATTCAATGAAATCGAGAAAAGTGCTTTGGATGACGAAACGTTTTCGGATTTAATTCTGCCTTAATACTAAGTAAGCTCTTCACAGCTTTGACTCCTTGGCCAACTGCTCCAAGAGAACGCTTATGCGTCGGAATGAGTCCTTGAACATATGGTTGAACTTGCGGGCGCTTGTCTTGATGCTGTCCCGGTATGCGGTGGTATTGATGTACACGCTGGCAAGAAGTAAAATTGAAAATCATTAATGTCTAAAATATAATTTGCTGAATTTCCTCAACTTACGCATCAGAGGTTATGGAGTAGAAGACACCGTATCCGTCGAACATCATGGGCGCCACATAGCCCACGTTGGCGGTGAATCCGAGGGTGCTGGTAGAGAGCACGAAATTGCCCCCGCCGCCACTCTTCGTGTACATGGGATCGTCGTAAAAGGCGGGAATGTCCATTTTATTCTCATATGCCGCACACCACAGTCCAAAGAGGTGTCTGTCGATGCCATTTCCCTTGCGCGCCTCGTTCATGAAGTGCTTGTGATCATCCACAGCGGCCCGGAATGCCTTGGCCAGGACCATATCTCCCACTTGCTTGTTGGATGACGCCCGCAAGAAGTTTGCAACGGCGCCAGTGCAGGAACGCAACGTCTCCGTTCGTCCGTTGTAGTACTGACGCATCAGAGCGGTCTCATAGGTGGGTACAATTCTGAATGGTATCTCATTAGCTTCCAGTGGCTATGTCATGTCAGGCAGTCTACTTACTCCTGATGCAACTGATAGTAGGTCCACTGCATAACGACTTGCACGAAGGAGTCGGGATGCAGGCGGTGTTTTTTCATAAACTCCTTGCCGTAATCATCGAATACAGTGAAGGTGACTGTCACATCAATGCCCTAAGAAAGCAATTATTTAAAAAAATATTCTTGCAGTTGTTTTGAATTGTACTCACCCTATCCTCCACCTCCTGACGGACGCGCTTAATCTCGCTCTTTAGTGAGTCATCCAGCTGGAAGCGAAGCTCCTTGATCTCCGCCACGCTCGAGTGCTCGGCTTCGGTCCAGTCCGGCTCCGGCACCTCCATGAAGCTCAGCTGCATAAAAGTGGCAAAGCTAATGCTGACAGTGCCGTCGTAGCAGCTGTGCTCGCCCGTCCAGTTGAAGCGTCCGTTGCGGAAGGCGATGATGCTGCTGCTGCGATCCGCCCATCGGGAATGCAGGTCCCCGAAGAGACCCAGCTGCGAGGATTCCTCGTAGTCCTTGGGCTCCTGCTCGTACCAGCAAATCTCCATGCTGGCGCTCTCTACCAGCAGCAGTGTCTCCTTGTTGGCCTCGGATAACTCCATCAGACGGGTGCGATTGTTGGCCCATGTGGTGCGGTCATCGTGACTTAGCATAGGGACACAGTCGCCTTCTGGCTCGTAGTCCAAAATGCTGCGCAGCCTCTGCAGTGCCACAAGGATTTCGGGTGCTGTTAGGATAGTATCGTCATCGTGCACACAGTTCAGGATAAATTGCCTGCCCTTTCCGGAGATGAGGATGTGCGAGGGCGTCTTACCCTCGTCTTTGGTAAGGAAGTGCTTTTCGATGTGATCCTGCTCCACACCAGGAACGCGACAGGTGGAGAAGAAGTGCTTATACAGAGCGGAAGAGTATTTGATCTTTCCACCGTTCGAGGAGAGCGGCTTGATACTGGACGTGCGAGTGAGGTTCCAGAACTCCAGAGTGTGATAGATGTGACGGGCCAAGCTCTGCGTAAATAAATGAACAAAACGAGTTCCAAAGTCTATCAACAAACAGAGCTCGGTGAATGCACTTCAATCGGCTCACCTTGAGCATGTACTCCGGGGTCTCGGGCACGCCCACCATCTCCAGCTGGGCGGGCATGGACATCAGTTGGTAGGGCAGCAGCGGCATGCGGATGAGATGGTATCCGTAGTCCTCCCACCAGGTGCCCAGCCAGTTCTTCATGCTGGCCTCTCGCTTCTTTAGCTGCTCATGCAGTTTGATGCCCACGCCGTTCTGGAACTCGTCAATGGCCCGCCGAGCCTGGGCCAGTTCCTCCTTGGTGCCGAAGGGCTGGATGCAGGCGTAGTACCGCTCCATGGTGTCCTTCAACTCGGGCAGAGGCAACGGCGGCAGCGTCTCGTCAAAGTCGAACGTGTTCTTGTCATCCTTACCCTGAAAGTATAGACTAGTCCGATCCATGGTGGTGGCTTATCTGCGGGGAAAGCAGGCGTGTTTCAAGATTAGTTAGTGTGGCCACCAATAGAGGCCTATGCGGAGATTAGAAAATTAATCATATCGTGAATCTCTTTTGCGGTCAACGGTCCAAAGTTCTGCTCCTGAATTGTGGTGAAATTTCCATAAAGACAATAACTCCCTCACTCACTTAGGAAGTTATACCAAAAATATAATATTTATGGCTATTGGACATGCAATTCTGAGGTGTGCCTGCCAAAGTTCAAAGTGATATTTTCCTCTGCTCAGGCAGAAGGCGGATTATCGTCACCCTCTAATAGCAGACGTACAAAGTCCGTTCTTCTTTGCCGGATTTAGATGCTTCATAAATATTTATATTCGCCAGCAGCTCATATTTTACCGCTGAAATCACTGGCCAACTGAGAAGGCAACTGACCTTTGGACTCAATGGAATATTTACGTTTGCCGGAGACACCCGAAACGCCAGACTGCCGTTGCTCGACTAACCGCCTACCGGGATCTGATACCCCAGCAAACCTTCGCTTGCGCTCCGTGGGATCGCCCCCCACGCCCACCTGACTCAGTTCGATAAGAGCTGTGGCGGTATATTGATCCAATCATCAGAAACGAACCTCCAGCGCGCAGACATTGGCGGCGTCTGATAAGCCCCGTGATAATTTCCATATAGATTCTGCTGGAAACCAATATTGAGATAAACAATTGAATTTTGTACCTGAGCTGTACTTTCGCCGGCGGAACTAATGCGCTTCTGCAGCTGCCGCTAATAACTGTGCCACTTATTAAATGTTTTAATTAACGTTTTAATCATTTAATCCCAACGCCATTGTTTACACACAACAGACCCGTTGGGAAATTTGCCACGCCAATTAAAGGCAATATACTTGGCAGCACGCTTTATTGTTATTGTACTAGAAATATATTTACTAAAAACAAAAGCTCAACAATAGTGCTTATTAGTTAATTTCACAAGTATTTGTTATAAACAAACGCCACAGTGTGACCGCAGATAAGCCGCGAAAGTATACCGAGGCCAGGCGAAGGTGGCAACGTCGGCAAAACAGCTGAAGCTAGAACAGCGGCAAGTATCAGCTGTTTGTGACAACACGAAGACAGTGTGGCCAGTCGCCCTTTTTTATTTCTCCCTAGTGCAAAGTCAGGGAATAAAAAAGGAAGTTGGACGCTTGTTTATAGGGCGGCCTTGACTTTTTGCAAATCCGGCGACTTTCCGGAATGCTCCCGTCTACTGGGCTGTTCAAGGGATTCCTCTGCCCGTACTTTGATGGCAAGGGCGGCGCCGACGATGCGGCGACCTGCCGTCGTCCCTTTTGCCACTTCAAGCATGCCCGCAAAGGTGAGAGCTAGCAGCGAATTTCATCACTTACTTATCGCCTCCGGTTTGCAGACGATGTTGAGACGGCTGTGCCCGCCGAACCCGCTCCCGTTCCGGAGTACAAGCCGGCGCCCAAGCTGCTCTCCTTGCCTCTGCCCCACATCCCGCTGTGCGCCCCCAAAAAGAAAAACAATTTGGAGTACCATCCGGAGAAGCCGGCTCTGGACGCCTCTCCGGCGAAGAAAAAACAGGATGTGGCCGTGGACAGTGCCCCGAAGTACGTTCCCGGTCAGCCATCCGTTTCAAACGGAGACGGTGGCAACGATAACGACTGGCAGGCGGTTCTCGAAAAGGAGATCGACGAGCAGATGCAGATTGAGATCGAGGAAGCGCCATTGACGTTAGACACAGAAAAAGAAAAGGAGAAGCCAAAGGTTCACAGGCATAGCCGAGAGCACAAGTCCAGCAAGGATCGGGACAATGATAAGTTAAGGGAAAGAGACAAGGAGAAAGGCAGGGACAGAGACAAGGAGAAGGACAAGAACAAAGAGAGGGAAAAGAAGGACAATGACTCAGAAAAGGAAAGGAAAGACAAGGACACAGAAAAGGAAAGGCGGGACAAGGAGACGGAAAGGAAGGACAAGGACAAGGATAAGGAAAAGCACAAGAGCAAGTCATCACACAGTGACAAGGAGCGCTCGAAGGAGCGCCACACCTCTAGCTCTAGTTCCTCCAGACACAAATCATCGTCCTCGTCCTCTTCGTCCACCAAGAAATCTTCTAGCAGCGACAAGCAGCGTGACGAGAAGAGCTCAAGCAGCAAGCACAAGAGCAGCTCCTCATCATCAGATTCAAAGAGTCGCCACAATAACTCCAGTTCCTCGAGCTCTCGATCCAAGTCAAAGAGCAGCTCCAGCTCAACCAGCAAGAGCTCCTCCAAGAGCGAACCCGAGGCAGAAAAGCAAGCCAAACCTGCTTTGGCGCCAGCTAATGACCTTGATGAGCTGGACTTCGACTTCGAAGTGGACACCTCCGAGGGAGAGATCGTGCGCCAGTGTGAAATGATTTTCGACGAGCTGGAGACCAAGTTTGCGCAAATGCACAAATCCGAAACCGACGGTGAGAGCGGAGACGCTTCGAGTAGCTCCCGCAAACGTAAGGCTCCCTCCCCAGACATCGATACCTACACAGAGGCAGTAACGGCGGCGCTGCAGAAGAGGCGGGTGGCTCATGAAAACGCGGACAAGAGCAGGCCCGTAGCGGCGCCTGCACCTGCAGGAAGTAAACCGAATCATATTCGCAACGCGATGCAAGCTATTTTCGATCGACGGGCGGAAATGCGACGCCAGGAGAGACTGCAGGCGGAGGCAGCCAGCGAGCAACTGCGTCAGGCCCAGGAGCGTGTGCGCCAGGCTCAGGAGGAGCTCCGTCAGGCCCAAGTGAACTCAAATCTCACACCCCTCATCTCACGCAGTGCCCTGACTCCACCCGTTCGTACAGGTAAGAACTCATTACTTACCATAGTAAGAACTGCTTTATTTAAAACATTTAATCTTTCAGCTCGAAGCATCGCTCCTGTGGCCAACATTGTGGCCATAGCACGAGCCAAGAAGAAGATCGAGGAGCTTCAGGCCGAGAAGAAACCCGCCTTTACACCTGCCCAGTCCTTTAAAGGTGCCGGTCGGGTAGCCCACAAGTCAACGGTAGCCCTGGAGAAGAGTGCTCCGGCAGCCAATGGTGTCAATGCCGAGAAGCCGACCGTTTTGGAGCCACGCAGCTCCAAGATATCGTACAACGTGCGCACACAGTATTACGAGATGATGGTGAAGCACTGCACCGTCATCTATCCACAGATAACCGACGCCTGGGAGCGGGCGCAGGTGGAGGAGCTGGCCGTGTTCAAGAAATGCAACACTGCTGCCATCTATAAGAACAGCTGCATGCTGGCGATCAACAAGCTGCGCAAGGAGGCCGTCGAGGCTGGTAACCGGCCAAGTGCGGCCTGCAAGACGGTCTCGCACGAGATGATGCTGGGCGGCAAGCGGGCCCTTACTACATCCTGGAGCGTCGAGAAGAAGGAGTAGGTTATTGGTATCAGGTTATGCGGGACATGGTTTAAGTAAATCTTTAAATTTTTTTATAGGAAACTCGGGTTTACTGGCAGTGGCGAACCTTTCGACGCTTTAGATCCTCAGAAAGCCTACGAAATGGTGTTTGATCTGCGCCTGACGGACGAGCAATTGGTGGAGAACGGATATCCGCGACCGGGGGCTAAAAGAGGCTCTGCGGTTATACGCGCCTGCCGTCCCAATCGACGACCCAACGAGAGCGAACGGTATTGCTCCCGATGCGGAAAGGTGTTTAGCCTGGACATCTACGACCGGCACGGAGCAGACATGTGTAACTATCATCCGAAGAGCACTGGCTACCGACGAGGATTCACCGACAATCAGCACCGATGCTGCCAGCAGCCAGCAGGCACTCCAGGCTGCACCTACGCGAATTACCACGTCAGCGACTACTACGACCCGGACAAGCTCACCTGCTTTGTGAAGACGATCGATCGGGAAGAGGACTACGTTCCGACCAAGAAAGACATCTTCGCCTTGGACTGCGAGATGTGCTACACCACGCACGGAATAGAATTGACCCGTGTCACAGTTGTGGATATTACCGGGCGTAGCGTCTACGATGCTCTGGTCAAGCCGGACAACCAGATTGTGGACTACAATACGACGTAGGTAGCGGGCTCTAAAAGCGAATTTAACCACTAAGCGAACTAATGTCAATTGCAGCTACTCTGGCATCACGGAGGCCATGCTCTCCACTCAGACGCGCACGCTACGCGATGTACAGGCCGTGCTCATGTCCATGTTTCATGCCAGAACCGTCCTTGTAGGTCACAGCCTGGAGAGTGATCTGAAGGCCCTGAAAATCATTCACGATGTAGTTGTCGACACCTCGGTGCTCTTCCCCCACAAGATGGGGCCGCCCAAGAAGCGAGCTCTGAAAACGCTCTGCATTGAGCACTTGAAGCGCATCATACAGGAGAACGGTATGCGCTTCATACGGCTCTGAATTTACCCAAATAATACCTTTTTCATTCCACAGAGGCCGGTCACGACAGTGCCGAGGATGCGGAGGTGTGCATTCAGCTGATCAAGTTCTATCTGCGCAACAAAATAAGCTGAGCTGCTCCCGCTGGTCACTTCCGCCAGAAGCAATCAGTTCAAAAGCATTACATACATCTGTTAATATGTATACCGCGTTCATCCCGTAATCAAAGTCTTAGACCCCCAAATAAATTAATAGTTTGTAAAATGATTTTCTATTCACAAGTTGAAGGTTTAGTATGTGTACAGCTATTCCAAATGTGATAAAACTCCAGTTCAAGGCTCTTGCATATGCGCGGGGCGCTGGTAATAAAGACGTCATCACAGCTCTCGGCAATGTTGATCCAGTTCAGTGACCCGGTCACACATACGGACACTGGCTTATTTGCAATTCTTGGCTGGAGCTCGCGTAGACTCTGATAGCCGTCGATAATGCAGATTTTGTTGTGCATCAGCGTGTTGGTTTGCATTGGCAATTTTCGCACAGGGATGTCCGAGTTCTTTTCGATCATTTTCGTGCAGTCCGTCTGCGTGACTATACGGACCCGCACTCCGCGTTGGGCGGCCGCGATCAAGGTTTTTGAAATATCATCCGATTTCATACTATACATGGCAAGATCTATCGAGTACTTGGCATTGTTTAAGTGCCAGATGATGCGTCTAACATGGCTGGGGAGGTGGATACTCTGATTGTCCGTGGGCCTGAGTGCCTGTTCCGAAAACTGGTCGATCCGCAGAGCATCGGGAACCAAGTGCAGTACTTCATTCACCAACTGACCTCGGCGGTCATCACTCCACTCGCCATACAAGCTCCGGAAGTGGGCAAAAACATTCAGCGGCTTCAGTTTAAACAGATGGAAGAACTTGATTAAATAATACAACATCATGCTAGGCTCCAGGATGCGGAAAAGAAAATGAACTGGTCAAAAGGCAACCCTGATCCTTTGACGTTCAGAACAATTTTCACAGCAGGTTTTCTTGCGTTATTTGCCAATTTTGATATATGTTTTTAGTTCTTTCAGGACCAGGTAAGCCATAGCAAATACTTTTCAAATTTAAATTGCAACAAAAGATCAAATTATGAACATAGTTTATAACTAAAACAAAACCAAGGAATTTTTTGTCTCAATTTTGCATTATTAATTTGCTTATCAATTTTGTATTTTTTCCCCGTTTCGCTATCGATAACAATTCAATAAAAAGCAATTTGAAAGTTTTGTAAAGTTTTTTACCGGGCCGAACTGCGTTACAAACTGTAATGGTAACACTCGTGCTTGACGCACGTCACAGAATATTCGCTCGTGGCCGTGGCCCGGTGTTGCCACCAGCTTCCAGGTTCCTCTCCTGTTCTTGTTGTTATTATTTTTATTTAAATGTAATTTTAATCAGATTGCGGCGATACTTTATATTTTTCAATTATACCCGGCCATGTCGGCTGGCCGTGGGCAACATCTGGATGTCCGCTTCTTTGTTGCTCTCCGCGGCGGTGGCATGATTTTTCAATTTTAACGTTTTATAATTCTCTGTTTCCCTCCGGTTTGGTAAAAGTTTGGCTTATTGAACGGCGCTAAAAGAATGCCGGCAAAGTTCCAGCACTTAATTTGGCGTAATTGTTGCCATCGGCAGGACTCGGGCAAATGACAGGAGATGTCAGTAAATGGCAGTGGCAAGGGTTCCCAAGCCTAGCCGGTAGCTTGGCCCCAACCATCCTCCCCAGAAATGGCTGATGGCGACACGTGTTTATCTATTGAGCTGGCACAACAACACACAACCTAACGAAAAGTAAATAATATTAGTGGTACTTGGCAATGACAATGTGCATATGTGGCCCAGTATGAGGAGCGGACCCAACGGCCACAGCAGAGCACACACAAACAAGGATGCGGAAGTGCTGCTTGAGGCTTAGCAACCAGAGCAGCAGCAGGCTGGAATCTCAGCTACAGGCAAAGAAATTTATAAATAATATAAAGCGGTTTTTAATGTTTTTGCGTATTTTATTTTCATAACTTGCTTGAAACATTTGTTAATGTATTATTATACCCTTTCAATTCATTCTTATTTTGGTCAGGTGCTTGCAAAGCCAGGAACAAGTAATTTTCGATCCCATAAAGTAAATATATTTTTGATCAGCATCAACAGTCGAGTCGATCTAGTTCAGTAGAATCAACCCACTTTTTAAATCAGAATAATTTTTAAAATAATGCATAATATTTTTGTTTACTTAATATGAAAACTTTTTTACCTAATAAAAACTAACAAAGAAAAGTTTTCTGAAATGAAATTATTCCATGATTCGAGCCCATGGTCCAATGGCAAACTGCTGAGGTACACAGCTTCGTCTTGCCGAAGCTTCTGTTTTTATTTAAGTAATTTTCTTACATTGCACTTATGTTATATAGATAGATAGCTTTCAGATGTCAGATGTTAATAGATATATAATTTTATAGATTCTAAATTTCATATTATTCTTTTTGATACAAAAAGGTGACAACAACGAGTGAAGAAGGTTCAAAAATAAAGCCCACTGAAGCCGTAATAGACCATTTTACTGAAAATGGACGTAAAAATATTAAAATCCTCTTTAACATATACGAAAAAAAACTAAGTTTCTTTTGCTGCCGAAAGATAGAAATCTGTTGGTTAGGCTGGGTGGAAAATAAAAGTGATGCAGTCTGTTTTTAAATGGAAAACATAATAACAAAATAAAATGGAAAATATAATAATGTGAAATGCATGAAACTTAAAGCATAAACAAATTCTCCTATCCCAGAGACCGAGTGCAATATCTAAGACCACATATTGACATTTCTCACAGTGGAGATTCCGCAGAAGTTGAAGGCGGCATGAGTGGAGCCAGTGGGCAAAACAAACACTGGGCCAAATACAAACACAAATAAAAAGCCAAAAACCAAGGGGGTACAATGTTGTGGGAACGAAGCTGGGCGCTAAGGAGGCAGAAGAGGAATAGGATTGGGGAAACGGTTCGGTGCTGCTTGACTTGTCACACATTGTTGTTGGGGCTGGGCTCGGCCTGGTCGGAAGTTTACTTAAGACCGTCGAAATAGAGGCATTAAGATCTTTACAGTTAATCCCTTGAGTAAATGCTGTGCGGTCGCGACGACAGCACTGCGGTGCGTGTGTGCCAGAGTGTGTGTGTGGGTGTGTGTCCTACCTGGTCTAGTTCTACATACATAGTTGGGGCATTAAAAAAAGGCTTAAAAGCTTGCCGGGCTCCGGAGCCTGCATATTGGCCCTGCTTTCAGCCATGAATATTTCATTTCGCCTGATGACAACATGCCTGGCGGTTAAGTGCTTTAAACATTTAGCTTAATGCCCGGCCCCTTTTAATTTGCGGAGGGTTCGTCACGTATTTAACCAAATTGCGCATACGCCACCGCGTATGCTCTGCTGCAGAAATATTAAAGCGAGTCTTGGCGAGCGAGTTATGCTGGAATTTATTTTCCCTTTTTTCTTTTCGGGGACTAAGCCTGCAGCGCATCTGGTTTTGGGCGAAAACCTTTTTACAACTTTTACACAACGTAAGCGACCAAAAAACCGACTGAAAGCAAAAAAAAAAAATAAAAAAAAAAAACAACAAAAGGCTAAGTTGCCGTCGCCCTTGCCAATCTAAATAA
Organism: Drosophila punjabiensis; assembly: GCA_008042585.1. Classification (NCBI taxonomy): domain Eukaryota; kingdom Metazoa; phylum Arthropoda; class Insecta; order Diptera; family Drosophilidae; genus Drosophila; species Drosophila punjabiensis. Next base: position 304,827 of record VNJR01004794.1, on the reverse strand, counting down.
GGTGGCTAAAGGCAATGCAAAAGGAAAAATGCGAGCGTGGGAGGACCAAGGGAAAAAAATAAAGAAAGCTGGCAAAGCAATGCCGGGAGCCAAGAGCCAAAGCTGGCGGTAAACGCAAAATAAAGTCATCACAAACATATTAGCAGCTAAAAACACCTGAGCAAATAGATTTATATGCACGATAAAGCACAGAGTAATTTCCCCTAGATCCTGTCAACCACCGCCCACCAAACAGCACCGAGCGTCGAGCCACCAGCCATCGCCCATCTTGGCCTACACGACGACGCCTGTTGCCTAAGCCGCAAAGTAGCTGGCAAGCACAAGATAACATCACTTTATTGTAAGAAAGTTAAAACACAAAAATGCAAGCTAGAGTCCCAGCTGCGGGCACGAGTATGTATGTGTGCTTTCGGCGTGGCACTAAAAAAATATCCGAAAAAAGCAAAGTACCATGGCGGAAATTCTGGGCCGGGAAACAACAAAGCCAAAAAGGTGGCGTAAAACTTCTCAATGCCGTTTGCCGCTGTTTTACGAGCCATTTCCGTTTTGGATGCTGCTCTTCCGCTCACACCCACACTCGCACGCCCACTCCCCGTTATAGGTGTGAAATTATAAAATTTGTAGCATAATTCTAGGCTGCGCGGCCGCTGGCGACGGCAAGCGGAGCACGCGTGCGTCCACGTTGTAAATATTTAGTCGTACATAAGTTCGCCGGGTCGTAGTTACAGTCCCAGTCATAGCTACGGGTGCGACTCCACCGGGAAGTCGGCCAGTTTACGACTCCGGCAAGTGCACGTCAGGACACACACGTAACGCTTTTATTTCGTACTTAGCAGGACATTTTTGTGCACTTGCCTGGAGTGGAATTACTCTCACTAGGGACTGGCGAAATCAAGGCGAAACTTGACTGGGTTCTATCACAAGGCAACAAATTTGGCAATACCTTAAACGGAATAATGGAAACTATTTTGGTTTGATTCTTTGGTAACGTTTGTGTTTCGGTCAATACAAATTTCGCATGATTATAAAATATAGAACTTTTGCGAGGTCTTAGGAACATGTTTCCCTGTCCAGGTATGCTTTAAAATAAATAGAAATTTAATGCTTTTCTTGCCTCATGAATTGGATTCACGATTAGAGCGATTTCCCCAATGACTTGTCGAGTGCATGGGAAATTCGTTAGCCAAAAATGGCTGGCCGCGTTCCCCCTACTTCGTTTTTTTTTTCTTTTTGTGAACAACTGCGAAGCGATGGGCGGTGGTAGGTCGACCCAGGCCATTAGCAGAATGCTTGACAAATAATTAGGGCAAAAACTATTAAGTTGTCGCCCGTGCGCCCACACACGCGCGCACATGACTGATGGCGTCCAGTGAAGGATGAAGCGGAGGACTCGAATTGACATTGCTCAACATGCCAGTCAAGTTGGCGACCAAAGTTCAGGCAAAAACGGCAAAGATTTGTCGCGGCTGGCAACTAAAAAAGTTAATTGCAGTTAATGACGACATTAATCACAAGAAAATGAAGCCGGGCGCAATGACAATAAGCACAAAGCGACAAATGAAGAGCTTCAAGTTGAAGCGTCCGCTGCTGAGGATGAGGCACTGAGAAAAAAAATTGAGGATTCGCTATTTTCACTTAACAAAAAAAAATCGCAGTTAACCATAAAAAGCCTAGCGAGTTAGGATAATGGTTGAAATTTAAATAAGGACTTATATCTGGTATCTGATTTCTCCCAGTGTGTCTATGCTGACGCAGTTCCTGCTGTTATTTTCTGTTGCTGATGCTGATGCTTGTTGCAGGCGAGTCCGACGGGCCAGGCGTCTATTAACACCGATACCCAGGACTTGGCCACTCCTCGCCCTCACAAAGGCGCCAAGACAATGGGAAAGTTGCGTCAGCTCCAGCTCTCCAGCTCTACAGCTCTACAGCTTTGCAGAGCCGGAGCGCAACAAGCGGCAACAGGAAGTGAGCGCGTAGTAGGAAAAGCAATTTTACTGCGAGTTTCCTCAAGACAAATAAGTCTGCTGGATCAAAAAGGACTTTCAGCCGGGACACAATAGAAATGAATTATAAGCGACAGGCGGGATGAGGGCGGGGGCGACTGCGAGGGTTGGCGGGCACGTGGCTGGGGGAAGGGATAGGTGGCAGTGTCAGCGATAATAATGAAGTAGCATGACTGATGATGCCGCCTTAGTGCAGCCTGGAAAAAGAACAACTTCGGCGAGGAGGTCCATTGCGATTAGGCGGCAATAAAGGCAGCGACAAGCCAGTAAAATGTTTTTCTTTGTTTTCCCTGTTCGCCGCCTTTGTTTTTCGCAGCTTTTGTATATTTATTGCTTTTGTTTTGTTTTTTTTTCTACTGGTGTATTAAAATCAAAGTGGCTGCGCTGCGCTTCGTTTATATAATGAAAATGAGCTTGGAAACGCTCGCATAGTTGGCATTAATTAAGCGGGATTCCCCATGAACTTCCATTGATTGTGCTGACGTCGAGATGACAGGAATTGTCAGAGGAGCTTGGAACGGGGAGCAGTATGGGGGAATCCTCTGCCGGTCAGGTAAATGAGCTGCACGTACTCCAGCTCATGACGCACGACCGCACAATCCACAATCCAGCCGGGGATCTGCAGCTGGTGGTGGCTCTGGGTCGGAGGTGTCAAAACAAAGGAGTTTGCGGAATTTATGCAACATGAACATCTATAACTTATCCAATTAAAACTCAATAAACGCTGCCTCCCAGAGCCGGGCAAATAGATGAAGATGCCAGCCAGGCAGCCACCCATCCAACCAGTCAGCCAGCTTGCCAGCCTGCCAGCCAGTGGCATCTGCCAAGTCGAGGGCAGGAGCTTCCGTTCGGTTCAATAGCATCAAGGCTCCATCCCTCGCCATCTTGGCTTAACACAGCGATTACAAGTGCCTTCAGCTTGTAATCCACTTTCGGAAATGCACCGCACACACTCTCGGATGCCCCAGCGCCTTTCTGCCTCCAGGACGAAGGAGCCCCGGGAGTGACAGACACAAATTGAAGATGACAAAATGTCTAAACAAGTGAGTGGAAGTATGTGTGTGTGTGTGTGTGTGCGGGTGAAAGGGCGTGGCAACGAGCATATCTAGCGGAATAATCAATAAATTACACACCTGTCTGGCCACAGCAAATTTATATATCTCCCCGCATTGGCAGAGTTATGGCCACGACTTGGGGTAAGGAGTAGCAGCAGCAGCAGCAGCAGCAGGATCAGCAGCAGCAGCAGGAGCAGAGGAGTTAGATAAGACAAGCCGGGAGTGCATAGAAATATTTTTCACAAAGATTCCAGCGGGCGTCGGCGGCATTCCGTAGGTGCCGTCTCCACAAGATGCCACGGAGCGGTCCTTGTCCTGTCGCACTGGATAGCCCCGACAGAGTCAAAGTCCTTTGCTGGAGAAGGTCCTAGCTGCACTGAGGGAATATATTCTACGTTAAGTGATACTCTTCTTAAATTTAAAGCTAAAACTGCATTGCAGATTAACCAAAAAAAAACGCATTAAATTTTGAAGCTCATTTAATTATATATAAAAGTTAATTTGTCTGCCCCCTACATATAAAGCAAATATATAAAATACATTTTAAATAAATAATCAATAAATAATAATAATAATTTGGCGATCTTAATTAAAACCCAGTCAGCAGGTTTTTAATCAGCTTTACTGGACCATTAAACTTTGACAAAGTAAGCCGATAAGTCCTTGGGCTAAGTGCTTTAATGTAATTTCAATTATTTTTGGGATTTTGTAATAATACATTTTGTGATTAAATACAAAAAATAAACCAACACAGAGTTCGTATTATGCTTTATTATGTAACAAGTCATAGAGTTCGTATTGCTTTCTTATGTTAAAATTAAAGCTATCTTGATTATTGGAGCCTTTGATTTCTGGCAGTGCAGTTTTTCCGCTTGAGCCTTAATATTTCACGCTAGCTGGGTTTTCGATTGTGTTCGGCTTGGACTTGCCGTGGGCTTACCTCTGTACTTGTCTGGTAATTGCTCTGCCCAAGGGCTGGACCAGCGCTTTGCCAGGAATTTTAGGGGAGGCCGAAGGGATGTGAGGGGCTGGGAACAGCAGCAGCAGGAGCAAGAGTAGGAGCTGTAGCAGGAGCTGCTGGCCAGGACTCGTGGCACTGAGTGAGTATTTGTGCGTGCCACACTGACAGGCAGCAATGCGAGGCGGCACTGAATTTTTGATTTATGTGCCTTACTTATGCTTTTACTTAGTTGTCTGCGGCGAGTTGCCTTCCCTGCCCGCCGGCCTGCCCTCTCCCCATTCCCACGCCCTTCATTCCCCGAGTCTTATGGACGAGCCACCAAATTGATGCTAAGTGCTTGGGTGCGCGTGCGAAATGGGTTGGCAGGGAACTGGAGACGGAGCTGGAGCTGGAGCTGGAGATGGAGCCGGAGCCGGAGTAGCTCCTGCCCACACGAGACTTTCACACACTCTTTAGTTCCCCGGCGCACACACACATTTACGCATATTAAATACCATCCTTGGAGAGTCATCAGCATTCCTCGAGCGGTTTTTATTTCCGTTTTCATTAGTTGCTTTTTACACAAGCGACACTCACCCACACAGCCGCGCGTAATAGCATTAATGTCTCGTTTACTTCTTCTCAGGACTCTCTCGTCCTCTCTCCTTCTATTAGTGTGTGTGTGTTATGTCAATGGCAGCCATTTCTATGTTTGCTCACGTATTCAGCTGTTGACATTCCAGTGCACTGAAGAGCTATAGCATCGGACATCGGACGCGGGACACTTCTATATATACACCGGACACTGAGCGAGTGAAAAATGAAATGAGAAATCCTCTGCTATAATTTGCAGCATCAACAGGCGATTGTCGCCGGCAATCAACAAAGGATTTCCATTTAGCAATATCCATGACTTGTCACAAAAGAGTCAATGCAATTAATTGAGTTTCGAGCTGAGAGAGCTTAAGTGGATAAGTAAATTCTAGAAAATATTATTTTATATATCCCATTCCAGCTAAACAGGCTTAAGCTACAGAGTCCTTGTAAGCTTACAATTAGCATTAGTCCCCACATGTTTTGTATTTCGGTTAAAGATTACGAAAAAATTAAACCACTCTTGGGCTTAACGCCTCTCACTTCGTAAATCACAATAAAATATTTATTAACACTTTGGTTAATCAACATTAAAAGTTAAACGGAACAAGGGTTTAACTTCCACTTCGGATTTAAATACTTAGCTCGTCGAGTTAGCTGAGGAGCCGTGTGGGCCTGCAGGAACCCGGATTTTTGGGCGCTAATCAAATCACGTACTTAGCCAAGTAAAATACATGCGCAGAGACCCAGAAGCAGGACCGCAGGAGAGCGGGCCCCGAACCGAAGGCAACTCAAAAGTGCGCCACACATTTTGTACACTCCGCACTTGGCGGACTTAACGGTAGAGGGGGAGGGGGTGGGCTCCTTCTGCTCGAGGACGTCTCCCAAGGAGGCGGCGCATTAATAGCTTACATCGGTGTGTGCGTTTCTATGCCACATGTACACACACATGCGGATGAAACTTTGATGGCACAAAGGCAAATTACGAGCGCATTTAAACTGGGGCGCGAGTGCTACTTAAATAACTCATTTAGGGGCCGAGTCCTCAGAAGAGCAAGTGGGCGGGGGCTGCGGGTGGAGGCAGTGGCATGTGAGAGTACGAGAGTGTGTGTTTGTGTGTGGGGCACCCCAAATCAACAATAAAGTTTGTCATCTCAATTTGCTTATTACCAGCAGGCAACCACCGAACTTTCTTATTAATGGCAGGGCGATTGCAACGTGTACCTGTCCTTGTCCCTTTGCCAGGACTCCCTGCAGTGGTCCTTTTACACTATGACATTGGAAAACCACTTTATTCTTGGGCGTTTATAAACTATTAAATATCATAAATGCACTTGCTTAATTGCTTAATTTAAAAAAAGTAATTTATCTAATCCCCAATTATCATATAATGTAACTCAAAAGATTCCGAATTTGGAACAGCCTTGAGAACAGATATCCAAAGAAAATAAGTGGCAATTATAAACCAAATAATTTCTTAGGCACCCCAGTTTAAACCTTCAAAGATTGACTGCAGCGAAAATCCCCCAAGGCCTCGGCTAATATCTTTGTTTGTTTTTCCCGCCGTGCAACACGGCACTGCGGCAAACTTTTAATTCGCGGGGCTCCCTGACCAAGACGGGGCGGAATGCGGCCAATCCCCTCTTCTCGAAGAACCGCAAAATGGCAGCGCGAATGGCAGTGAGGTGTGTCCTGTGGCACATCCTTCCTGTGTCGCTGCCATGTCTTGCGGTTAGCTGCACGTCGCAAATTGCAGAATCCATAATTAGTGTCTGTCATGGCGACCCCGCACACTCGGCCAGCCGCAATGCCCCCTGCCGGTGGTCCTGATCCTGCTTCTACTCCTCCGTCTTCTCCGGCCCTCTCCTCCTTCCCTCGTACTCCCGCAATTCTTCGAGCATCCGCGAAGGCGCGGCTGAGCTGCACTTGAGTGGCTTGGCAGCTGCTCTAATTGCAAGTAAATATTTTATGCAGCAAGCCAGTTTTAATTGCCAGCTGAAATAAATACGGAATCATTATAAAATTATTTAAAATGTGGCAGCCGCGGTGGAGGCGACGCGGTCTGGCCCACATTTGTAGTGGCAGCAAGTTTTAATGATGCCCCCAGCTCCACTCCAGGATCCACTTTCTCATGCACTCGCACTCGCACTTACTCGCCCTGGCAGTTGCACTGCTCGTTTCTGGGCCGGATAAATGCAGAAATCACGCAAATTATCGAAACATGCGCAAGCACACTCAAACTCCTGCCGACTTTGCCGCATAAATCTTGCCAAAGTCAAAAAAACATAAAAAACTTTGCCGGCGAATCGGTGCGAGGCGAGGCAGAACCGGCGGAGAAAAATATTCTATAAATCTTGAGGTAGCCGTAGCCCCAGCCAGCCACGAGTCCGTAGACCGGGCACAAAGACCAACTTTCCACTGCCGCAAATTGCAAAACTTCAACATTATCGTATGAAGTGCGAACATGGCGCAATCGATTGGAAATCGCAGGCAGGCAGCAGCCAGTTAAGGCCAGTTTTGGCCTTAGCGCCGCAATCAAGGCCCGCAGAGGCTGAGAATATGAAAAGAAAAATATTAAAATCACTGAGAGTGATGGGTAAATAATATTAAAATATAACACAAGCAATGCTTTGCTTTATAAAATAGGTGAAATCTCTGCTGTTGGACTCTTGGTTAACGAGATAAAGTGATAACTATTACTCATGACACAAATCATACATAGAAATTATAAATAATAATATATAAATAAATAAGCAAATTAAAAAAACAAATTAAACTTAAACAAAAAAAATTTTTGCATAATTACAAAAAATGAGAACAAAAGAATACCATTTTCAAAGTTGCCCCCTGTGAGGGTTGAACTCACGGCCTTTGGTTTACGAGACCAACGCTCTACCACTGAGCTAAAGGGGCTGTTGAAGACAAGCGTCAAATACCCGCTAGATGCTAGCGCCCTCTACGATCATTCTGGATAACAAGAACGGCCGCCTTCGCGCCAGGTGGCAACGCTGCGCCGAAACGTTAGAAGCAGCGCACCGTCGATTCTGATTGGTTGGTCTTATCCGGGGAATAGTTTTAGTTTGCTATACGAACTGGAAGATCATGTGACGGAAACAATGAAAAAAAAAAAATAAATAAAATAAATACTTAAATTTTATCTATGTTCTGATAATGAAATGCTTAGAAATGTCTGTTGCTTATTTCCAAAACTGCTTTATTTATCTGGCAGTATACTTAAGAATTTATCCATTGAATAAATGTTTGTCTAAATTACGATCGCTTAAAAACAGAAATTATGAGGATCGCAATATAAATATAAAATAAAATTAATAATATATTATTTCAGACAGGATTCGGGGTTTTTGCATTAAGATTTAATATTATAATTATTAGTTTTTTAAATTATAGATAGTATATAGTAATATTTATATTGTTTTATTATTTATTTATTTATATTATATTTATATAAATATTATATAAGTTATACTATTTACACATATTTTTTTACCAGAAAGGTTTGAATAATTTAGCTTCGGATTTTGGAAAAAAGTTCTTAAAATATAATTGAGTTGTGCAGGTAAAACAAAAAATAATTTGCTTTTTCGACTGAATGAAAAGAAAAATCTAAAAAACATTTGTAGGGGTATCTTATTTGGTTTGTCATACATATATTCTAAATGAATGAATAAAAAATCTTAGTTTCTATTGTATTTTATATATATATTTTTTAATGATGTGATTACTAAAATTTATCTATATCTAAACAAGTATTTAATTGAGTATTTTACATATAATATCCAAATGTTTAGGCAAGGCATTATACAACCATTTACATGTCAGTTTTGAAATAACCTAAACCAGCGTCGTGTCAATTGTTGAATTCTCAGATTAATCAGAATGCATGTTGTACAATTTAATGGCCTTTGGCAATCGCTCTAATTACCGGACACATCTCCCATATCGATATCGACGGCACGTCATCTTCTCGGCCAAATGAGGCGTGCGATGGCCGCTGACTTTCATTACGCTCCTTGGGTTACTGGGTTCCTTACGAAGTCCTCATTGTCTGATTCATTGTTTTCTCAGCCCGGCGCGGCTTTGGCAGGAATTATGGTGAGCGGCGCAAAGTTTTTCGCAAACTGCCAAATGCAATTAAGTTGATAGGATCAAAAAATCTTTGGGCATTGCCGCTTCTATCGCATTCTTCGACTTTGGCCTGTCATCGTCCTTTCTCCTTCGCAGTCTCACTTTCCGTCCGCTTCTGCTAGCTGAACTGCATGTAAAGTGACTTGCTGGCTGGGGGAATTTTACGATTTAAATGCGATTTACGGCGCTAATTCGTTGTGGCAATGGCAGCCAGAGCCAGTCGACGGCGGATCCAGGCAATCGAATGGGCCAGGACGCGGCCTGCGCTCCTTCGCGGTGGAGCTGCTGTCTGGCTGCCTTATAAACCATAGCATACTTTTCAGCATCATTTGATTCCGGGCGCATTTATCATAATGGCTGCCGCAAACGTTGGCGGCTCCACGGCTCCGCACAATGGCAGCGAATGCAATTTTACGCTGAAAAGTTCCCAATCTCATTTGAGCGGAGGATTCCAGCGGGTCAATTATTTGTTTGGGCATTAGTTCACTTACGGCACAGATCTGGGATGCGTCATTGAGAATTGTTAAACTGAAATCAATTGATATATTGAATTATTTTTGTTCCCTGAATATAAGACATTTTTTATTTAAACCAACTAACTTAGTTTTGAAAAAACAAAGTTCAGAATGTGTGGAGGGTCCATTAAAATTGGAAATACACTTGAATGGAAACAGTATTTCTATATTAGCTTAAAACAACATAAATATGAGGACTTCATTTGAGTTGCAACTATTAAGTAACTACAAATGGGGGAAATATCAAGACAAAATTTTATTATGTAAGTGCCAACTTTACGTGCTCCTGAATACAATTTAAATTCCTTGGATTTTGTGCCACTCCAAATTGATTTCCATTGTACGGCGCAAGCCATTGTGCCGTGGCCGGGTCCTCATTTTCCATTCTTCTCGCCAGCCAACCAACCAACCAGCCAGGCAGCAAGTCTTCCGTCTTCATATCCCTTTTGCTCCTGCCTCTGTCTCATCCTCTTTCCCGGTCTGGTAATCTTTTTGATTTCCCAACTATTTCTAATGCGATTGCTGCCGTGCATTATGGCCGGGCCAACAATTGGTTTTTGCGGAGCTCCTCGCACTCGTTGTCATCATCTTATGCCACCTTATTGGGCTCTTCTGCGCCACCCCTGCCGAGCTGCTCCTGCTGTCTGCGGTCCTCGAGTGCACTCGTCGGTGCTTGAGCTCCTCGTCTATGGCTGTGCTGCCACTAGCAGAACCCCAAGCACATTCACATCCAAGTCCCGATCCCGGGAGCCAGCTTCAGCTTCAGCTTTAGTCTCAGTCTCAGACTTCAGCCAGTGGCATTGTCAATGGCAATGCAAGGCCTGCTTATAATGGTAGGCAAATTTCGTTATCAGCAAAGCGGCAACTGCTCTTAATGCGAGTGTCTCCTGAAATACCCGTCTAGTTTGCACTTTAGAAAAAGGGGATAAGTATAGTGAAGGATCTTAATCACAAAGAAAAATAGAATTTAATTATTTAATTTCGTTAAAAAAAATATGGACAAACTTTACTAGGAAATTTAAATGAGATTTTTCAAATGTTTTTGCAAAAAGACAAATTTTATTAATATTTCTGCCTGTGTACGAAGCACTCGACGCGAGTGGAGTGTGCGATTATTCAACACTAATGGCTTGATAAATGTGATTTTGAAATTGAGCTGCCGTCGAGCGTTTAATTGAATAAGCACGATGCCAGCTATCAGCACCCACATATCGGGCCTGCGTTTACAAGGACTACGACTTGGACTAATTAGCCACTAATTGAGAGCGTGTTAATACCAACTCCCAGTGAAACTCAAGACGTTTCGAATATTACAAGTAAACGCGGCGCGCGTGAAGGTCATCGGGCTCTACAGGATCCGGAGACTCCTGTTTGATTTATGGCCGCGACTTTTGCGGTTGTGTTTTTGTGGCTGACAGGAAACTAAGTGCGAATCATTTAGGAACTGGCCTGAAATTGAACAACCAAAAGGGGGAGGAGGAGGAGGAGGAGTAGAGTAAGGAGCCGTGGCAAGTCAAGGCAAACTTTTAATAATAATTTGCAAATAAATTACAACCGAGTTGGCGGCCATTAGGGGGAACCAATTGCTGTTGCTGCCGCTGCTGTACATTAAGAACTCATTGGCATAAATTGCAATTTAATGTCTGCCCGCTGTGGCCTTTGCCGGCAACATCATCTTGCTGTTGTTGAATTCGTTTAAAATTCGCCCGCCGCCATTGCCAAATAGTTGAAGCGTATTTATTGCTGCTCCTTCTCCAGAACTTTTGCCGTTCCTTTGATACGTACATATTGCCACTGCCACAATGGCCACAATTCACACGGAGCCAGGGAGGCGGCGTGGCCAGGGGGAGCGGCATTCTGCTATCAGCTGGTGCTGCATTACGCATACGCCCCATTGGCAGGCAGACTCCGCAGAACGCAGAACGCCGGCATTTTATAGCTTCGCACTTGTGTGTTTATGGATTCGCACCTTAATTTGCCTGTTGTCTGATTTCATCCCAACGCGTCCCGCCGCCCCTTCGACCCGCTGAATTAATGTTCTTATATTTCAGGGAAATTGCTCGCTACCGGATCGCCGGATGGTTCATTCCTTTGCCCCGGCTCCGTTTGCCTTTCAGTTTGTCATTTATTTGTGTGCGCCCCTGTTTAAATTCCCTTTGATTGTTCTGCGAGCACTTTAATTAAAGTGCCGGTCCGAGTTAATTACGCTGAGAATGAATGAAAACGGCGGCGGGCAGTGGGCAGTGGGCAGTGGGAAGTGGGAAGTGGGAAGGAGGAGCGCGGCGAAAATGTTTCCCGGTCGTTAATATGGCTGAGAGTCCGAGGGAGTCAGAGAAGCAGCGGGGAGAAATTTGTTAAATTCAATGGCGGCAAGTGCATAAAAATGGCAGCCAGCCAACTGCAGTGCGACTGCGAGTCCGAGTGCGAGCGGGGTAATGAGCGAGTGTCCTGCTCCTTGACTGCCCCCATAATTGTGTATGTAATTGTAAACGCTGAATTAAACAAGCGTCATTAAAATGTAATTAATTGTAATTTACGTGCGCGTCGCAAGGTGTTGGCGGGTCTTCGTCGCTTTCGCTACCGCTTTTTCTTCCATTCTTTTTTTTCGCTCCGCTCTGCTCCGTTCCTTTCTTTTTTTTATTTTTTTTTTTGAGATCAGTGCACAGTGCGTGCAATAAAAATTCTGAGCAGCGCCATTCCTGACAGCGGGGCTTAATGGCTTTTTCATGGCCATCAGCAGCAGCCTCAGCATCAACATCAGCATCAGCATCAGCTTCAGTATCAGCAGCAGCAGTTGATCCCGATTGCCTGTCTCACAGTTCCCGTACAGAATCTGGTATGGAGAATGGTCTCATTGTAATTAATTGAATTGCAATCGGTATGAAAAGTTAATTTACATCTGTACTGGTTAATTTGATTAAGGCCACCGCTGGGCCCACGCACGAATCAATTGCGTAATTTATACCCCAATATGCTGGCAAATACGGAAAAACAACGGCAAAATCAACCGCAGAAAAAGCGGCATTGCGTAAATATTGTACTACGCTGCGTATGCGCAATCAATTGAGCGGCAAAACACTTGGCCGAACTCAATTATAATCGTCAGCGTCAGGAAGGAGCTGACGGGGATGGAGTGGAGTGGAGTGAAGTGGCACGGAATGGAATGGATCGGAATGAAATGGCCGGGACAGTCCGTTTAATGAGCGCCACAGTCTTGGAAATTGATGCGAAAACATTTGCATTTGCATAAATAGCAGCGAGCGGCGGGCAAACAAAATAATTAAAGGGGCAGAGGACAGCGGGCAGCGGGGATTCAGAATCGGGGATCGAAGGGAGTGGCGAAAGGAGGGGTGGCGACCCCAAGAAAAATGGCGCGTTTACATGCAAATTATGCCAACTCGAAGAGCCGAGCCCGGCAATAAAATGCGCTATGTGCAGTGCAGGGGAAGCGAGGGGCGGCAGCTGCATAAATATTTACATGTGGCAGCTCTACCGCTGCCGCCTCTGCCGCTGCCGCCTCTGCCGCTGACATACCGGGCAACATTTGCATATTTTAATTATAAGTGCAGAACTGCAGCAACAGCGGCGCATTTGTCATTTTCATAACCGACGAGCACGAGGAGGAGGTCCTGGGGGAGGTGCGATGGCAACTGCTGGCTCCTTGTTGCTAGCTGCTTGCGTTCTTAGCCGCAGTTCAATGAGCAGAGCAATGTCCCTTTGCCTTTGCAAGGACCTTCGATGCCAGGCAACAGTCGCCTTCGCCATCGCCCACACACACACTCGCCCGCCGGAATATATACGCTCGCATTTATCTGTGCCGGGACTTTGATGGCTCCGGGTCAGGGCACTTTGGCTGGGGCGAGTGGCTTGAGTCGCTGCCAAGATTCCTGGGCGCTCTGGCCGCAGGAAGTGCTTCGAGTAGGGCATCCACGTCTCGCCCTTGCGCGGAGATAATCTAGTTTAGTTCCCAGTTTTTCGATTTAATTTTGCAACACGCTTGCAGCTGCTGGCGCAGCTTGGCTCCTGCTGCTTGGCTTGAAGGATAACGCGTGCAATGACACGAAGGGCCACGAAGTGGGGGACCCCAAGGAGCGGGTGGTTCCTGCCAGTATTAGTTTCATTTTGAGCTGTTACCTCCGCCATTTATTTAGATTTCGCTCCACTCAACTCGACTACTCGCTTGCGGGCACACTTTTCCCCCGCTCAGAGTTTAATTGACTGTGGCTAAGTTGCCAACACAGCCAGCAATCCAAATCCACTCCCGCACATCCTGCCTGAGCTGCAACATTCGCCCAACTTGGCACGGTTGTTTATCGCCGTGCGGAAACGGAAGAAGTCCACGTGAAAGAGCACTGGGAGGCGGGATCGATTGGGTAATCCCTAAATAGCATTAGTGCTCGGCCAGCTTCAAATGTGGCAGTTCAAAAGGTGCAATCAGGCATTTTCATAATCGCATAAAGTATTTCCTACAAAGCTACCCACACACGCAGAAGCAATCAAAGATTCAGACACTCCGGCTTGCAGTTATCAAACAAAAATTGCACAAGCACAATTGAATTTGTTCGCAAAAAGGATTTAACATACCGTTCCGGTGCGAGGACCAACAAAACCATTGGAGCGCACCACCAAAGAGATGAGGGCGGTGTGGCAGGGATAGAGCGGCATGCAAATAGTGAGGACACAGATGCACGTTATGAGACAGTACTAATACAGAGGGGAAAATATCTACTCTACCATTTTATTTATCAATGAATTTAAAGAAAATATTAGGTAATTCTTACCTGGCTAAGCCTCTGTCAAATTCAAATTAATTGTCAACTGAAATTAATGTTTGCAAAACTAAAGATGTTATAGAACATTTCGCTAACATTTTCCTTCCGTGTATGGCACCGAATCGAACAAAGCTAAGGCGCTTATAGCTCCAGCGGGGGATACGATGGGAGACCCGAATCAGAGCTCTTGAAGATGCTTGCTCAATATGCTAGGATGCCGTTTGCATTTCGGGGAAAGACAATGCCCGAGATGAGGTGGTGGCCATGGGGAGGGAGGACTTTCAAAGGAGCTGCAAGAGCACAGGGAGACCGAGTTGAAAGGTGAAAGGTAACCAGTCAAGCATTCGGTTTCGGGCTACGCAATTTGCTGCTCGATTGTCTTGTCGAGGTCGAGGAGGACCGCCTGCCTGGCTGCCTGCTTGGCATGGCCTCGCTGTCTATCGCTCTGGAGCCCTTGAGCAGCACCATAATTCAATTGATTCCTGGCAGCATTATACACGAATGGCCATTATGTTTATCGCTGCCAATAATGATGGAGACGGGGGATAGGAGGCGGAGACTGGGGGACTTGGAGAGCAGGAGGCGTTCACCTGTCATCCTGTTAGCCTCTTTTTTTCAATTGCATGCACTCTGCTTTCAAGGCAAATGAGCTCTACATGATTACGTTTTGGTTCAAGTGACTTGCCATTGACGTCATATCCGAGTGGAGGAAATACGAAGAAATAAATGCGATATACTTGAAAGAACGTCCTTAGATACATATGTACTCATATTATTCGCCAGAATAGAAACTGTCAGTCAGCCAGTTAGCATAAGGAGCTCACTCGGCCTTGCACGGGCTCTCCACTCGCTCGCTTTCTCTCTCTCTCTCTCGACACACAAAAAAGGCAGCAGAGCCACGAGCATCCTAATAAACAAGGACACGCAGAGAGAAGCGAGGAGCATCATCAGTAGCAGCAGCAGGGACGGGGGACCTGTCAAAGGGAACTGATTGCACAGAACCGCAAATTTGCAATTAATTATTTGATTGAAAACGCAAAGGAGATTGATTCGATGATGATGTTGTCCCTGCTGCGGCCAGGCAGCCCAAAAAAAAAAGAGATTGCAAACCGGACATGCGGGGGAGTGGGCCGTCCGCCAGAGTAAACAAATCCAGAGGGTGAAAGGGAAAGAACAGTGGCCGGATTTTGACAAACTTCCTGCCCTGGAAAGTCAAATAAAACGTTCGGTTTAATTAATAAATAGCAAAGACAATGAAATCATAATTTGACAAAAGGTTTTGATTATGCGGCCGGAGAAACACAAACACGGACTTGGCCCCAAAAGCGAAACAACGACGAAACAACGGACTGCAGTAGATTAATCAACTTCTGTCCGGAAGGACGGCCGGCTGGAGGCAGGATACGGTCACTGAGCTCGTCATTTGCATAACGTCAAATGCATTTGCCGTGGGGTTGGACTGCCGGTCGGTCGGACTGACGGTATGTCGGTCGTTTGTTTGTGTGAAATAATCATAAATTTTGGCTTAAGTTCACAAAGAAAAGTGCTCTTCCCGGGCTTGACCTTTGAGCTTTCACTCGAATGTCTGTGGGTATCCAGAGGTCAGCTCCTTTCACTTTGCAACGTATGGAAATGGAAACAGGGAAAGTTCTTTGTCTCGGGCCCTTAAAGTTATTATTTGCCTTATTTATTATGCATTGAAGTTGCGTCAAGTGCAGGCGCCCGTCCTGTCTTCGCTTCCTGCGTCAAAGAAGGCATAATTAATATTTATAATCGGAGGCCGCAAAACACACACAAATTCAACCGCACGAAATAGTCCGTGTAATTAAGAATCCTGCTGCGGAAATAATACTTTAAGTGGACAGTTGTGGGCCGCGTCGAGTGCCCCCCGAATAGCTGACAATCGCGACGTGATTCGCCTGCGAAAACACCGTAGTCATAGCCGTAGCCGTAGCCGTAGCTCCAGTTCCACGGCTCTTACCGTTCCGGTTCTGCAGTTCTCGAATCGTGATTTAAAAATAATTAAACACGTACAGCGAATAACTGTAATTTTCAGAGACGCGCAGCGAGGCGGTCGCAGTTTTAAAATTAACATTTTTATTTATTTGAAATCAACGCGTCGGCTCATTGAGCTGACACTCAACATGTCGCGCTTTCCTTCGCCGGCGTATGCTCCGCCATTCGAATGATTACAATGGGCGGCACGGAATCACATCAAGTACCCTTTTGGGGGCATTGAAAGGACACGCTGGACCGCGGACGGGCATTGGGCAAATCGCTAACGGTGATGGTTACGTTGATGGTGACGGTGGTGGCAATTATTTACATACCCGCATATTGAGCTGGCCGGCGGATTACATTTGTGAATGGCTTTCGAGCGGATTTCCAAGCGAACTGACACCGCAACGATGCGATGGCCGATGATTCGATTCAGACAAAGTCCTGCCACAAACTGTATTTTGTGGGTGCTTGGTGAATCGCCCCCCAAGGCCTTACGTTCTATATGTTCAGTGTTGTCAGGTTTTAAGTGGTGGAAAATTATTGTTTTTTGTAAGCGATAAAAAATGAAAATAAACCTTTGCATTTTAGATCAGTTATTTTTTATTACAGCAAATAGTTTTAAATATGAGAGAATACCGTTTGCGCAGTTTTTTTTACCACATTTACTTTTTCCATTTTGGCAATTACGAGTGTGAAAAAATATTTATTAATCCTAATAGTTTATATTTCATTTTTTCAAGAATGAGTACCATTAAAATATATAGAGGGTCAAGTAGTAGTCTTTATCTTTAAGGAAATCGATACATTATATCACAATATATAGTAATAATAAAATATCTGTGTTACAAAACCCTATTATCAGTTGTAATGCTTCAGTAAAAAGTCTAATAACTGAAAACAGATAAAATGGGCAGCACTGGGGGGACTCAGGGGACTAGGACTAACCGTACGAAAAAACTCCTACTTCGGTGTCCAGCAGACATGCAACAGTTTGCTGGGGGATCCTGTCTGGTCGAGACAGACTCTGTCACACCCTCTCCCGGATCCCACTCCCATTGTGGATGCAGTGCTTCCGGAGTGCGCACGGTCGTCATTGTATTCGGCTTAAGAGAAACGGCTTTCATTTACATCAATGCGGATGCTGGTGCTGCAGCAGCTCCTGCTGTGTCCTTCTCACCGGAAGTGTCTCATTGACCATCCATCCGGCAGGCTGCGCTGTCACGCCTCATGTCTTTGCCACGACCCCACCCCCGGTCGACGCCCATGTGTGGGGCTTGTTCCAGCCCACTTCCTGCCCCGCCGACTTAGTGCATCTGTGTCGTATTTGTATATGTCTGCCACCTCCCCAGTGGCTGCACGACTAACGCATTAATCCTTGCTTTGATTTAGGACCAATCAATGTGGGATCCCAATCGTAGCCTATGCAATGTGCACAATGTGTCCCCTCCACTCCTGTTCCTGGTCCTAGTCCTGGGGCTGCCAACGCATCAGGTCGGATCTCTCTCTTGATACTCATAAGAGCCAACATGGTGTCCAGCAAATCAAATCAACTCTCTGGGCTCCGAGCAAGGCTTAATTCGAATCGACAGACAGCCACAGGTTATCCAGGCCCTGCAGAGGCTCCCTGCTCAGGTCCCGTTGAGCAACTGATTTATCCTGCAGCAGGCTGATTAAATGATGCTTAGTGCCGAGTGCGAAGCTACGATTAGCAAGTCTGTTACCAAACTGAAAAATGGAAACAATGCCTGAAGATTAAATTCTTTAATAATTTTAAACAGAGAAATAATAGACTGCAAAGTACCTTGAGTGAGCTCTGCTTTTTGAAATACCCAATTTAATGTCTTAATAAGCTTGGTTTCAGAAATCCTATTTCCTTGCCTAATTACCCTTCAACCTTGTTCATCTCGTTGCAGCATCTTGTCCTGACATCCTTTGGCAATATTTTGAGGGTAACCGTAGCCGTATCCGCAACCCCTCGAAATAATAAGACTGTTCAGTGGACAACGTAGCAGCCATGTCTATCCCCAGCCGGCCAATCTAAGCTGGCTACCCGTGGAGCTGCTGTCCTCAGTTTGGAGCTAGCGTCATTTCCCCATCGAGCGCTCGCCAGCCCCGGGGGCTGATTCAGCTGTTTGTCGCGGCCTTTGCGCGTTGTGTCACTTCAGCACGTTTCCTGGCCAATCCATCGGGGCCGCTGCCGCTGTGGGTTAATGGCTGTCCCATCAGGAGCCGGGGCGTCCCGTAGCCTGTGGCGGGTGCAGTTCACTATTAAGCGCACGGCTCCTTTGAGCCGGCTGTCCATCACGTGGCACCTGCTGCACATGGCTGCAGTGCCGCATGGTGGACGCCAGAATTGCTCACAGTTTATGCACGGACAAAAACTTTTTAGATTCAAATCACTTCAATGGTTTCCCAAACACTGTAAAAAAGTTGGTGAGATTTGTTTATAGCTATTAATTGTACTTTGAGAATTTTTTTTGTAAAAAAAACCAAATTAACCATAATATTCAGCATAAACTAGGAATCCATAAAAGTTTAGTGGCAAATAAGTTTCGTAATTGCCCCAAAAAGTATTGCTAGTGTATAAAGACTTTAGCTGCCAGGCCTGAAGCTGGGCTCTGGAAACTGTCCGCACCTAAACGCAAAGGGTTCGGCATCCGGCATAATGATGGCCATCGGCAGGTTGCGGGGCAACCGGCTCGCGCTCCACCTGATCTCCAAGCTCCTCTGAGTGCCGATTGCTGTTGACATGCCTTTCATTTTAGACGACAGGACTTCCTGCTCAGCCAATTTGTCCGGGCTCGGCGGCAGGCCAGCAATTGAGCGTTCGTTAAAGCAGGAATCATCGAGCAGCTTCTGGGGGGCAGGAGCATTATAGTCGGTAGATATCAATGACATTCTTAAAGATCTCTATTTTTGCAAGAGGCCATGTTGATTATATTTTTCACTTTTTAATTAAGTATAAATTGAATTTGTGACAAACAAAGCCAATTATTCAGCGTTAAGCCGGAAGCCTATGCTGATGTTATACTGAATTTCACCACGAAATTTATTCAATATGTGTTTCAATTAACACTTAAAAATAAATAATTATCTTAAATTAAATTTGCGATGAATTATGACATTTTCTCAATTTATTTCGTTTACGAATTGATACTATATATATTATGTATTAAGCAAAGGGTATCACGGAGGGAATATTCACTTTAATTCTGCATCTTAATGCCTCGCAGCTAGACGACTTAAAGAACTGAAATTTTTAGGGATAATTCCAGCATACACGAAATTACATTTTAATGCTGTCATCGAGAAGGTCATTGGCCTTCAGGACATTGGTGAAAGGGTAACACAGGGCTGGGCATCAGACGGCGTCGCCGTTTTTATGAGTTGTCAAAAACCAGTGAAATCGCCGTTGTGCAATGAAATATAAATGCCAAACAAAATTGTATTCCCTGATGGCTGTCGGCCACAGCAGTGCACTGTTGCTAGCGGCGTCTTTGCGTCTCCTGCAGCGGAAGCGGAAATGATAATGCAGCTGACGTGCAGCGGGCAGGAACAATTGCATACACACACACACACACTGGAAGTATGTACTTGTAGCCCTCTTTGGAGGTGGGCGCGGTTCTCTCCAAAAAGGAAGAATTTGGCTCCTAATCAACCAATATGTATGTCAAATGTATACTATCTTAGTATTTCAGGATTGATATATGTATAAACAAATCATAACAAATTTCAAAAAATTATAAAAGTAAATTGTCCCATGTTTAGTTTTTAATGATTACTTTAGACATTATGCCTTTATCAATATATATAATATTCTCTTTGAATATAAAAAACTTTCTTTTGAGAACACTTTTAAAATGAGTAGCAAAACAGAATCATTCCAGAATATCAACCAGATTATAACTAATAAAAATAGATATGATAATTTCTTAGGAGTAAATTTATTTTAAACAAATTGTGGTCTATTTTGACATTAATACTTATTATTCTTATATATTAAATAATACAAAACATTTTCGCAGCTCTGCTGGCCAATTCAATCACAGTTATTGCTGTGGCTCAGGCAGTGGCTCTTTTGCAGTTGCAGTGGCAGTTTCTGTCTGTGTCACTTTATGCGAAACAATAAATTTCATCTCAGAATTGATGGACTTTTGCTGGCTTCGATAGCGCTGATGTCTGAATGGCAAAGCTCGCGGCTGGTTACTTGGAGATGGGAGATGGGAGCTGGGGGGCTGGGAGCTCGGGGTGGTAAAAGCTGGACGGCAGAGCGGAGCTTGAATAGCGCCAACCAGTTTGGCGGCTCAAAAGCTCGGCGCATGAGGTAAGCGGAGCGATCGCGACTCGGACCGCTCACAGAATTGAGCGTGAAGACATTGCGAACGGTTGACAGCGGACCCAAGACACTGCGAAAGAGATAGCCAGCGAGCGAGTGAAAGAGAGAGCAACAAGTTTGCCAGTGGAAATTTTAGTAACGAAATGCAGTGAATACCAGTCAAGTGAATGCACAGCTTAGCAAACAGGCTGAAGAGAGCTCGGAACCGAAACATATAGACTCGAAGCAATTTAAAGCTCATTATGAACACAAAGGCAGGCGCAGTGAAACAACAACAAACGAAAAACACTACTAAACCCAGCATCAGCATCAGCAGCCAAAGCAACTCTGAGTGAATCTGAATCTAGTTTAACATTTCGAAAAGTCAAAATCAAAACAGCAACAAGTGAAAGAGCCAGACAGAGACGGCGAGAGCGGGAGGTGCGAAGCGGGCCGCGAGCGAGAACGAGATAGCTGACAGCGGAGACTTTCGCAGTTTCAACGCTGATTTTTGCATGCGCACGCCAACCTGAGATCCAGATACAGTGCCACCAACTATCCGCCACCATCCAGGGTATCTAACTGGGCCTGAAAGAAGCGAGTCTCCGCCGAATACCACTTACCATTGTCTTTAATAAGGCTTCGAAATGGAGTATGAGAAAATGCTGTACATGCCCAGTAGCAGTGAGGTAAGTGAAACGTACTCACACTCGTAGAGCGGGGCCACTTTATCGGCATCTCTGCACAGCAAAACAGGGGGCTAGGGCTGGCTGTGGCGCAACTATATAGCTGATAGAGCCGATGGCCGATAACCCCTCGATGACATTCCGCTTATCAGTCGCAGAATGTATCTGTATCTGTGTATCTGTCGAATCGAGCATTGTGCGCAGTTCGGCGGCAGAAAGCTGCGGCTCTTAATTAGCAGCGCATCTCGCGTAGGCGGCAGATGTATCTCGCGAATGCGAATGCGACTGCCGCTGCGAATGCGTGTCACTGGGTGAGAGCTGGCTACACAGTACCAAAATGTTATTCATTTCAAATGAAAGCACGCGTTTGTTGGATTTTTTTTAAAGACATTTTTAGATAGATTGGTTGTATATAACGGGTTAAGAAGGGTATAATGAGCTCTGAATCTAAGTAGCTACAACTATGCTGAATTTTATTTAAATAACATATAGACATAAGACGCCTTTTTACCTTTATTAAATGAAATGTTAAGAAATTGAGTTGTATTTTGATGATTTTTGATGGTTTCAGTCACATAATAATCTTCAGATGATCAGAAGTCACAAGGACTACCACGAAATTCATAATATTTACCAAAAAATGCTTAGTATTAATCCCTAAAATAGTATTTTAATGCTTTTATATCTTAAAACTCAATAAATACTTTTACCATATCGACCTTGAACCTAAGTGGTACTCAAGTTAAATACAGTTCAACATTATCATAATTTGGGAAATTTTTTTCTCTGTGCATCGACCAGTCAGCATCCAGCAGCAGTAACACTTGCCAGTTACATTTTCGCATTTGTCTTATGGCATTTCGCTTTAATTACAATAACAGCAATGGCAATGGCAATGGCAGTGGCAGTGGCAGTGGCAGTAGCTGTGGCAACGACAGTGCCAGCAACTTTCAAAAGATGCTTTCATTTTGCAAGAAGTGATTCTAAATGATTGTCAACATGACAACAAACAGTAGCACAAATACAAACAGTGTATAGTAAGAGCTGCCGGCCATGTCGGCCCGGCATTTCACTCGGAAAGTGCATTCCAATCCAGCAGATACTTTTTGCTGGACCTACTTAGGCTCCATATGTCTTTGACGTTTGTCGCTGCCAGCAGCATTGCAATAAAAGAAAATACAGAAAAATACGGCGAGGAAAAAACTTGTATTTACCATTTTTGATTGATTTGATGGAAATGTGTCTCCGATGTGATTTTGCTAAAGCTAAAGCTGCTTCTGCTTCTCGCGCTTTTCCCAGCAAGCAGCAAGCAGCTTGCAGCTTACAGCAAATAGCAAACAGCGCAGAGCGTTTAGAAATGCACCGCAGCCTCACTCATGTCTCATTATATTTATGGACATAATAAAATAAATACTACTGCCAGCAATTATAAATGCAAGCCGCTTTCGCAGCTCAGCCACGCTAAGCCCGCCGTCGTACCTGCAGTTGAGGAAAACTCGACATGACATAAATACTTCAGCTTGTCAGGTTTTCCTCCGATTCTCTCTCTGCCTTCCGTCTATGTATCTGTCTAGAGTGGCACTCTGCCACAGAGTTGGCTCTGCCAAGGGCTGGTTATCAATCAAACCGATTATACAATAATAATCACCTTTTGGGTGTGGCTCCACCTTCTTGGCTCAAATGTGGTTGCGGCTCCTGCCTTGCGGCTTCAGCTTCAGCTTCAGCCTGGAATCTCGCCTGGCTTTTATGCAAATTGAAATGAGTTGGCTTCGCAACGTCTTTTGTTCGGAATAATTGTCGGTGCGTGCAGGGCATAATGAGTGCAAAAGGGATTGGATCGGATTGAATTGGCTTGTATTGGATGGGAATGGATAGAGCTGGATCTGCAGGGTTCGGTGCCTAGACTAAAGCGCATTCCTAACCGGCCATTCTTGGACGCTCCTTGAGTTCCCAGTCCCAGGTGGGTGTGTGTCTGATGTGTCCATCAGGCTCACGGACAGGTTAATGTGGAGAAGAGTCTTAAGTCAAAGTGGGGGAAAATCTTGAGCTCGATTAAGTCTTCACTCGGTGTGTTAATTAATTTTCCCATGGTTTCCCACGGCAGCCACAACTCCATCAATGAGCCGGAATATTGAAACATTCTGGATTGTTACAGTTGCAGTTGCCTCAGATATTTTGCATATTAAGCAGCCAGGCAGGTAGCCAGCATAATTGAAATGTGGCACCCTTTTAGCCAGTTGAAGAGTCGAGTGTCGAAACCCCAGAACCGAGATATTTATTAACCTTGCCGGCAGCCATTTATCTAGCATGAAATGTCGACAATTAAATGCAATGCAAATAGCTAAGAACGGCAAGAACTGCACTCGCGATTGCCCCGTCACGAAGTGGTTGAAGCCAACGCCAAGCTGCCGAGCGCACAGATATGCCATGTACAAACAAAGACACCGAGATACAGATACTCAGATACGGAATAATGAGTGAAACAGAAGGTAACAGGCAGGCGGCTGGCAGAGGCGAGCCATGTAAAAATAAGCAGAAATAAGTCTTGTCTCTTTGACAGCTTAACCCACGCATCCAAGCGCCCGTAGATTGTACGTGGATACCGGCGGGGGATTTGCCAGAGTATCTCTATCTTTGTAGCTGTCTGGGACTGTAGCTGTACACGGAGAGGAAAATGTAACAACATTAAAATACAAATTTAGTAAAACTTAAACACCATTTATACTTGAATGCCAATAGGGATATTTAGAAAAAGAATATTGGATGTACAAAAAAACATAAATTCCATTTTAAGTGTCTTTTTCTATAATCTTATCCTTTGTTTTAAAACACATTTGATCAAACATCTTCGTTTCTAGTTAAAAAATCGATCCTAGATCTTTGGTAAAGCATCCATTAATTGTGTAGCAAAAATATTTATATTTATAAGAAGTAGTAGACCTTCTCAAACAACCCTTAGTTTCTCCCTGTGTATCTGCACGGGTGAGTGTATGCTTTTGCTGTTGACAGCGCACTTCAACATGGCCATAACCCCCTTGGAGCCCCTCCGGCACCAACCCATTTATAGTATCCAATCCCTAAGCGCGCGAATAAAGCGAACATTCATTAAACAAACAATTTGCGCTTGCGCATCGGCCAGAAGGGGGGTTGAGTGACTGGAGGGGCCAAGACCAGCCGAGGGGAGGCTTCGGTCTTTAGTCGGTCCGCATGGCTTTAGCCAGCGCCATTGCCATAATGCGATTAGAACAGATTACCTGACAATTGTCGCCAGTCGCAGCCAGCTGAACGAACACCTGAGGTTGGGAGCGAGCTTGGCATTAGCATAGTTTGTTTATTTAGTTCAAAGATACATATAAATTAATTTAAATATCAACTGGCCATAACTCAACATCATGTCATGCGCTCAAGGCCTCCAAGGCTGCAGTTGCAACTGTAAGCGAGCTACCCTTCACTCCAACCTTTTGTCAGATTCTGATTCTGATTCCGATTCTGATTCCGAGCCAGAGTCCAAGTGCCCGATACTGAGTTCGATTGTGTACCAAGGTTTCCTTTGTCTATGGGCCTGGGCGCGCCCCTGTAAGATCTTGTTAAGTGCGGCTATATAGATCGGTCGTGAGCGGGCCTTAGGCGTTGGCCATTTCATTCGTTCCATTTATTATCTGCGGTACGAGACAATGAGCTGAGTGCTATCTGATCGCAGCTTTTAATAATGCTTTTGTCGTTCTTAAAACGTAAACTTGATTTTATTATTAGGCGAAGCCACAAGCACAGACACAAATACGCAAGCGACAGCGACAGCGACGTGTGTTTGTAAATAAATATGCCACATTCTTGACAGTGGCTTCGACTTGTTCTAATGAATTTCGTTTGAGTTGGCCAGCCACAAAAATCATAAAACTTGTTTTTCACTTCAGCTTTTTGTGGCCTCGGCCAAAGCCAGATATTTTCAATTTATTACTTTGTGCTCTCAGGCCGGACTCTCTCCCCGCTCCTCTCTGCTTGTCAGCTTGGCACATTGCTCAAATATTATTGTTGCTAATTTGGGTAAGGGTTTTTCAATTTGCTGGCGCAAAAGGGAAATCAAATCTGCCACTGATTTTGACAGTCCGGCAAAATGTTTGCCTTAACTTCGTCTTCATATTCATCTCCATTTCCATCTCCATCTCCATCTTCATCTGCGATTTCGACATCCAACGCTCTGCTCTGGTTTTATTTTGTTTTGTCTTTTGTTTGAATTTGGATATTCGGCTTTGTCTTTTGTTATTGCTGGAAAATGGATTTTTATCGGCCAGCTGGAATTTTAATAAATTCGGCATATTCGATTTATTTTCTCGGCATCGTCGTCCGTTTGAAATGAGTCAGCTTTGAAGTTTATGGCATTTTAGCTGCTCGAAATGCTATAATTTAATTGGAATTCAATTCAATATTCCTTCAGTGCCGGTGCGTGTCAATCGAAACATATGAAAGCCGTTCCATCTAACCGATGTGAATGAATATGATTATTGGTTAGTCAGCGGCATGGCTATGGCCAGCGATCGTTTTCCGCGATAAGAGCTTCCATCGAATCGAGTGAGTGGCCAGTACTCGACTCTAGGCCAATGTATCCTGTTAGCGGGCAGGTGGAAAGCCCGGAACACACACACACACACCCTGTATTTCCCTTTCAGCCGTCCAATCACACGGTCACACCCACCATCCGAGCCATATCAGTTTTGCGCCTTTTGTAAATTACTTTAAAAATAGAACCGGCGGCTGTTATGGCCCAGCGGTTTTTCTAAAAATACCAGCAACACCTGACAGCCACTTGGCCGGAGAGAGAGCCATGCCAAATCCTAATTGCTGCCGGGCTCATTGTTTCACTGACACCAAGCGTTTGGTGATCGATAACAAGCACAAAACAAGCAATTTGTGACGTGTGTTGGGTGGGTGCTACATAGTGGTACACATGTCGACATATCAATATAAGCTATATATATACTATATACTGCGGCGTTATTCTATTCTGAGGCCCAGTCCCGATCCCAAAACAAAAGCGTTTATTGACAGCCGCCCGATGTCGGACACGCCAATGAAATATTACCGGCCGAAAGCGTTTGGCTTAAAGCGCCGCACAAAAAAAAAGTGCCTTTTGTCTGCATCTCTCCCTCCACGGCGCTGGAAACTCCGATTCTGTCAGAGTTGCGGGTCTCTCGCTTTTTGTAGAACGAGATTTAATTAAAATTTACGAGTACACCACATGATTCAGATCTTTGTTCGTCCGTCTCGGAACAGCAGGAAATCCATAGACTGGAATAACCCGAGTGATCTAATTCGCACAGCTGCGAGGATGTGGGCCCGGCATTGTCTGGGGTGTAGAATAAATCAAAGTTTCCGTAAGAAATGCAAATTTTTGTCCGCATTTATTGCCCCGAGATGGGAATATATATTGGCATTATTTTGAGTCACTTATTTAGAAGAGCTTTTACCCTCGGCAAGACCTTTTTGTGGACGATTTATGGGGGCAGACCTGAGGGTCAGTTAATGGTCATAAACTGTGATATGGAAATAGTTTATATTTTTTTAAGAATTTTTTGGTAAACTGTGTAATAACTAGTAATGACTAGTCGACATCTTTGCAGCCTGGGACCCGCCCTTAATGGTCCATAAATGGCCCGTAGCCGTAGTCGATTTATTATGCAGTTTTTGTCCAGCAATCACAATTTTTTTTATGGCCTGGCGACTGAGTCATTGGCTGCAGCTGCTGAATCATCCTCGTCTTCGGTTTTCCTTGGGGCTTCCAACTGATTTCGACTCCAGTTCGAGCTCTGCTTCGGGTGAAGTACACGGCGATGTGCGAGGCTTAGATATCGCTCTAATAATATGCATATTACGCAAGGTAATCACCGAGTACTGCTGCTGCTGTCGCTGCTGCTACAGCGAAATCGAAATGTTTGCGCTTGCAATTAGCGGGCAGGCGAGAAAAGCGAACTGAAATCACTCATACGCCCCGTTGTCGAACAATTAAAACACAGAAATTGTAATAACATCGTGACTAGTTAGAATTATGGCGTCGTCGCCCAGCCAATAATAACACCCCACTCCCCCTCGGCCTGTCACTGAATGTGCTTGTCGGAAAATCCAGTATGAGCTGTTTTATTGATAATAAGCGCACAGCGCATAGCCGTATGCAATATTCAGGAGCCATCCCGCCACACCAGCCACCCCCTTGTGTCCCAGGTGACACAGGTAGCCAGCTCCCTGAGAGCCGCCTGCTGCATTGAGTGGCTTAATGAAAAACCAGTTTCTCATAGGTACAAATTGGTAGCGCATTCGGGCCGTATTAGCATTGCCTCCTTTTATGACGCTGTGCAAATAAATAAGAAAAAGAATTAAAAATAAATTCATAGGTTCAAAGAGCGTAGCTCAGAGTTCCCCTACGAAGTTACTTGTTTTATGAACAAGTTCGAATTTAACTTTTTCAAAATGATGTAAAACGACATTAATTCGATATTTTTTAGACAGGAGTATTAAGAGTAAAGGTTTCATTTACCGCACTTAATGAACTAGTTACCTTATTAAGGTAGTTTTTTTTATTATAAGTAATCTTTCGTATATTTATCTATTTCAATTTAATATAAACATAGTCTAAACGCGTCAAACTTCTCTCCAAAACTATATTAGCCCTTCTTAGGGTATATATCGTATAAAATCAGCAGAGAGGATAGTGACGGCAAAGAGAGTGGGAGGCTGGTGAAGTACAGAAATGTATGTGAGAGCGAGGGAGAACGCTTTGATTTCGATCTAGTCATTGTTTGGCTGCTCGTAAAAAGCACACCCCCCGACGGTCCATGGGGCTCTGGGTTTTTTTTCAGTTTGCAGGCACAGAAGGTGTTCTGTGGCGTCACAGCCCAACTCGCAGCTTGATAAATGAGAAAATCAATGCCACTTGGAGCTTAGTACGCCTCTTGCTCTTGTCTCGTCGGCTTCGAATCCCGCCAGCCGTGGGACCACCGCCTTGGAAACATAAGGTTAGGAACCCCAGTCAGAGAGCCCATCAGAACCGAGTCAGAGTCAGAACGCACATCAAACCGAGTCCGAAAAATTTCCATACCTTGCTGGCCAGGTAGGTGCTGCGAGTACGAATTAGAAAGGCGGCCACACATGCGCAAATTCCAACTGGAAGCCAACTGGAGAAATAAAACTAATTAACTTTCATGGGCGTGATAATTAAGACAGGTGGCCGCGATTTGGCATCTAAGATCTCGTCTGATAATTAGTGTTGGCTCCGGCAAGATGGCGCCTCCAGTGTTTAAATTTTCAATTAGCAACCGCTACTGGCCAGTCCCTCATTTCTTTAGCAAAAAAACCGTAGTTCTTTTAGGTGCACAGGGAGAAATATACCCTTTTATAATAGTAACAAGATATTTAGTTAGGTATTTGCTAAAAAGGAGAAATTAAATATCAAAACATAACCCTGAGCTTTATTCTGCATATATTTATTAACTATACAAGATCCAAGTGTAGAAGGGACTTCGATAACCCTCTTAGTTGAGTTACACTCAATTTTATCCCAGTGTACTGATCTTGGCTACCACTTTCTTTCTTTCTCAACAGATGCCGCACAGTCCGCAGCTGAAGCCACACCAGTTCCAGGCCCAGACGCCGCCGGACCAGTACTCAGCCTATGCGGATAACTTTGACCTGTCGCTGCTGCCGCAGGAATCCGCTCCCGCCCCCATTCCCACCACCGTCTTCCAGTATAACGCACCCCAGATCAAGGTCGAGTGCGCCTGGGAGAGTCAGACGCACCAGCAGCAGCAGCAGCAGCAACAACAACAGCCTTATCCCAGATCCAACCACCAGCTGATCCCGCCACCCGCCTATCCGCACAGCGCGTATCCCTCGCCGCAGTCGAGTCCGCTGCAGTCAGAGTTCGCCGCCTACGGATTTGGCAGATTGGGCGGCAGCTACGACAGCCTGAATAGCCCCTCGCCCTCGCTGGAGGCGGCCAGCATCAAGCAGGAGCTACACATCTTGCCGCCCTCGCCACCAGAGTCCAACTGCGAGACCCCCTCGCCGCGTTCCGCCTGCGGGGAGAGCATCAAGGCCGAGCCCTTCGACGCGGACATCGAGAGCCTGATCGACCTGAACTCGTTGCTGCAGCAGCAGGGCCACCCCAGCGGCCAGCCGAATCTGCCAGACACCAAGCCTGACCATCAGCTGCTGCGCGAGTGCCTGGAGGACACCAGCTTCCAGAAGCGTCACAACCTGAAGCCGCTGGCTCTGGAATCTTTCATTGGCGGCTTGGCCGAGGTGCGCGGGGACTTTGAGCCAGTCATTTCGCTGGCGCTGGAGCATGCTAAGCGGGAGGCGGATGCCATCTGCGCGGAGCTGCAAATATCGCAGGGTGAGTTCGAGTAAAGGATTAAAGTCCTACCGAGTATCTATAGCCCAGTGCGCTTCCATGCAGATCCAAATGGCTGGTCGCCCGCCCAAGTACACGCATGGCTTCGGTCCACCTTGGCCCAGTTCCGACTGCCGCCGGTGGCCGACTTGGAGCTGCAGTTCTGCGAAGACGGCGCAGCATTGACATTACTCAGCGAGGAGGAATTCGTGCGCCGATTGCCTGAGGTGAGTCCAAGAGTCAGTCACACTCGCCACCAAAAGGTGTCATAGAAATCTCTAGAGACTACCATGTTTAGTTGGCCTGCAGAAGTCTTGGAATTCCACTGCTGGATATTTTAAAGCTGAGGTTTCTATACAGGTTAAAATGAGAAAGATATATAATTTGACATGGTTATTAAATTTTAATATTATTTCACAATTCTTTATTGAATTTAAAAAGGTTAGCTACAGGAAATATTATGGTTTTTACCAAAATTCTGACTCATTCGATAAAGTTCCCAAAACAAGAAATCCAGACCATTTCAATGACACCTAGATCTTTTAGCGAAGAGCTAATGACTAAGTCTCAATAGTTCCTTCAAGAGAAACCAACAAAACGAACATAACTTAGGAATTAGGTTGATTTTTGGGGGTACTTATAATTAATTCCATTATGTGCGTCAAAACAAACGTATGACTTAACTGGGCAAGTGCCAAAATAGTTGGGCATATTACAAAATCCATCAGATCACAAGGCAGCGGGCCAATAGCCAATGAGGCATGGAGCATAAAACAATAACACAATGCAAATGGTCAAAGCAACAGCAAAGAGCCAGCGAGAGACCATTCCATATGGAGAGGCCCCCAATTCCATTGAATTGAATTTCGCGTACGGGGCGAAATGGAATGGAAATGGAAGCAAAAGAAACAGAAACAGAAAAAGAAAAAGACAACAAAGAGCAAAACAAAACGAATCAAAACGAATCGAAATGAAACGAAAACTAAAACGAAACAAGTTTCGTAACTGGCGTTGACGTCATGGCAGCGACCACGGCTGCGAGCTTACAAGCCCATTCGGAATCGAAAAATCAGAAAGCAAAACGCAAAAAGCAAAACTTAAGACTCGAGCGCCAGTCTCAAGACTTAAATCCACAGCCTCAAACCCCCGAAACCTGTTGCCAGCAATTAGGCAGAGCTCGCGGCATCTAAAATGTGGAGTAGATCCCAGCTCAGCAGATCGGCAGCACGGCAGCTCGGCAGCTAGCCACCGAGCATGTGCTCTCCCATTTGCCAAAAATATATCAATGATTACATTCGCTTAGGCTCGTTAGCTGCCGTTGTGCCCGCTGCCGAAGAGAGTGCAGCAAAAAGAAAACAAAAGACTTAGGCAACGAACGTGCGCAAGGAAGCGAGCGGGGAGCTCGCACTGGCGAATGACAAAAGCCAACGAAATCGGAGATCGGAGAGCAGTCGAAAAAGAAACAAAATTAGTAACCGTGGTCATGGCTGTAAAGGTGAAAGAATGTGTGAAGGTTGTTTGGTGAAACTGCAGCACTTGGATGGATGATTACGAGCCATCGCCATCGCCGCAGCGCAGCTCAGATGACTGCCAGCCGGGGGGAGGGAGAGGGTGAAGGGGAGTCGGCGGACTGGCAGCACTCGAACTGAGCCAACGACCAGCAACGACATTGCAAGGTGAAAGTAAGTCGTCGTCGTCGTCGTCGTCTACTTTGCTGCCTCTTGTCTCTTGTTGTTGTTGTGGTGCAGCTTCAGCAATGGTGCATGAAGACTGCGGATAATTTATGCACTTGGATAGCCAAAGAATTTTCAATTGATATACCGTCTAGATTGAGATCTGGCCAGGATTAAGGCTCTGTGCCCATTCGCAATGTCTCACTTTCGGCTTTCCTTTCCTTTCGCCCCCTCCATTTTACAGAGTGGCAGCACGCTGCACGCCCAGCTGGAGATATGGAAGATGGCCTACGCCGACCAGCCCGGCCACCAGCAGCAGTCCGATCTCTGGCCAGCCAGCTATGCGATGCCCAATTTGGATCTGGACTACAATGAGGACAGCGAAGGTGAGTATTTGAAGAGCGATTTGCATAACGAAAAAATAAGAACACTTTCAACTTGATTTCGAGTTGTTTTCAAAATGTTTAGACTTGCATTTTATAAAAGATTAAATTATACAACATTTTATAAATATAATAACCTAAGAGTTATTAATCTGATAGAAAATTCCTTCTAATCAAAAACACTTTAAGACAAAGTTTATGAGTTATCCCTTACTTAACTTTTAAAAAATAAAATGAAACAATTAAAACTACGATGAGCTAATGTTTTCTTTTCTTTTATCAGATGACGAGGACATGGATGCGGAGGCAGTGGTGACACCTTTGACCAGTAGCTCCACCTCTACGCCCACGGCCACGCCTACAACTGGCGCTGCACCGACAGCAAAGCGCTCGAACGGCGGACGCACCGGTGGAGGCGGTGGCTCGCACATCCACCTGTGGCAGTTTCTCAAGGAACTGCTGGCTTCGCCGCAGGTGAATGGCACGGCCATAAGGTGGATCGACCGCAGCAAGGGCATCTTCAAGATCGAAGACTCGGTGCGGGTGGCCAAGCTGTGGGGCCGGCGCAAGAACCGGCCGGCGATGAACTACGACAAGTTGTCCCGCTCCATTCGGCAGTACTACAAGAAGGGCATCATGAAGAAGACGGAGAGGTCGCAGCGCCTGGTGTACCAGTTCTGCCACCCCTACAGCCAGTAGGTGTCGCGAAGACCCTTATTTAAGGCTAGTTGTAAGTGGAGAACCCAGCACCTGACACCTGACACCTGACACCCGACCCACCTGACCCCGTTCCGCTGACTATGCCCGGCTAGCCTTGTGGGCCTAGCGGGTTCTAGTCGCCGCTCCTCTTGTACATACCCCCGACTCCCACACGCAATCTTGTTAGGCACGAAGGTAAGTTCGTGCAGCGATTAAGTTTGGCTCTAGTGTAAGGCTCAAACCCGCGCCCGCTGGCGAAGGTAAGTTCGCCGGGGCAGGGTTTTAAGTGACCCCCGTTTTTACCGCGACCGATCG
Organism: Drosophila punjabiensis; assembly: GCA_008042585.1. Classification (NCBI taxonomy): domain Eukaryota; kingdom Metazoa; phylum Arthropoda; class Insecta; order Diptera; family Drosophilidae; genus Drosophila; species Drosophila punjabiensis. The sequence goes on along the minus strand of VNJR01004794.1, from coordinate 272,347 downwards.
TAGATCCGACTTTGATCCCGCCCAGCAGCTGGTCAAGCGGCTGCTCAGCGCATGTTTGACTTACCGGCGACATCTTTATTCAACTGCTGCCTGTCTCTGCGCAGGATACCTTCCCGGGACGACATTGTCCTGGCCATTTTTACGTGGCTGGAGCGAAAGAGCAAGCTCTGGAGCTGCCCGCCATTAGTAGTCCGAGGCGAAATTGGCAATGAAGGGCGCAGCATCCAGAGAACTCTTTCGCACAGGAAGCATCCCGCGCTGGCAGCATGAAGGTGTCGAGGTAATTTTAGGAACCATATATCTATGATATATCAAAAGTAAGTTCTATGAACAACTTAATAAGCGAACAATTGTTAATAGTAGTGTTAAGGACCCTCGATTAGCTCTAGGTTTCCTTGAAAGTTTTTTCTCTTCCGCAAAAGCGCAAACAAGTTAAAAATCTTTCGACCTCGTCCGATTTGCTTTATGTCAATCAATGTTTATGTTGTATTTATGTTGTACCAGGTGGTGGTTCGATTTAGACATAGTTTGTTTCTCTTTGTTTTATCATTCGATTATTTGCAATTAGCATAATTCGTGCATAATGTTCTCTCCAGTTTCGTGTATGTGACGGGTAGGGAGTTTAAGTTAATTTTAATATTTATTCGCCAGCTCGAGTCAGCCGAGCGCTGAAATTATGAAAAGTCAATTATTGTGCTTCTATTTGCATTAACTAATTGAATTATGCAACAGCCAATTGGCTGCTTGGCTTATTTGTTAACCAAATAGAACAGTTACCGTTTATGAAAATATTTATACGCATATCCCCACATATAATTAGGATACAGCCTGTCTGGCAGCTAGATTTATGCACTTTACACTTTTTACGATACACCAATTATTTATTTATTTATTCAACTAACATATTGTCATGCTACACTATCCGATAATAATAAAAATCACGGCAAAAAACAAGGCAATTACTGAAATATTTACTTTAAATCTGTTAATCTGGGTAACTGTGTTTGGGTTTTCACTTTGCACTGCCGTCGAACTACAGCTGGAGCTGAAACAGAAACTGATGCTGAAACTGAAACCGAAACCGACTGAAATTTAGCAGTAATCGGAGGAGCTGCTCTTGTGCAGCGAGCAAAACATTTTAGATTGCCCTGTCAGTCAGGCAGTGAGTTGGAATTGGGGGGCAAACACTGCACTGGAACTGCAGTCGTGTGTGACCGTTGCGATTTTCAATCAGCGAAAACTATTCCGGCCGTGCACCAATTGAGGAGATCCTTCCTGCAAAGACACGGAATCATCGGGGCCGGATTATCGAGGCTGTATAATAAGTCAATGCTGCTGCCTCGGCCGAGATTAATTTAATGCGCCCGAATGAGTTTATCGTCTTTGTTGTCCCATTGCCATCATGGACCAACTCCTGCTCCGGAGCTGCTTCATTTAAATACTAAATCGCATTAAATGCCATCAAGTGGAAAATTCCCAAAAGCAATAAATTCATTCCTTCCAGCCGCCAGGGCAGCTCTCGCTTTCTGAGTGAAAGCTCCGCGCTCCCGACAATATTTGCATTATCCCGGAGACGAGCGGCAACGGCGACGGGCGACGAGCGACGGGTGATGGAGACCCACTACGGTGAGCTGTTTATCCCCAGCTAGCAGCCTTGGCTTTCTTTTTGTCTTCTTGGGCCTGAGCCCGGGCTTGGGTCTCGGTCTGGAGCAGGCTGGATGCCCTCGTCATATTTCCTGGCCCTCGCTTTGTTCTATTCCTCGGCTGCGACACAAACTACAAAGACAAATATTTAATTGAATTAGTGCAGCAAGCGTTAAGCAGACGCAGACGTTGTGCAAGGACACGCCCACTCCAGGCCGGAATTTAAATTTCGTGTTTGATTCATCAACAGGTTCGTTACCGAAGGCTTAAGATATGCGGCAATTGGGGCTTGCCTCGGGATCCTTGCCTTTCCGCAAGCGTTATCCTTTCTTCCGGCTGCCGCCGCTGCTGCTGTTCACTTGGCTAACCATTCTTATGTTAATTTGTCAATTCCAGAAGGTAGCTCGGCACCGGCACCGGCACATATTTTGATAATTACACCCCGGCAGTCAATTGACCCGCCCATCGTCCGGCTCCCAGCTAGTTAGCCCTTTTTTAAGCCCCGTCAATTTGCCGTTTAAAAATAGACGCACCCTTAGCCCCTAGCTGCCCATAAAAGGAGACATTTTGCGCGCATTGTTGAGCCCGAGCTTTCCGCCGACGGCACCTTTAATTAGCATAATTGGTGACATTGAAGCGGGACGAGGGGCAGGACGAAGGTCCCTCGCCGCGACCAGCGGAGCCATCAAAGCATGATAAATGTGCTCAGAAGCCAAGCCGCAATGGCACAAAAATATTCGCTGCTAATTAAATGTCGGGCCTAATCAATTAAGAACTTAAACCCGTTCACTGGCCAGGAGCAGGGGAAAAAAATATATAAAATGAAAGCGGCAAGAGATGAGCAGCTGAAACCGAAAAGGAAATGCCAAAGTTAAGGTTTAAATTTTACATTAGACTAATTCAGGACGTAAATTGCCGGGTGTCTGGTCTGCATACCAAAGGATGCCCAGTCCCAGTGCCCAGGACCAAGAACCCTCGTCCTCAGGTAAGTGAAAATTCAATTTAAATTGATGTCGACTTTGCCGGGCCAAGTGAAGGAGTGTATATGCCATTTAAGTTAAGTACCTTGGCCACACACACACTCACACCCCACTCTCTGAATCGCACCGGAAGAGCCCCGGGAACACACTCATTCACACACCGGCGTTTGTGGGAACGTAAAATAGCTAACAAGTGGCCGGGCATTTGGGTCCTGTGGCCACACGGCTGCCCATGACTGCGAAATCAGCGCCGGCCGCCGCCAAAACAGCAACATTTTTAAAAATTCATAAAAAGGCCAGCAGGAGCAGCAGGATCCGCAGGAGCGACCAACAGACAAGTGAGAGTTGTGGTTGTTTTGCCGGGCACCTTCATTTTTCAAGTGTGTTTCAATTTTGCACTTGCTACTTGGGAGCCACCTTCGGCGTAACCGCCTGTCGGTGGTAATGAAATTACAATTTTTATAGGCCAGGCCATGAAAAATAAATGAGACTTAAGCACATTGCCCGGTCCGTGCCGGGGACGGGCGCTGGCTAAACTGTTTGCTCGAGGAGCAAGATATCCCGGAACCTGGCGGCAACATATTCGTGGGCCATTCAACAAGTCCATCCGCCTTTCGAGGCCTACGCACGCCCATAAATATACCACTGAATGAAGGCGGACTAGCCGCCTGGCAATCCCAGTTCTGATCAAACGAAAACAGGAGCTCAAACCTTTTCCGGTAGTGTCTGAGAGGGTTCTCGACCATCCTGCAGCTGCCGCACGGTGTGAGTGTGCATCCCTTGATACCCTTTGGGCATCCTGGACGAATTTCAATTAACTTAAAAAAGTTTTCGACGGACGGTGGAGAATCGTTTCGTTTCGTTTTTGGCCTGTCCCTTTTAACAATTTCCCTTTTCCACTCAAGCGAAATTTATGCGGCGAGCAAATCGTTGCCTACTTTGAGGCGAGAGCCAAGGGAGGACGAGAACCGGCTGCGGCCACATTTAGTTTAGTTAAGTGCATTTGATTTGGCATCCCGGGAATGCCCGGGGGCGAGTTAACAGTATGGCATTGCAATTTATTGAATTATCCAGGCCACAGCCCAGATATGCCAGGGACAATAATCGCATTATGCGGCCGCTCGGCCAGTTCATTACGCACACAGCACCGCACAGTCCCGAAAGGAATCGCACATATTTGGGCATTGGTCAAACGGTGACCTCGCATCGTAATCGCAATCGAATTTCGGCCACAACAAATTCCTTTCACGGCCCCGGTCACGTCGCATTGTTGGGCGTTTTTAATTAGTTGTGTCGCCAGCTCCCAAATCGAACTGGCCGGGGCAGGCGTCGGGGTCGTGGTCGAGGCATTTAATTTAATCACGCACTGTATGCGTCAAATATTTGAGCAGCCAAGGTATTGGAAATTGCGTATGCGCCATGAGGACCCCGTTCCGTCCCCAGCTCCGTCCTCAGCCTGAGACTCACTGCGCTGTCTGACGACCTCCGCTCCGCAGGGACCGGTGCCACTGCCGTCGGCTGGCAAATGTGTTGACGCATTTTACAATACACCATGGGACCAACATGGATGGCGGGTGGGCGGCAATGCGAGTGTGTGTGCGTAATTATGAATTCCATAATCATTTCGTTAATATGCGCAGCACGCGGCTTTGGCGCCCTCGCTCAGGATAAATTGCAGCTGTGGCTGAAGCAAGTCGAGGCCTCTGGAGGAGCCAGCCTGCTCATTTCGTGTGTGCTTATCCTGCGGGGAATTAAAAATAATTTGGGTCGTTTTGGTGTTATGTTCCATTCCATTCCCAGTTCCCAGTTCCCTTTACCCCTTGAGCCCTTCGAGTCCTTGTTGTTTGCCATTTGCCGTTAGCTGGCAGGTGTTTACTTGGGCCGACTCTGTGTGTGTGGTGTGCTGTGCGTGTGTGTTGATTATGGCTTAATTTTTAGTAATTATATTAACATGATTAAATTAGCTTTGATTTGGCAGCCCAAAAAATATGGCTATATGGAGGGAGAACTAGAGCGCTCCGGTATTGCACATTCAACCGAGGCCTAATTAGCCCCAGTAATCCAATAGTTAGTATGAACAATGCGTTCGGATTTAGTTAAGCAGAACATTTGGCTTTTGCGAGCAATGCAATTGCATCCGGGGGGAAATCCCCGGGAAATTATTTTAATAAACCAGCGCCTGCTCCTGCTGGCTCATGCATCTATCTATGTGCGTTTGTCTCGGTATGTATGTGTGGACTCGTGCGCTTTGTTATTAATTAAAAACGCACATGTGGAACTCATTAAATGCGCACAATTTGCAAATTCATTTTTATTTTTATTGACTCGCCCGTAACCCGTTATTATGGCAAGTAGCTAACGGTTTGTTCTCGCCCATTAAGGAACAGCCAGCGGCCAGGTGGCGATGACAGGGGCGGTGTGTTCAGAGGGTATTGAAGGGGGGCACCTGCAGCAGTTGAATAAAAAATAAATCTGAAATTATGCAATTAAATTCGCACGTTCCAAAGCCAAATCGTTGAGCACAAACGCAACACGAACGGCGAAAGGAAATACTATATACATGGAAAGAAAATTTAGATTAAATTCGTTTACTGCAATAAAAGTTACAGGTTTAAATTATATAAGTAACTTGTTATCAAGAAGTTATAAACTATTAGGTGATAACTCTAATCCTAAAGTAATAAAGCAAGTTTATAATGCACATGCGATCGTAATAAAAGCCAAAACTTGTTCTTGATGGAAGCAATTAAATTATCATGTTTCTAGAATTACTGAATAAATTTACATTTCATCATGGCTCATATAACTCTAACGAACATGCATCTAGGTAGACTTTAAATTAAATACATGACATATACATATCTACTTTTAGCCATTTTGTAAATACTTTTAATACAAAGAGAACTAATAAATTATGAACTTTTAACAAGTAATTAGGAATCAAAATAACCAATATTTTTAAGAAAAGTTATGATGACAACGCAAAACCAAATGTAAGCCATAATGTAAAGATTATTCGTTAACTTTAACAAGTAATAAGAAATGTATATAATATATAGAGGCGGAAATGACCCCCTTCACAGCGTTCTGACTAAAATTATATTAACCTGCAGGGATGCTAAAACAGAAAATATTAATTTATTAAATTAATGTAAACACTTTCCACATTTTCCTCGGTGTACATGTGTGCCATATGCTAAGTGCAATGGAGAGGGGGGCGAGCTTAACAAAGGCTAACGACGCGGGCAATAAGGTAAAAGCGCTGGGCGGGCAAATGCCAGAAAGTGTATTAATTTCTTTAAAACGCAAGCTAGCGTGTCAAAGGACGGGCGGGAGTGTGCGGCGGCTGTTGGTGAGGGGCATTTGGTGACTGCAAAGTGGGTGCCAATGCAAAGGCAACTTCATCGCCGCGTCCAACTGCGAGTGGTGCATGGGTGGTCGTTGCCGTGACAACTACCAGCTACTCGCGAGAGTTAAATGCAGCTGGGGGAAATTCGCAATATTTTCGAATTACCGGGAAAAGTATGCAAGAACACAAAAAAAAAAAAAAAGAAAAAAGAAAAAGAAAAATATAGTGTAAGAGGAAAAGGTACTGAGCAGAGAATCGCTGTCGAGTATCATAAGTTGGCTGAACTTTGGCCAAGTCGATGACTTGTGCTCTGTAATTGCGTAGAGCGGTCGCTCCGTGCAGGACTCTTCCTCAGCCAACAGCTTCTCGCAGTTTTCGTTGTCATATTGGCGCATTGCTTTGTGCTGCTGCGCTTTTGTGCTGCAACTGCACTGCGCTTTGCTGCGCTCGTTCACTGCCCCGCTGCAGTTCGTTATGGCATACGCAACTCATAAATAACGCGGGCGTGAAAGGGAATGGGGGGCCGTGAGGCAAGCCAAGCCACGTACTTGCACTTCTGCCACTTTTCTACTTACTTGCCAGTCTCAGTGTGTGTGTGTGTGTGTGTGTGCTGCGTGTGTGTATATGGCACTTCAACTCTAATATAAAGTTTGCACTCGAAATGTGCTGCCAGCACTTTTTGGTATTACGCAAAGTTTTCGCAACCTCCCGCGGGGCAGCTGCGTGAGAGGTGGGCCAATGTGGCCCGGATACGGGATCGGAATCGGGATACGGAAAACGGGTAACGGGACACTAGGCACTGCACTGAGAAAAATATCAATTGGTTTTGAGTTCTTAAGGATAAGAAAGATGCTAATTATTTAGGAAAATAACTATAGAAGTAGCACAGAGTTTCTTGATGATTCTCAATACAAATTTATATTTTCTTGAACATCTAACTATCTTTTGTACTATATCCTCAACAATATTTAATCTGCCTCCTTTTCTTCCTGTGGACGGACATCCCTGCTAGCTGATTTTGACGGAGAAAAACGAACGGATAGCGAAAAAAAATTAAATTGCTCGCAATTTGCACAGTTCAATGCGCTTTAGCTAAGAGAATTCCCGCACAGATTTTCATAACTTAGAGATGTGCAGTCAATGTCTTTGAGCGCTGCAACTACTCCTTGGAAAGTTGTGGCGTGCGACGTCAGTATGTGCGTGTGATGGCAGGTGTAAGGTGTAAGGTGTAAGGTGTAAGGTGTAAGGTGTAAGGTGTAAGGTGTAAGGTGTAAGGTGTAAGGTGTAACGTGTAGCCAAGTACAGGTGTGCAGAGTTGTAAACTAACGCAATGACAAACGCAATCACAATAAGAAATTTCACAGTTAGTTAAGTTTGTCTTGTTGGGGCTTTTGTTTCGTTTTGCTCTAAACCTCCTATGTCCCGCTGCCATTTTGGCTTGAATCCTGCAAGGGACTCTCTCCTCACCTGGCAATCTATGGCGCCCACCTACATATGGGTGTGGGCGTGTCCCCATTGTTCGCCGTAGAAATATGCATAAATAAAGCCCACAATTTCCAAGCAGCTCCTTTGCAATTACCAAATATTTTCACCCATCTTCCCTGCGTGGCAGAGAGACGCACGGAAATTATCATTAAGACAGGACGAAACGAAACGAAATGAAAGCTCCTCCTTTGGCCAAAAGGGCAATAAATTGCGACTGATGCGAAAGTTAATAAAAAAAGTTCAATAAAATCGAAAAGGGTGCTGATTTCGATGCCATGGGAACTGGGGAATTGGGTGTCTGGCCAACGAGAAAGGGATCCGGCCCGGGACCCTCATCATAGTTCATTAAATGCGTAAAGGAATAAAAAATTTCCCCCAAAAATATTCCATAAAATCCTGCCTACCGAGCTGGGGGCGTGGAAAAAGGAAATCGTTTGGGAACGACGAGACACACGCATAAAGGCATTTATTTTGTCTGCTTTCGGGCTGTATTGCATTAAAGCAAAAGCAAAAGTAAAAGCAGAAGCAGAAGCGAAAGCGAAAAGCGCCCGGCGAGCATAAATAAATTTTGTTTTATGCGTCAATAATGATGAAGTTATTACGACTCTATTAGAAGGCGGCCGAACTTCCAGCTTCCAGTTACCAGCTACCAGCTACCAGTCCTCATCCTTTGCCGCCTCCATAAAATGGCTGCATTAAAAAAGTTTACAGAAAGTGGAGGCGGAGCGAACACCTATAGGTATATATAAATATATATGAACGCATGCCTGTGTATTAACCACAACCTCAGCGCCGCTGCCGCCACTCCTCGCCCATCATCCGGATCCACTTAAGCGACGCCGAAACTTTTTTATTAAACCGTGCAGTCCGGCTAATAGATGGCAGAGGATGAGGGATAGGGACGGATACGGACACGGATACCCGTAAGCAGGGTCAGTGGGCAAAATGGCCGCTCGGTTGCGCTTAATAAAATTTATGATTCCGTCGCACGGCTTTGACAGTTCAAATTAAAATGGGTGCGGCCCTTAAAAAGTCCAGCGTCCCGAGCTCCGAAGTCTAGAGTCCAGGTGGAGACATTGATCACGGCGTCCAAACTTGATGGCCAAGAAGGCCCACGCCGAGGCCGAGGCCGTGGGCCGAAAGTTAAATACAAAGTTGGAAACACAAATTGATAATGCCGGGGCCACCGGACCACTGGACCACCACTCATCTGGCCAGAGATATAATGCAAAAAGCGCCTTGCCAGCCGCACAATATGAAAGATTATGGCATGCAGCACAAGCAGCGCGGAACGGACCTGGACTTGGATTGGGATAGGGATTTCGCGGAGTGGTGAGCACTCCGGAAACGGCCAAGACGAGGACGACTCGAAGCGGATATGCCGCTGCCATCAAATCATTTTGCAAGCGGAAAATGGCGCTTGACAGCATACTCAAGCCCCCGACGAGTCATTGTTGTTTTTCATCGTGGGATGTCAGCATTTGCGGCGCTTTATAAAAAATGGCAAACATTTCCAGGCAAGTCAGTAAAAACTAAAGTCAAACATGGTGGTAGCGACTTGGACATGACCTGTAATTTAAAAATGATTCTTTCATAAAGACAAGACTTTAAGCGTAGTTCGAGTAACGAGCACTTTAAAGCTATACAAAACATGACCCAGTTCGAGTTTAAATGAATTCAATGTAGGGAAAAGAAATAAAAACGAATATTTAAATAAGAATACGTTTTGACTACTATTTAAATGGACTTAAATTGGTAAATATTTACTCATATGAATTTGGAATTGTATAATATAAAGTAGACGGCCAGTGACAAATAACTTTTAATCCGATTAATGAATAAAATGGTTGCCAGAATTCAAGGAAGCTGTTATTATTTATTGTGTTGAGCTTATTTTTCGCTACACACTTGCATATTTAAAATCAGTTTGGCTTTAAAAATGTTGTGTTTAAAATATATTTCTCTTTGTTAAAAACAAGGCGATGCCAGGATACTCTGATCCCGTAGATTGGAGCAGTGCTGGAAATAGCTGAAAAGCAGTTTCGTCGAGTTACTCGAGGAAGGCACATAATCAGCAGGGACATGGACATCGACATGACGACATGGCCGTCCGGGCGTAACTCGCGCTGACCATCGGGCCACGTTTCGTTGCGCTTAGTTATTTTATAAAAATTTCTTCATTTTTGGTCTTCATTCTTTTTAGCTTCTGGTTCGTCTCCGACTTGGACTTCGCCATCGCTCTCGCCTGGGTCCTGGCTGGCCCTGGCCTCTTCCTGTTGGCTCTGCCATTCAGCACGTTGCTCTGTTTGACTTTCATAAACTTTTAACGACTTTTGCCTTTGCCGCCACGGCTTACATGTGCCAGCAGCGGAGCGGCGGCGGCGTTGAGAAAAAATTGTTGAGAAACTTTGCACTTATACGTATTTGTTTGCAAGTAATTTTGCCCATGCTCCTTCAGGACATCATCGTGCTGAGCCGGGCACGCTTCATTTCCCGCCTCCCGACGCTCGATTGATCCGCCTGAGACGACCACTTCGACCAGTGCTAAATGCCAAGCTAATCTGCAGCTGTGGTCTGCCGAGCCGAGTGCAGCTCAAACACGCCGGCAATTTGGACCGAATATCCAAATTAAATCCCACACAGACACTACACCCCGCTTGGGTACGGATGCAGGAGGAAAAGTCTCTGCGGTTGCACATTCATCACCCATTTATTTGCACAACTCCCCCATTATTGCAGCCATGCCATGTCCACATATGGATACATTTCGGCCTTGTTGCTGTGGCGTGCTCGTCCTTGCCCATTTACACTAGACGAAATGTTTGGTATAATTTTTGTCTCAGCTGAAAATATAGATTTTCTAAAGCCATAACTAAATTTAAGGTACTTGTATACCTGAGGAATTTATGGTCTTTAATTTGGGTAAATTGTAAGCCTCTTGAAATCAAAGTGCATCCTGGTTTCCGCATCCTTGTGGCCTTGCAGTCGATACGCTGTTAACCCAGTAACCCCGATACGAACCGAACTGACCAAAGCCGAGCCGCGTCCTGGATGTGTGACACCATGGTGTGCAGCCGTGGCCCTTGCAATTACTCAGAGCCTCTCATCTCCATTCCCATTCCCATTCCCATTTCCATTTTGCATCCCCAAAACCCAACCCCTCGCTGGCCAGAGGCCACAAATTAAATCATATAAATGCACAATTATTTAATGTCATGGCGGAAGAATCGGGAATGCAACAATAAATTAACATGGTTGTCGGCCGGTCCCGAGCTGCGGCCAAGTAACAGTTTCATTGAAAATACGCGCAAAATAAATGTAAATTAAAATACATAATTTATGTGTTTTTTGCAATTATTTACAAACCGACACATTAAAACGCCAAGAGATAATGGCGAACGGCGGGAGGGCATGGTAATGGAAATGGGAACGGGAACGGAACCGGGGCTTGTGCCAGGTCAGTGGTGGCTGGGGGATGCCTTCGGGTGGGGTTCTGGGTGCGGCGGCAGCAGTCAATTGCTCATTTGGTTTTGGCAGCACGCAGCTGCTGCCCGCAACAATGAAGTCCCTGCGGACCAATGAATGCGTAATGGCCACCGGAATACCGGCTGTTCGCGGGGGTTCCCTGGGTGGCAACCGGGGTGTGGCAGATACGCACGTGTGTGCGTTTTGGCCAGTGCTAATTGCACGTCCGCGTCTCTCGTGTATGTGTGTGTGACTGTGTGTGAGTGTGCGTGTGAGCCTTATCGGCAACCGCCCGTGGAGCGAGTGTCAGGTCTCAACTGAAAGTCGCTTATCGGGTGCCCAGCTGAACCCTTTGGCGCTTCCAGCGCTGATAATTATATAAATTAAATGGCTCCCGACCCGACTTGACCCTCCTCGAATTACACGGCCCGGTGCGGCCCACTCTGCGGTTTAAGCTCTGGTAACTCAATCGAAATGTCAAAGTCACACGAAGCTGCAGAAACGTAAAAATGCATTAATTTACACTACCTTAAATGGGTAGGGGGGGGGGGGGGTCAGAAAAATATGTGTTTGTTGTTAAATTTAATTTAAAAAAAGTACAAAAACCAAACAGGAACTTTTTTTTTTAATTATACAGGCTACAGAGTATTGGTTTACGCTTTAAAACTACGTAGCTTCGAAATAATAATATTTATAAATATAAAAAACCTGTCTTCTTGAATTCTTTTCTCTATAAAAGTCTCCTTGGATATCATATTTTTCGGTTCTCATCAAAGGAAAAATATGAAAATATTCCAAAAGGCGGCGACTGCTAAGACCCACCGTCAGGTGAATGGCAATCTGTGACAAATACTCGCGGCGGTGCCGTTGGCCAAGTAACTGTAACTCGAGCTTAGCAGCTCATGAATATCGTGCTCATGCAAACGGGTAACGAGCTGTCAGAGATTAAGTTGCAAGCGTTATTTTTTATTATATTTAGCGAGGGCAACAGCTCGAGCTCCAGCGCAAACTGGGCGCAGATAAGGGGCAAAAACAACCCAGGCAACAGGAAAGCAAGAAAAAGTACATTTTGCATATGGTTAAGGCAGGGGTTGGAGCTGGAGCTGGGGCAGGAGCAGGAGCAGGGGCCTGCTGCCAACGAGCCAAGGCAAAAATCGTTTTGACCAGCTCACTGGCAAACAAACAAACCAGAGAGCGCGAGCAAAAAAAGGACCCACCGAACAGGCGAAGGGCAGATGAGAAAGCGCAGCAAGCCGAAACGAACACTTTGCGGGGCCGATCAGCGGGGGGAGCGGGCGCCTGTCCAACCCCTGGACACCACCCCTGAACACCCCTGACCAATCCCCCAACCCTGAGGACACAGTTGCAAGCGAATTTATGCGCTTTGTTAAACAGCAACAACAGCAGAGGCGGCGGCGACGGCGACGGCAATAGTGGCGGCAAAAGAAAAAATATGGCAAAACGAGAAACAAGCAATCCGCGCTGCCTTCGATGGCAAAGGGGCGTGGCAGGGAGATAGAGAGGTATAGGGTCTGCATAAATAACACAGGAGCCACCCCCCGATCCTGGTCCTGCAGCTCCTTCTGCTCCTCCGGCTCCTCCTGGTGTGTGCTATACAAATGAAAATCGTGTTTGCGTTGGGTGTAAAGTGGCATGTGTAGTGGTGGACTTGGACGGGGATGCGACCCAGCAGCAGCAGCAGCAGGCAACATTTTCGCTTCGGTGTTGCTCCTTGTGATTTACAACAAAACAAATATGCTGGTGGGAGCCGGGGAAGAATCGGGCGGAGTCCCGGCTTACCCCTCACCTTGGCAACCGGCTCTGACTGACTGATTTACAAGGCTGCAAGTCGAGATTGCATGGCGCTGGGTAAATAAAATAAACGCCAGAAGGGAGCCGGGCACGGAGCAGGCCAACGGGGCAATGGCGAAATGCAGTTTCACATTTCGCAATTCGTGTCTTGAGCTGCGTCGAAATGCAATTCCCTTTTTCGCATTTCGCGAAATAATTAAAAGTTAAGGAAACGACCCGCCGTCGGCCATCAGAAGCAGAAGGATTCACAAGGACATCGCTGCATCTGCAGCTGCAGCGCTACGCGGCGCGGACCAACTTAGTTGCCGGCTAAGTGCTGTGGGCCAGTTAATTGCAGAGCTCACCTGCAGCGGCCGGTGCCAAGGCTGATGCTAAAAAATGCAACAGGAAGCCACGCCCACGCCCACCACCAACGCGAACACCGAGACCAACACCCACACTCATACCCAGAGCCCCAATCTTTCCGTCGTGTTGCACGCTTTTCGATAACTTTTTCGGTTCCGCCCTTTGTTTGCTCACATGCACCGGCGGTGCCGATCGGCGTATTTATCAACGGAAATCATAAATAAAAGTCCGCCGCATATTTCATGCGCAAACACACACACGAACGGCCGCCAAAAACCAACAGCCCGCACATGTGACATATTTTTTTATCTCTTTTAATTTACAATCACGCTCATTGCGAATTTTAATTGTTGCATAAACGAAGCGGACAGCGGCAGGACCACGTGCTGAGGCTGAGGCACATCTGAGCCGTATTCTCCGCCACTTCGGTGGCAGTGCTGTCTGCTGTCCGATGCGCTTTCTTTGATTATCAACTGCAATCAGGCTGTGGCGGGAGTGAAAGGACACAGGACCTGGTCTCCTGCATGGCTCCTGGCCTGAATAATGTCTGCAAAATGTTCTCGAATTTCGTTTAAAATTAATTTCACATGTCCATGTACTTCTGGGTGGTTCTGATTACGTTGAGATTTCAATTTTACGAAGGGACTTTTTTAAGGAAATTTACGGATGGTTCTTATATACAATCTATAAAAGTACCTACTAAATTTATTTATAAACATTCCGTAAAACCTCAAACACTTGCCTTAATTTTACAGACTCTTAAAGACCTTTAAAGCTATTTAAGTAACTACAAGGATATTTTACTAGTGTCCATATTAGACCATTAGGTAATATTGGTTATTGTTTTTAAAACTTTGTATACGTGCAGATAGTGTTTATTTTTTTATCACAAGGTCCACATTGCATATGAGTAATACAACGTATACGTTCGAGGTCCACTTTAAGGAAGAATATATAACAAGTGATTCAAGCTGGACTTAGTTCAGAATTGGGGATAAGACTTATCTCGCCAGACTTTGGCCACAAAACCCAGTTTTCCTGCTGCGGAGGAGATTGTGATATATCTGCGCCGGGGCTATTCTGAAAAGCAAAGAAGATTATTGGCTCACCAAAGTGAACCGCAGAAATTAAGTTGAACGGGAAATGCAGCTCTGACATCAGCAGCCATTTCTCATAACCGGAAATCGGAGAAGGAGGAGGAGGGGGAAGAGGACCTGAACGCGAAGCTTTTTATGCCCGGGATATGGCAGGACTGCTCCTTGGCATGAAATTTATGTTTTCCTGCCATAAGTGGCACGGCGTGGCGAAACGGAGCCATTTCGGAAAAGGGGTGGCAACCGGCGGGCGGGAGGCGTGGCCAGAATTTGTGGATGTGGTCAATGTGCTTGACAAATTGGTTATTGTTATGGTTTTTGCGGATCCCTATCGGTCGTGGTTGAGGCACAGGGAGACGGAGAGAATGAAGACCGAGTCCTCGTAGATTTCAAGTCCATAATGTTGGGGCGCTAAATATGTCTGCTCATTATTTTCGGGCTACGTGAGGGCGACCGCCTCGGGTACTTGACAAAAAAAGGAAATGTCGCGCAAATGCGGCCTCGTTAATTGTTTTGATTAATGAACGGGGTCGGCCCCAGGACCTCACGTTCCTGCGCATGGAGGTCCGAAGTCCGGGGGATTCGAGTGGGATTGCGCCTGCCACTTGGCAGTTGCATGTGCGGAGGCGACCTGAATCCCCCGTCCAGCCCATCCCTGTTCGCTGTTTATTCGATTTTGTCGTGCACTGAATTTCCTTATTTTGCACTCTGCTCCACACTCGGAGCCTTCTTGGCCCCTTGGCTTTATTTACTTTTCGGATTTTTCAATTAATTTAATGCAGCAGTTTGGCGCTTGTTGCATACCCCTGGCTTGCGTGCCGTCTGCTGCAAAGGCACACACGCACACACGACGTCGGTAATTAGAAAATTGTGGCACTTTGTTAGCCGTGGTCCACATTCTGGTGTATAGGGCCAAGTGTCCAATTTGCAGAGCGGCTAAATTGAGCGATTTGCCATCAAATCCTCAAACAGAAGGGAGAGCACTTAACTGATTTTAAAATTTTGAGTTACAAATATTATTTGGCTTAACTCTATGTCGAGTACTTGGTCAAATTAACTAAATTTCTAGGCCTTAGTACTACAGTATTTAAGCAATTGTAATTTAATCAGTCTCTAAAAAACATATATTATTTCAACTGTAATTATTAAAATATTTGCCTTTATTTTTTAGGCACAGAAACGGAGAAAATATTTAATATACCATTCAGAATATTTTCTATAAAATTCCATGAAAAATATAGCCCATAACGAAGAGCGTTTTCGTAATCAATTCCCCCCTACAGCATAGATTTTAATTAATCAAGATTCCACTTAGTAGCTTGAACAACGACTTGATTTACTCTTGCCGGGTGCGGGTCTGGGAAAATCGAGGAAAATTAAAGCTTGCAAAAAACAATGGGATAGAAATAAGTATTAAAACGTAAGCCCGGCACCGGAATCTGTTAAAGTGGGATCGGAGTGAGCCCGGGAGAGAGGCAGAAACGGAGAAGTTAATGCCACTTCAGCTGGCAGCTGCCTGACAACGTCCAGATACCACGATGGTGGCGGCGATGCGATGGCTATGGCTCTGGCTAGGGCCACGGCTACGACGGCGACGGCGACGACGTTGCATGCATGCCATGTGCCAGGGACTTGGAGGCTCTGTGACAACAAGCGCTTGACAGCCGGGCAGCCAGTCAGCCAGTCACTCGGTCACCCGGAGTCTCCTCCGGCTGACCCCGACTACGGCCACAGGAGGGAGCTGAATGGAAGAGGAGGCTCCTGAGCCAAGCTAGCGCTCCCTGCTGGATGTGCACTAATTGCGGCCGCTGGCCAGCATGTTACTCGTAAAATGAAATGGATTTCCATCAACAATTGGCCAGCGAAGTGGGCCGAGCTGAGCCGGCAAACAATGGGCTGTGCCGAGTTTCCGAGTGTGCCGAGAGACGAGTGGCGAGTGGCTAGTGGCGCTGCGATCTTTGCTGCAAATGGGTTAGGCATTTTAACTTATGATGGATTATGGCTTCGGCCGTGTGTGCAAAGTTGGCGCCGCAGTTGTTGTTATGGCAGCGCTGAGAGCTGGCCACAATGTCCCGCATAATAATGCGATTGCCGGGAAGTGGACCGTGACTGGAGCACGGGTCAGCTGCAACCACTAACCGGGCTCCTTTCCGTTCTTTCCGTGCTTTCAGTGCTCTCCTGCAACTGCTGCCGGAAGGCGAACACATGCTGCCGCATGGGGGCACAAGGCAGAGGCAGAGGCAGAAACAGTGGCGCAGGCAGAAGGCAGCATACAGGACACTGAAGGACACCACTCGGGAGTGGGTGGCAGTAGCAGGATGTGTGGGCGGTGGGCAACAAGTGAGCTGGTCCTCAGCAAGGACAAACCAAAGTCAAATGCTGGCCACAAAAATTGAAAAACGGTGTGGGATATGTTGACATGGGAGACATGAGAGAAACCAAACTGATAGAAAATTATGTAGATTACGTTATTGTACATGCGAAATCCTTGTAGGACACCCCACACACACACACATCTGCACCAGCAGTCCCTGTGAGCAGCAACAGTGTGCAATAGAATCGAACAATTGGCAACTGGAGAAAGAGAAACGGAAGCTGTACATGGACCTGAAGGTGGGCAGCACTCCGAGTCCGTCTACCCCGGCTATTGGTGGATGTAGCAGTCCAAAACGACATTTTCGTTGACGCTTACTCCACGGGAATTGCCCTTAGAATGGTGTAGAAAAAATGTGGCTTTTAGTTTGGAACAGACGAAAGACTACCCACTATAAGCCTTTGTTTGGAGTTCACAGGCTAAATTGGCTGTATTTTAATAAATATTTCTAAGTTTGTTAGAAGTCGTAAAATATTTATTTTGATAAGATTTTAAGCTTTTATTAAAAAAGCTCACAATAGACAGTAGGGTTTCCCTTTGACTCTTAAGTGGACAATGCTGACAATATTTGGCAGGATTACGTAATCTGAACGAATTCAATATACCTTAGGAGTACAGAATTCCGGTTGCACAAAAGGGAACAACAGCGGGCCAAATTGTAAGCGGGGTAAACATATAAAATCGAACAGGACTTCGAGATGGACGATGGCGATGAGGGGACAAAAGGAGGTGGAGGGGGAGGCGGAATCAGTGAATGCAAACGGAGGTGAGGGCCAGCTTGTCCTGGCAAGCGTTCGGAGTGGTTGCCTCAATTGTGGACATGCCACAGAGCTCACAAGGATGCTTACATGTAAAATCACTGAAAAATTCCGCAGCAGCAGAGAGCAGAAGCAGAAAACGGATGGGAAAGCCAAACGAATGAATGAACAGGGAAAACACAATTTAGCAGAAACAAACAAACAAACAAACAAAATTCAGCGGGCACCGAAGGCGATGCCAGCGGCAAAGGACGAGTACGAGGACGAGGACGGAAACAGCGGAGGTTCGCTGGCAGAGCCGTTTTTTCATTGAGCGGACATTAAGAAAAAATAACAAAGTCAACAGCAACAATTCTGTGCAGCATAATAGCGGCAACACAGCACTGGCGTCAGTGGCAAGAATACTCTACGGCAACAAAAGAAACCAACAAATCCATGCAAATCGGATTTTCTGATTTGGCTGCTGCCGCCCACGCCTCCGTATCGCCCCTTTCGGTGTCCCTGGCGCCGGCAAAACTTGCCATTTGTTGTACGGACCATGTTGCCGCTGCTGCCTCGTTTTTTTACAATTCTTTTTGCTGCATTTGACTTTAGTTTCAGTTGCCCCTCAGCTGCTATTTGCTTTGGCATTCAGCTCTGGCAACAATTGCAGCCAAGGCACAGCTCGTTAGCGCTCCAGCCACTGCTCCTAGTGCTCCTGGTGCCCCAGTGGTGCCACTGTTGCTACTGCCGGCCAGTCATCCTCTGGGGTCGCATTAGCTGCACATCAATACGTATGGGCCCTGTTGTTAGGCTATTTATAAATGATATTACGTATACGTATCGATGTCCCAATTTAAAGAGCAAACAAAGGCGCATCGTCCGTCAAGAGCTGGACTTTGCAAAGAGAAGAATGTTAAGAATAAAATGGTCAGGAAAAAGTGGGCGGCTGGGCATTCAGGTCCGGCTTACTTAGATCCTCTCATTACGGAGCCCCTTTCAGGTGCTCTGAATAGAAGGGCTTTCTGCCTTGAAATTCCCTGAAATTGTATATTAAACAAGTCTCTAGTCGACTTCCCGCTCTTGTTTTCAGTTTATTAATTACGTTCGGAATTATATCAAACCTGGCATAGGCAATGGCAGGTTGCTATGCCGGCTACTCGCAGGTATTTGCTAAATATTTCTATTCAGATTTCGAATCCACATTTAGCTGACATGGCGCTGGCGGGCCGACGAACAGAGATTGATCTGGATCTGATACGAAAATGAAATCAATTTCAGCTATTGAACCAGGGAATCCAACAGCGTACAGCCAGAGTGCGGCATCCAGTGCCCTGACAGCGCAGAAGAGATGAAATGAGACCGCGGTGACAGCCAACACTCAGCCGGCGGACAGCATCCTGCTTGGATTAGAGGCGAGTGTCGCAAAGTTTGCCGGCGGCAGTCAACATCCTGTTCCTGTTCCCGGGCAGGGGCCATGTCACAGCTCCACCGCCACTCTGTCGTGCATTATGAATTAAAAACGTTGCCAAGTTGCGGCATATAAATGGCCATGTCAACGGCGCCGTGGCAGCCTATTAAGTGCTTTTTGCTTTTCGCTTTTCGCCTTCATTGTTTCCAGCCGGCCTTTTGAGTGGCACTTGTTACACGCACAGCCAGAATGCCAGACTGGCAGCTAGCTAGTCAGGCCCTCGCATCCAGTGGGCGGCCCTTGTCGGCAAAATGGATTTACCAGCCTGGCCCATTTCATCCTTAGCCTTTGTTTTCCATTCGAGGAGCCTCCCTTCATCTGCTCCATCTTTCTTTTCGTGCGGATGCGGCCCGGCTAAAAGCATGCAAATGCCTTGCCTATTGCTAAACGCATTACAGGCGACTCAGGCGTCGCTTACCAGGCTGACGGTTTTGGCAAGCGAATTAAGCTTTTAAAATTTAAGTTAATTTGCCAGGCGGCCTGAGAACCCTCTCCCGTTCCTTAGCCCCGTATCCGGCGCAGGCACTTGCCGAGCCCATTTGGAAACGGGCTTAATTACAGGCAGCTTCGCTTTGTCTTGGCCGGGAGACTAAGGTGCATACGTGACCCACTTCCGGTGCCACAAAGGGGGAAAAGCGAATGGCGAATGGCGACTGGCGGATTGCGAAAATGCAAAGGCGAAAGGCAGGTGTGAAGGCTGCCAGAGTGAGAGTCGTCATGACATTTGTTTTTTTTTTTTCTTTTCCCCGGATCGCCTTCATTATGCGCCTGTTTCTCCCTCTCAGCCAAGTTGGCCTTATTTCGCCGGCTGCGACGTCGTCGCTTTTTAAATCTTGGCTTATTTTTAGCATAATAAATATCGTATGCAAATATTTATGCGGCACCGTGAGTGTGTATGTGTGTGTGTCTTTGTTGGTCTGTCGCCGTGTCTGTATCTGTGAAATTTCCACCTGTGCTAAAGCTGGTGCTGTTGCTGGTGGTGGAGCTGCCTCTGCTGTTGCCGCTTGTCGCATTCAACTAGCCTGGCAGAGGCCCGGGGCAGGCACATACGATAAATACAAGCAGCGTCGAGTGGCGTTCGTGTTGTTGCCATAATGCATTAGAAGCGGTAAAGGACTTTATGTAAACATGTCACACACACGCAGGCCTATGGATCCGCCTGTGTCTCTGTGTGAGTGTGGTGCTGGGGAGGGGCCAAAGACAGAGGTACCGGGACAACAAGTAGCTCATAACGTGAAAACAGCAGCCAAACGACAACAGGAAGTAGAACGGGCACGACTACGGCAACGAGAATGGCATTGAGAACAGCACCCAGAACCAGAAGTTGCAGCAGAACCAAGGCACTGAAAGAAATTATATACTTCAGTAACGTAAAGTAACTGTAAAACTGTTTCCTTGGACTCCAAAGGATAATCTTCGCAGAAGTTGGGCACAAAATTACCTGAAAACTTCCCTCATATTTGTTCTTACCTTTTTAAATAGTTCGGTCTTCGTTATAAACATTCAAATATTTTTTGGTGTGTGCCAAATCCAGGTCCTGGCCCCACCAGGCTGAAAGGCAGCCAGGCAGGACTCGTGTTCGGGACGAAAACAATGCCCGGAAATGAGGTGCACACACGCACAGCAGCACATGGGCATATTCTGTACGTACGTGTGCAGGATTCGGGCCTTGTTTGGGTTTTGTTTTTGGCTCACAACCACTTGCACATTCGCTTTCGTTTCTGGGCAGGCACGGCGCAACGGCGGCGAAAGACATTTTGGGTCGCCAGTTCTTTGCGGTAATTTCATGCCATTTGCACCTTGCAATTTTCCCCGGCTGAACTCTCGGGAATTTGTTCACTTTATTCCGCTTTTGTGTAAATTATATATATTATTTTTGGGGTTATTTAACAAATGCAGCGGTTCTTTAATGCTTACCGGGTATTTCATTAGCCAGGTGAACTTTTCAACTTGCCGCCTCCCGACCAACAGCTAACTTCCCATATCCTGTTGGATGGAATAGATTCGGAATAGGTAAGCAGGAGGACTTATCTGCACGGCAACACACATAACATATCGCCTGGCTGAGCTGAGCTGCTGATGGCCACACAATGCTGCAGGGATGCAGGATTCCGGGACGCACATGTGATTCGGATCGCATTTAAAATACCGTTATGTCTGTCTGTCAAATTTTCCCATTTAAAGTTTTTCCTCGAGCTAGTAGAGCTTGTGTGTAACCAGTCGCAGTCGGAGCCGAGCTACTCCAATCTCTGGCAGCCTGAAAACTTTTCCATTTTCATTTCCATTCCATCATGTGCGGCGCCGGATGGCAGATGGGCATATGGATGTGGATGTGAGCGGGGAGGAGAGAGAGAGGGGGATGGTAGATGGGTCGTCAACTCTGCCGGCTCACTTAAATGTCTACACAGCCATCACGGGGCAACACACAAAAGGTGAGCCGCCTGCATTGGGCTATGACAACTGGATGGAGTAAATAAAATAAACCAAGTTTGCATTTACGCAACTCCGAGCTCCGAGCTCCAAGCTCCGGGCTCCTCCGAGCACTCGACAGCTGAATGGATACAGTGCCCAAGTCGCGCCACCATCTGCAGATGCATCTCCACGTATATTATGTTTGTGCTGCAGACGGGCGGGCCAATGTCTCCGATGGAGGACTCCAAGAGGGCCTGATGAGCCTCATTGACGTGGGAAAGGATCGTGAGTGGAAAAATGCTGACTGAAGGGGATGCATAAATTATGAGAAAATATAGAACACAGAAAAGGTTGATGCCTTGGGTTTACATTTATATGGTAATATAGACTTTATTTATAGTTTTTGAAAAATTTTACAAAATAATCAAATATACATACACATACGTTTCTAGTCACATATACATTCAATACCGAAGATGTCTGGTGTAGGTTAGTATTATTATTACTTTTAAGTAGAATTGTACACGCACGGCTCGTGTCTCGCCTTGGTATTAGTTGCACTAACAAAATAGGATAACTTTAAACTATAAACTATAAACTATAAACTAGAACTAAGCTGTAAATTACACATACGAGTAACGGCTCGCACCATCTCTATATATTCAGGTGTATATGCTGAGTACCGATATCATCATCATTTAGCTAACTTATCGATGGGCTCCAGTCGCCGGCCGGACCAAAGCAACTTTGCGTGGGAGTCGTGGGGAATCGGTTGGGTTTTTGGGGCTGGGGAAGGAGGGCGGGGCATCATCGGATCTGGGGCATTGTCTGCCGTTTATGTTATAATAATTGTATCGCTTGTAAGTGTTACACATCAATATACATACACACGAACGTAAATTATAAGTTTACGGTTATTCACTTAACGCTCTTGCGGCCAATCATCGTATTAATTACACATATACTTCTTTATTATTCTGCGGTCCAACTGCCCCGACCGATTTATTAGGTTCTATAAAAGCTGAATGTGTATCTTGTATATGGCTGAGTTAATTCGGAAATCAATACGATATTTTCCTATACACATATACGTCGTCGGTAATCTCAATACAATATTTACTTAGTGTCTAGCTCATACGTGTGTGAATGCATCGAGAGTGCACTGGCTTGGCTTTCGGTGTCAGTTTCGGTTTCTGTTTCGATTTCGATTTTGGAATGCTAAAAAGGATAATACAGGGTGCTGGAGAGAACTAAACGCGAAAGGTGCCATCTTGCGTTGTGAAGCAACAATACGAGTATCGAACTGTAAGTACCTATCATATCTATTATGTGATTCGAGACTCGAGTGACTGCGGTGCAATATATATTTACATAAAACAACCTTGGCCGCACCCTGTGTTCGGTGTACGAGAGTAAACTGCCTATTGGGGTGAATATACTATATATTTATTACTGTTTCGACACGATGTTCCTCCTCAATCTGACCATTGTGTCATTTTGTCAATCATATTTATTTACACTTACGCTCTAATTGTAATCCGAAATCCATATGGAAGTTCCTTTATGCTCTGCCTCTTTTTGTGTGGCTGTGGCTCCGCTTGCAGTGGATTAATGTACAAACCAAATCAATAGGTTTGTCGACTAATTTAATTGCATTTATGCGGTCAATTAAGCTACTTAGCTGCTACATACATACAAATCGCAAAAAGCTAGAAAAACGCCGTCTGCTTTAAGCCATCGGAAATGCAAATGCGTGACGCCTCGAATGCTGCAAATTAGTTTAAGTTCCTTCCTTCACTTCTTTATCTGAATTTCGGCTAAGCTGTGCGGCATTGGCTCGTATCCGATAATTAGTTGATGCATTTATGTATTAATTAAATTAACTATCTGCATAACGTTACGAATTCCTCCCCCATGCGTCGTTATTCGTATCCGTATCCGTATTTAGCTTCAACTACCTCGAGTACTTGCTATTTATTATTTAATATCTGTGTGTGCTTTCTTTCGCTCGTCGAGTGACTATTTCTTTGGTGCAGTTTATTCCTAAGAGTATGCAATAAAATCTATGTACACGGGTCTGGGTGCCTGTAATGGTCGGCGAATGTGCCAAGGGGGAGAAGGGGGAGAAGGGGGATGTGTGGTATGCAGTATGGCTGTATGGCAATATGCTTTAGGGGTCCTAGTTTGAACAGTTGCATGCTCTTTTACATTGATTGTTACATGTGTAATGTATGGTTCCGTTTTCCGTTGTGTGGTTAATTCACTAAACTCGAAATTGGTTTTCCGTTGCTTGAGAAATTCGAATCGAACATTGAGAAATCGTAGCGCGAATGCTTGTAATTACGCTTATTCATAATATAATGGTATTATATATAGATCTTCCCCTATTCTAACAGTTACGACTAGACTAGAGTTGTGAGTAGACGTCGGTCGGCGTTCCATTGCGTCCCCAATTCGAAGTTGAAGTCGAAGTGCTGTTGGCGGAGAAATTCGTGGCTTAATTCGGAGAGAATGATTAGGCCACGAGCAGACTTAGGGCCAGGGTGGCTGAACTCAGGGCCAGGAGGCCCAGTTTCTGCCGGTTGATGGCACTGCTGCCGTAGAAGGTGACGCTCAGGTCCCGCATCTCGTTATCTGCAATTAAGATAGATGGAAAGCGCTTTAATTAATCCGCTCCTGCACGCCGCCGATCAAATAAATGGGTACATAGATATCCGGCGCAATGTATGCATTTCAATATCCATCGGGCCGTGGCCATAAAACAAATTGGTTGGGCATGCAAGTCAACATAGTTGAAATGGACAAAATTCCCCTCTTTTTTTTTCAAAGGGACACAACATGCACACCTCCGCACTAGGACACACTAGGACACCCCGCACCCGCACACCTGCCACCTGAACGGACATTAAATTCTTTTATCCGCTCATCTCGCCGTATTTGGTTTTAGTTTTTGGCTCTGTTGTTGATCGAGCTGTGAAATGGCACGCCAAATAGTTGGTAAACTGCCCGGACTAACGCATATTTCCTCGAATATACAACATATGTACGTACATACATTCACGGAATATCCAATTTGAAATTCTTATTATTTCTTTTGCAGTTCTTTATTTTTTCAGGCTTCAGCTTAGCGCAAATATGACGCAGTGTGTACAGAGAAGTATTAAAAAATAAATATCATGCGGATGAAAACATGCAAAAAGGATACAGAGTTAGAGATACAGATAAAGACAAAGAGATAGAGAGAGAGAGAGAGAGAGAGAGAAATGTACAGGATAAAAGAGAGATAGAGAGAGGGAGAGTGAGAGTGACAGAGAGAGAGAGCAAGACTAACCTGACAGACCGTGATTCAAATAGGTTGACAGATCGACAGGCCCATCTGCAATTAGTACGTGGAGCAGTCGTTGAAAGTTAGGATAGTCGAGATTAGGGGGGTGCTATCGATAGGGCTTAAGGCTTATGGTGCTGCTACAATAAGTAAAATGTCCGCCATCCGGCCTCGACATTTAAATCAAAACCATGCGGGCAAATAAATCATTAACGCTTAAAGTGCAATCTGCAATCAGAGGGATTTACTTTTACGCAGACTTCTGCAATTGCGACTACGACTGCGAATGCGGATGCGGATGCAGATGGCCAATCAAGTGGGCGGCCAGGAGGAGAGAGTCAGCAACGAGGTCATTCCTCGGCAGGCAGCTCATTTCGTTAAGGCCGCCAATTAAAACGGCAACGTTCTGCATCTGTCAATAATGACAAATGAGCATTTGGCCAGCGGAGCGCGACTCAAAAGCGAAGCTGACTCTGTAAACACCCGTAAATGAAGGCACAACCCGACCGCCGCCCCGATAAGCTGCTGCATATATCATTGCCGCCCATCGACTTTAATGAAACATCCTGGCTGCCAGGGACATCGACTTCTTTATCGATGCAATGCGATGCGATGCGATGCGATGCCTGTCAGAAGTTGTGGGCGCTGCGAGTAAAACTTATAAATATGTGATTGCCTGCCAGCCTGCCAGCCAGTTAACTGCCATATCTAAGGCGCACAGATCTCGCAAAAGGACTACAGCCTCCACCACTCCGTCCCGCCTAGTGATTGCTGACACTCTGAATGGACAGGCAACATCGAGCGCCGAGAGGATAGCGCCGCATGCCGGACGTGGTATCAATGTAGGTTGCATGTTGCACACATGTTTGCCCAGCAACCGGGACAGCTTATCTATCGAGGCATCTGGGCTGCCAACGCCTCGAAACATGACACCTTTAATTTTCAAATATACACTCAAATATTCGCCATCAGCACGCTCTACACAGAGGCTCTTTTGTGGGTAAAGAAAAAATAATAATAAAATATACATTTATTTGCCTAGAAAATAAGTGGAAACATAAAACGAAACTTTATAAATACTGATATAACATCAAATAATAATATACTACAATGAATTTCATAAATGTTCATTAAATGTATTTGAATTGAAATGTTTCTGCAGGTCTTGTGTTATTTTTGGTCTTTTGAAAATTCGGTTCGATCTTTCATTTGTACTGTACTTGAGCCTTGGCTGTAGTTTTGCCTCAGGTTATTATGCTGTTTCATCTAATAACTAAATTGGAGGTCCAGTTATTAGTTAATTATGTCTTTATCTCAGTAACCAAATAATTTCCATCAACAGGTTTCTCGTTTTAAAAATACAGACACTTAGCTAATTTTACAATTATAATTCCCTGAGCATTGTGCTACTACAAATCACTTCAGTTACCAATTAAGTTAGTTGACCTAAATTTAAAGTCTGTCTCTGGAAATGATTTCTTTAACTGTTGCAAGCATACATTTATTTTGCATCATCAGATTCTATTTTGTTTTTAAACGCAAAGATTCCAGCCTTGGGCCATTCATTTGGCCATTTAGTCTACGCCGGTTAAGCGACTAAGAAAAATGGCCGGAGGGCGGCGTTCAAATGCAACGCACACACGCTCGCATACACACGGGGGCATTACCATATAAATTCCCCAACTGTCAACATAAAATAAAAGCAAATTGTCAATTGCGGTGCTGGCAAACGTTGGCAATTTTGTAATGAAAACAGACGCGACCACGGACCCGTGATGCTGCACAAGATGCAGGATGCAGTACGAAGCTGGACTCGCGACCATGTGGCTGTCCGGCTAATGTGGTCCGCTTCGGAACCCTCCTATACCGCCCCCCTCGCGAATGTTGCACTTCCATCGGCTGTCGTTGCGACTTTTATTGCTTGCGGTTGGCGGCACAAACCCGTAACGTCACTTGTGATTTCTCGTTTGTGCAGCTAAATAAGCGCTCCCGCCGCCATCGATGTCGCCGCAGTGGCGTGGCCGTGGTCCAGGCACCGAGGATTCGAGGTACGGCTTTCGGCACCTGTCCGGATCTAGCTCTTCCTCCGCGCGCACTCTTCACGTTATAGCATTGCGGTGCGGCAACAAATGGCCAAATGCAATCGGAATGGATTTGTTGCAGCTACACAGACAAAAGAACATGAATTGCTTATATTTAAAAATGTAATGAAATTCCCAGTTCTCAATGATTTTAGTGAATGATTTTTTTTCAGCTTCTCGAAGTTAGCTTTCTTTCTTCTTATTTTAAGTTTAAGTTATGAATTTTCATTTGGTTCAGTGTAGTGCTGTCGATGCGGCTGATGTCGCATGTGTTGTTGCTGGTGTCTGTAAGTACAGGAGGCAAATCCGATTTTTCGCATAGTGGGCATGACGGGACTAGGGATTGCCATTGGCCCCAGAGACCAGGGCCCAGGGCCCGGGCCGACAGTTTGTTACAGATTCGCGAAGAGCTGCGGCCGCCTCACCGCAGATTTTGAAGTTTTTTTTTTTTTTTGTTTGGCAGCACCAGCTACAATTCAACGCAACTCCACTCGTTCCTCATTTGTCGCAAAATGTCCGGTTCTGACCACACGGATTTGGCCCTCAATTATGTATACATATCTTGTTGTTGTTGTTTTTTGCCCGACGGTCAAGTGGGCCCGGAGCCCCGACCCTTAAAGCCCTGATTAAAGCCCCGGCTTAGCTTCGTTGTTGCTGACATACTATATAACGCAGGTTCGCATTCCTTTGTGCCGACGAGCACTCAGCACTTGCGGCAAGAAACTCCGGCAAACAGTGCCTTCTGTGTCTGCTGAAGGATCCTTGCTCCTTGGTGTTGGGATGGCATTGTGGGACCTGCACTTTACATAAACATAACATTCACGTGGAGAATTCGCATTACACATCTTGCAACTGAGCGCGGTGCTATTTTTGCCAGTGCTTGTTATGCTGCCACTACAAAACTTCTACTTCTGCCTCTTTGGCCCGTCTCCTGCCGTCTCTTGGCTCATTTCCCCTTCATTTTTTTCGACGTTCTCCTACGTACATACTTATGTACGTATGCCTTGGCAAACTTTGCAGCTTACATGCCGGCAAACAAAAAAATGAAGGCGAAAAAAGCGATGACGCTGCTGCTGCAGTTGTTGGAGTTGTTGCGGGGCCTCGGCTAAAGTATTCCCGCCGGCAACACAAAAGCTTCAAACGCACAGGGACGGTGGCCAGGGGGTGGTGGTGAGGGGTTTAGGGGATCCGGAGGAGCTGGATCCGAGGATACGATACGATGGCCGTCGACAAGGACGAGTAAATTGAAAGTTTCGAGCAGACGCTCGCTGCCAGCAGCGGCGACGCATTCTAAGGGACATGCAGTGAGGGTCCACTTTGTCATCGTTTGAATGCCTCGCCTTCTTGTTGTTGCTTGTGCTGCTGCTGCTGCAGTTGCTGCTGTTGCTGCTTTTGTTGCTGTTGCTGCTGTTGCTGCTAGTGTAGCAGTAGTTGCTGTTATTGCTGTTATTGCAGCGCTCCTCAGTTGGCAGTTTCAGCAAGTTTTACGTAACTTTCAACGAGTCTTTCATTTTCTGATATTTCTTCTAGCCCGGCGTCCCGTCCCATCCGCCTCACACACAAATACAAACAGAACGAACGAACACTCGTTGCCGCACTTTATGTTGTAATTTTATTTAACTTCTTTTTTTGTTTAATGTGGAGTATTTTTTCGCGTGCACAAAATGCATTATTTTTTATGTCTCTATGTGCCCCGGCCCTGTGACCCCTGGTCGGGATCCGCGTGCCTTGCCGTCGTTACTATAACTGAGCTCCATGATGTAAATAGCTGCATACCTAGCATCTACCGGAGTCTATTCCAGGACCCCAGCTCAACCTCCTCCCCCTGCTCCGTACGCATCTAGACAACGGCATCTATGACAGTGGCAACAAAAACAATGGCAGCCAGGATAACATCAGCGGCACAAAGGGACGTGTCGCAAGACGAGGACTCGTAAAAATTAAATGCACTTAGAGGCCATTCAGAATGTGGATAATATGACGAGGAAAAATCGAAGTTGATATGCCCTTTGGGTGTCCTTAGGCTGACCCACACTGCCAGGCTGCAATGGTACTTCTGCGTAAGAAACACGCTACTTAAACTGTTTAAATTATAAGAGTAAATTCTGACATTGTTATACATGAAAAAAAAATTGATTACTAAAGAGTTTCCAAATCAATTAAAACGACTTAATTACTGAGAACAAAATATATAAGTTTCGTTGTTTCTATACAAATACTCTCTTCTTTTTACCTTTACCAGACTTCAACTTGTTGACTTTGTATATTCTGAGGAAGCTGTAGGAGTACAGTGTTTTTGCAAACGTCATTTCCAGCACGAATGTGTCTACCTGTGGAAGCCTGTCATATTGTGGCTGCTGGGATCTTAAATGTCCGAAGTTCCTGCCGCTTCCCCTTTGCCTGCCCTCAATTGGCATTGGCTTTCTCTTGGTGGCCAAGCCAAAGCCACGAATGCTGGCTGGAGTCCTGGACCCAAGGACACGTAGTCCGGGTAAATGAACTAGCTATACTCCTCTTCCCCCAGTATCTATGTCTCAGTTATGGTCGTGTGTGTTGGTGTGTGTGTGTGGGTAATAACGGTATCTGCTGGGACGATTGTCGTCCTTTGGCGTTACCGTTACTGTTATTGTGCGAGGACTGCAGTTGTAGTTATGACACTCGAGGCTCATTAGTTGCCGCTTTGCAGGATTGCACCTTGTTGTTGCTGCTGCTTTCGCTGGAAATATTGGTGCTGCGGTTCTTATTGCATCGCATGCTCGACCACTAATTGCGTAAATTGTTTGCGTTTCGAAAATATAATGAAGTCATTTCCATTAGCACAAAACGCGGCCATAAATTGCCGCCAACGAAGTTGCGCTTTGAAAGCGAACCGTCAGAACTTCGCATTTCAATGGCGCGCGTAATGAAGTTCGGTGAAAGGGCTTTGTGCAGAGCATCTTACGGATACGGGGATACGTGTCTCAGTGCAGCCCGTCAAAAGCAACACGTCTTGGCAGACGACATTGATACCTTTCTGTAGCACCCTATCTTGCCTCGCCTCGTCCGGAATGCGTCATTCTCTGTGCGGCATTCACGTTTTGCTTTATTAAATTTCCGCCGCCTCACAGGACGATTCTGTGCAAGTATCTCACTCGCCATGTGCGTGTTTATTGCATCTTTCTTTTGGCTTTTGTTATTGTTTTTGTTGCAACTGCATATTTATGCGTTTGTTTGCCAGGCAACGTGGCAGCAGACCCATCAGCGTAACTGCAACAGCCTCAACAGCGGCATTGAACTGTGCACTATTTGCATTTGCATGCATTTCGCATGGCAGCCAAAAGATGGTAAGACGCAGGATCTCGTTCTGGTTGTGGTCCTGGCTCTGGCTCTGACTCTGGAGCCGATGCCAGTGCCGTTGCCGGCGCCGACAAATGTGCGTCATTTGCATGGAAAATCGCTTTTCTGGCGGACCCGCTTTCGCCGCTTTCCCGCCGCAGAAATTCCGTATGCAATGCAACAATAGTTTTGCATATAAATGGATTTCGAGTGAGCATTTAGAGGTCCACGGTGTACGGTGTACGGTCTACGGTCTACCCAACCCACCTGGCTGGCTTTGCACGCATCTTTGTTTACGTCTTGTGCCAAGGAATTGCAGGGCAGGACCTCCTCCAGCATCCAATTAGCGGGCTTCTTGTGCTCCCATTTGGTTTTCAATTCTCATTATGCAGAGTCAAAAGTGTGGCCCCGAACTTGCCACCAATTAGTTATACACACGCACATGCAGATGAGTTCAACCGTTCCCTGCGTATACGTGATGGACTCGAAATATAAAAGTGTCAGGCTAGATGGCGCTATTTGGCGGACAGCTTTATAATTATTTCCAATAAGGTACGGTTCAATGGATCTGAAAGGGATCTCATTAAAGCCCAGAGGCCGCAATAAAGTGCACAAAAACTGTGTGATTTAACTGACATGCTGTGCATCTGTCGGATGGAGTGCAAGTATGAGTGCGATATTACGACTGAAGTTCTTGCAACGGATACAAACGAGAGACTACGTACGACGTGTTCACTTTACACTTCATTTGCCCCTCGTCAGTAATAAATTTAACCGCATGAAGTTATGACAGCCTGAACATATTCTCCCGCGGGCTACGATACAAAGCGATTCCCAGGTTTTTTTTATTCTTTTCTCTTTGTTTGCGAAGCTGCCGTCGCGCTGTGATTTTTGCAGATTATCAGCGAAAACAGCGAATAATTCGAAATTATTATGCATGCGGCCGACAACAGAAGGTATACAAACCGATAAGGTTTCATTTGACACTCGGCTAGCCGAGCAGGTAATACCCAAAAATATTAAACCAGATACATATCCTTAAAGACAGTTTTTCTATTTATCTATTACAGAGTATAGTAGAGGAAAAGTTAATCAAACTCGCACTTACCATTCGATGATGTGGAGAAGACAAAACTGTTGGTCAAATCGCTCCATCCGTAACGATTCCTGCAATTGATAAGCATTCTCCGCATTAATAATATTTGGAAACATTATTCAGTTTTAATATGCAAATGAGGGCTAATGAGACGAGCCCGTTGACAGCCCCACTGTTCTGTGGCCATAAATAATACCTCGAGTGGCCAAATTAGCAAGCCAGGCTTAATGCCACCACGAACAGTGGAGTTAACAGCTATATTTGGTATATTTTGAGTAATATCTTAAATAAATAATAGAATACAAGTGATCTCAAACAAACATTATTAGAAAGAACTTCTTTTATATGCAATTTCCCTTGTTCTTTTAAATTAAAATTACTTTAAGTAGCGCATTTCAGGCCCACTGTGCGCCTTATTCCGCTTTAATCCTGGCACAAACAATTGCCTGAATTGCCTGTAACTGGATATGCTTTTTGTTTTCAGATTTCACCCACCTGGACTGAACGGTGGCCTCGTAGTGCTGGTCAGGATCCAGGCCGCGCACCATGTAGCTCATGCCCTGGGCATAGTGATGCGATAGAGGAATGGCTGGCAGGACGACATTGCGCCAGTCGTTGTGGCCCCAGTGCATCACGTTGCCGTAGCCAGCGTAGTTGCCACCGAGACCGACTCCAAGTCCGGCCATGCTGCTGCTGCCAGTGCCAGAGCGATGCGAGTGAAGACCGGAGCCGTACATCTGCGAGGAGGATGAGGAGAGCGAAGAGGAGGGCGAGTCGATGGCGTTGCCAACGACCTCGTGTCCTTGCGGCAGCTTGCGGAAGGACAACTTGTACTCCTCGATGGGCGAGTGCGAGTCCACGGCCCAGGAGATGTTGTATCTGAAACGGAGGGAAGAGCGACGGGTTAGAGGGTTGGCTGTGGTGGTTATCGGGAGCTTTGCGTGCAACAGTTGGCGGGGGATTTATACCGAGGCGCTTCCAATCAATATGTAATTGTTAAATTCTCCATTGAGGGCTGCTGCTGCTGCTGTTGCTGCTGCTGCTGCTGCAGTTAAGGCAAACACGCAAGCTTCAGTCACGTCAGCAGCAGTAACAAAAGCTGAGTGAGTTACTAAAGCCAACACAAGAGCAGCAGTGCATCCACTTTGTCCATTTTCCGGACAGATCGGTCGAATTTTTGGGATCAAATTTTTGATTTACAGAAATTTAGAGCTCTTTTGGCTTATTTTTGGTCGTTAAATTAAAGTTCTGGATACATTTTTTGAGGGCACATTAATTGCTTTACTTGAGGTTAAAAGTTAATCTTATTTCTATTAATATTTTTTATAAGATGATAACTACTATATGACATTTTATTATGCAACATAATATCAGAATTTTAATAATACAAAATATTGTTTGTCTAATTAAATAAGAAAACAGTATAATTCAACAACCAAATTAAGCCAAAGACTTTATTTTCCAAGTGCTAATTGATTCAGCTTTGTAACTGTCTTGCTTTTGTAGCAGCTTTT
The DNA here is from genome assembly GCA_008042585.1 of Drosophila punjabiensis. Taxonomy (NCBI): domain Eukaryota; kingdom Metazoa; phylum Arthropoda; class Insecta; order Diptera; family Drosophilidae; genus Drosophila; species Drosophila punjabiensis. The sequence continues at coordinate 239,848 of VNJR01004794.1, read as the reverse complement.
CCCCCCTGTGATTTTTCGGTCGATTCGTCCTTTTTTTGACCTGTCAGCACTGGGGAGCAGCGGCAGCTTCCAGAATGACAACAACATCGTAATCAATGGCAACGTGGCTGGCGACAATGGCCGGGTTAAGATACTGCGTATGAGCCAACCCGCTGCTGCATTGTTGCCGTGCTGCGATTCTGCTGCTGCTGCTGCTGCTGCTGCAGTCTTAACATAATACCCGCTTGCTCCTTTGTTATTGGCTCCTTGTTTGCCCAGCTGCCCCCGCCTGCCGCCTCTAGAAGCCACACCCGGAGCTGCTGGGGCTGCGCGCACAATGCGTCCATTCAACCGAGAAGCTAACAGTCCTGCCACATTCTCAGCTCAAGTGTAAATGAAGTTATATGACCGGTCCCCGACTTTTGCCCGGTGCATTGTGCCATGCCGTGATTAGGGAGCTAGCCAGTCTCCAAGAAGGGTGGGCTAAATGCATTTTTGGCCATTGGCCCCGCCGGCTTAAAGGTTGTCGCTCTCCTCCGGGGACTCGGAGCTTTAAGATGGAGCAGCTCATTAGTTGCCAGAGCTGCTGATGGGCAAAGTTATTTATGGGCACAGTCCAGTGGAGCTGCTCGAGTAAACAACTAATTAGGTGGCCCCATCCTCGTTCCGGGGATGTCGCAATTCGCCATTACAAAGGCGCAAGTTCATTGCTTTGCGATAAAGTCGGCACACCATTTGAATGCTAATCAGCACGGGGATGAAGAGGGAGTTTGGAAGCTGGGGGAGATGGGGAACTGGGGAGCCTGCGAGCATGGCAGTCCGTAAACAAAGGTCCTTTGGCCTTCCTGTTTTGTCGGCACGGCTGCCGTTATTTGTTTTGCCGTCGATGTATTCTGTATGATTATTGGGCCATGCGAACTAATAACTTGAAGTCTCGGGCATGGCCCTGGTCACAATAAAAACATAAAACGCCAATCAGAAAAGTTTTCGCATATAGCATAAAACTAACGCAGGCAATAAAAATGATTATTAACAATTGAAGAGCCGGCGACTGGCGCCAGAATCGCTTTTGGTACTTTGTGTGCTCGGGGCTGCTGCGGGCTTTTTGGTAGCTTAATTGCCGGCACCAGTTTCCGGCATCGGCATCGGCAGCGGATCAAACCAAATGAAATGGAATGAAATCAGCGCAAAAGTTGACATGGCCGCCGCTCGCTTAGTTGCTTTTTGCAAAGTTGCTTTATGCTCGCACTAACGGGGCGTATGCGCAATATGGCTCTGGCCCAAATTATAATGGCTTCACTCAGCTCTCTCACAGTTGTAGAATGTCTTCCGATTATTGGATTCAATTCGCGTTCAATTATTGAAAGGTGGATATGGAAGTGGCAGTGACAGAGGCAGTGACTCCATTTCCAGTCCGTGTAAATTTATCTAGCTGTCGTTCTGGCATTTTGTTCGAGTGTGACATGAGATGTGAGCTTGTTTGTCGCTTGGCTGACTGTCTCGCCCCCTGCTAGCTCCACCTCGCTTTGTCTGCCCACTTAAAAGGCGAGTGTGTGTGCGTGTGTGTTTGATGACAGCTAATCCAATTAAAAGTTTCATACGTTACGTATAAGCAGTGCGACCCGGAGGGCTGTCCGGACGTCAGTTCATCGTCAGTCAGTCTTTCAGTCGGTTGCCATGTCAGTCAACGGAATGAATCTAATAAAGTTGCCCAGTGCGGGAGGCGTGCATCATCTCCGTGCAAGGTCCAATGTCCAATCAGCTTGTAAAGCCGCACGTTTGCCACGGATTTTGCATTTTATGCCATCATCAAGTAGTGATTGCTAATGCTCTAGTAATTAGGCGAACAAGTAGCTTGTCTAACCAGGCACGTGTCTGCCCACTTCTGTCAAAAGGAGTGGCCATTGCAGTGCCATCGCAATCGTGCTGCACTTACCTGTCCTTGTACTGACTGATTGGCGGCGAATTAAAAACGGCAACGTTCGGTTTTCCGCTCAACTGGAGGGTCTTGCGTGCCTTTCCCAGCTGATTCTCGGCCACGCAAGAGTAGTTGCCAAAGTCCTGCGGATGCACTTTGCGTATAATCAGCGTGTGCCGCGATCCCCGCGTCTCCATGATGTGCCGCTCCGTGGTATCCAGTTGCATGGTGTCTTTGAACCAAATTACCTGTAAATAATTGAAAACTTGGTCAATCAAGGCGTGCACGAGTTGCCGGCTGGCGAGCGAGTGTGCGTGATTGGGTTTGAGCTTGAGATAGGGGTGGATGAGGTGGGTAGGGGCAAAAGTTAAGACGATTTGCGGCAAGTACTTCCACTTGGACTTCCTCAACTGACGCCTCCTCCTCCTCCTCCTACGCTTGCACTTCGTGCGGCTGTCACTCGAGCGTCAATTAAGCGTAATTCCTGTTGAAATTGAAAACCAGATCGACGTGCCCGCCGATGGGTATTGATTTTCCATCAGATTTTCCACAGCCCACTGGCTGCTAGGGCTGCCTCTCACATGAAATTCATCTTCGATTCCGCATTGTTTGTCTCTATTTGTTTGTTACATATTTTCAGCCAACATTCGACAACATGTTTTGTGTGTCAAGTGCGCCGGAATCGGAGTCGGATTCGGGGTCCGTATCCACACCCGAATTCGTTGCCGAATCCGAGTCCTGTGCAAACATATCCCGCAAAAGGAACCGACGCCACGTGGTTCGTGTGCGAACTACAAGGACTGACAGCCGGGCTGTGCGTGTTTTGTAAATGAATTGGACGCGAGTCGCTGCAGCGCCGGCCTGTCGCCGCCCTGACAGTTCGCAGACAGGATACGCCGGGATACGCCGGGATACGCTGGGATACAGCCCACAGTCGCCAGATAAGCAAGGACAGAACGCACGAATTAACAGCGGATAGGGGCCGAGGGTATATGGCGGCAGCAGGTGCTCCATGGCATGACGCACATACCAAAATCCAATCTCTAGTCCCCACAAAGGCGCAGAGATATTAAAACAAATAGATGAAAAAAATTACGGGGCCAGGCGGGGCAAGGGCAAGGGAATGGGAATGTGTGGGTTATTCTATACATAGCCCGGCTATCTATGGCGTTTCTATTTCTATTTTCAAGTCTAGTATTTATTTGCTGCTCCCCGGGTGAGATTAGTTAACGCCGGCGGCGGTGTTTTGGCCGCACATTCCATTAAAATGGCTGTCAGCAGTGCATATGTGTTGTCATATTTTCCACTCACAAACACGAACACGCCTAGACACATCCGCCCATTGGGCATGGCCAAGTCCGTGTCCGTGTCCGTGACCGTACGTGTGCAGTTACAGTTATGCCGTCCTGCCATAAATGTTCCTTTTTTTGTCTCCTGCTCCCCTGCCGTTATTTGTCCGAACTGTTGATGTTTGCGTTTTTCATGGCGTTTGTCTCCTCCAGCTGCCGCTGATTCGACGCTCTTCCCTTAATTTAAGCTATAGTCTGGCCTCTGGACCAGCAGTGGCTATCATCATCTTTTTGGCGCCATTGCGCCACAGCCTCAACGCAACGCAACTCAACTCAACCGTGCGTAACGAGGCATAAGTGTTGACGTGGCAGAAAAATGGACAGAAATTATTTTATTTAATATTTTCGCCCGTCGGCAGAAGATGGCTTAGCGAATTAATTGCTCGCCCGCCATGTTGCTATTAGCAATGCTTGCATCCTACATCCAGGACCTCGGCGATTGATTGGCCGCCGGTCTGTGTGCACTTCATTAATAGATCCACGCAAATGTTGCGCCAATCAATCTTTTGCACTTGCGCTTAATTTTCAAATGCTTTCTTTTCGCGCGGGCACGTGAACAAGAGAAAGGAAACGAATCGAATCGAGGCGGGGCGAAACAGGAATAAGAACAAGAAACTTGGCAAACTTTGAAGCTCCGCTCCCGGAGCAAAACAAAGCGGCGAAAAATTAGCATTGATGAGCAGCAAAGCGAAAAATACCAATCAACACTAATCAGCCAAAAGGAAGAAAAGAGTATGCGTGCCACAGCCAACTCTGGCCTCGCCTGCCCTACTCCTAGCTCCTGCCAGCTCCTCATTCCCTTTCGTCCTGCCTGGCAATCTATTATGCAATACCTTCGCTCGCTGGCAAAGCGGAAATTGCCAGAGGAAGAGTGTTGTTAGATGGGTGTTTGTGTGTGGCAGCTGCGAGTGAAAACGCGCCAAGGAAAAAGGGAAACAACAAATAATTGCAAGAGGCATGTGGGAATTACGCATACGCAGCGTTGGCACGCCAGCACGAACACACACGAGAGAGTTGCGTTGCGTGTGGCACCGGAGTTGCCGAGTTGCCGGTGTATGGTGGTATTGGTGGCGCGCTGGTGTCGCTCTTAATGGCCACAGTTTGACTTAAGTTGTTGCCTACACCAATTGGCCGGGACTCTGGCCAGCTGCTCCCCAAAGTTGCTGCCCAGGGAAATGCTAATAGATATTAGATAATGACAATAAATAACTTGGCCGTAATTAATTACGGCAGTTTAACAGCAGTTTAGAGTGGCAGCGTTATTAAGTCAATACGCTGGCAATCTCTTCAAACTTGCCAGACTCTCGTTAAGGACTCTTCAGCCTATCCACATATTATGAGTTTGAAATCAAATTTAATAAGAGACGCATCGATGAGTTAACCTAACTTAGTTTAGAACTTTATTAAAATAATAATTGCTAAGGATGCTAAAGATCTTTAAACCTGGAAGTTCGCTTTAGCTTTCTCTTTTGTTTTTCCAACTGTGATTGAGGGTCCAAACCACCCTAATCCCTAGGCCAGTTTCCCGATAAATACCCACTTTAAATGTATGCGATAGATGTACTAGTTTCCGTGTCGTTGCCGGCAAGCAATTTCCATCCCGACGAATCCTGTAATTATGTCGCAATTTTGCGCCATCTAAACATCTCATTTCGGATCGGGCCAATAGGCCAGCTTGCAGTCCTTCGTCCCGACACAAAAACTCATTACGAGCACTGTGTGTGTGTGTGTGTGTGTGTGTTGTTTGAGTGTGTGTAAATGTGAAGAAAATTACCAATTTGGAAATTAATTTGCAAAATAATTAAAAGCCATAGTAGCGGCATGGCTGCAATCACTGGGCGAGCTGACGAGCGATGAAAGCTCATCATCGGTCCTTGTTGTTAGGCGAGGGATAAGGGTGGCTGAGGGTGGGCCTGTGTGTGGGTGCGATGGGTGGGCGTATTAGGGAGCAGTTGCTGTCCAGGCGGACGCCCATTAATGCTGTTAGCTGCTGACGTTGATGGCTCTGTCAAATGCTGCTGCATGTTTAATGCGTCCGACATCGATGACGGCGACAACATCGTTGACAATGCCGCCACCGCTGCCGACGCCGCCCGATGACGTTGATAATGATGTTGTCTCATTGCCGTCGCTCATGTTAATGACAATTGCTCTAATGACTTTGTTGCTGTCCCGACGTCCCGGTGTACTCTGGCCCTGTTATCCTCGTGTCCTTGCGGGGAAATGAGGGGCATGGGGAATGGGAAAAGGGGAATGGGGGCAAATGGGCGCAGCTTAGTGCTTGTTTATGATATTCATTATGCATCAAATCGACAATATCAATGGATTATGAATATGCCAGACTTGGGCCTGTGGTGCAATGCGTAATTAATATGTAAATATGCACATAAGTGCGATGCCTACGAGTGTGTGTGTGTGCTTGGAGGGGCTTTCAGCGCGCTCTCTCAATAATTAATATGCGGCCACCGCGTTCCCTGATTTGTGGTTTTTCCGCATCGAAATGGGTTCGGTTGACGGACAAGACATAATTAAAAGTCCGCGCTGTTGCAGAACAATGGCCACCAGAACTATTTCATTTCAAAAGCCCATCGGAGCTCATTAGTTCATGGGTGGGCTAGGTATCACATGCACCTTTGTTCTGCGTAATTTCCAAGCCGCTAATGACAGATCAGAATTTCCATTCGGCTACTGCATACTTCTGCAGGCCTTACATGTCCATGATTTCTCTAATTAATATTTCAGCGGGAAATTTCTCCATCCAAAAAAAGAGGCAAATCTCTCCCGCTAGTGGCGCGCTTGAAAACCTATTTGTGCAGAGCCAAGTATAGTACTTTAGGGCTCGTTGGAAAACCAGGAAAAAAAGCCCGAAAAGGAAGCGTTAAATTGTATACACTTAGCTACAGGGATACAAATAAAATTGAAACAAAAAATTAAATGAATGAAGGGAAAATGACGAACTGCAAGAGAGGAAGGCAAATGTAAAAATTGCATGCGGAAATGCCATTCCCAAAGACTACTAAATGCCACGCCCCGCCGCCCACCGCTCCGTCAAGCAGCGATGGCGATGGCATGCACAATGCAAAGCAGGAGGCGTTGACGTTAATGCCGAGATGGCCAAGAGGGGATGGACAGGACAGAGCGAAAGGGGTCTCGTAATGGGGACAGGGGTGGGCCCAAGGGAAAGCCGAGGGGAACAGGAGCAGGGGCAGGGGCAACGACTATAATGAAATGTGTCGGACAGAGCAAATAAAAAGCTGCAGCTAGCTGCAAATAAATAGTTACGCCGTTCGCTGGAAAGCAGTCAACTCTTTGCGGCCACAAAACGAGGGCCAGCACAACACACAAAAAATGTTAAAAATTAAATAGCATAAAAACTTAATGCCCTGTCGGAATTCGAGGAACCGGGGGGGCAGGGCAGGGCAGTCAGGGCAGTCAGGGCAGTCACTGACTTATCACGAAGCCGGGCCAAAAATGAAACGAAACAAAGTGAACTGAAACGGGAGCTGTATAATTTTAAGCATTGACATTTGCGGTTGCAAGTCATTATTTGGGTTTCCTCTGAGCACGTCAGGGTGGATCTGTATCAGACTTCTCTAAATAATTGTGGCTCTTAAGATGGTCCTTCAAAGGAAACCGCATTGAAGTGGTTTATTGCATGCCTTTATTAGACATTTTCTTGTGTATCGAATTATGAATATTGAATAAATATTTTAATTAATTAGTGGTTATTAATATTATTGTAATTGTTTATAAAGGTACGAAATCCCTTTATTTATCAAAAATATTTATTCAATATATGAGTTTGATGCAAGATAATTAAGTGAAGTGAATTTAAGTTTTAGTGGCTTATTTGTAGTAAATAAAACATAATTTGAATTCACTCTGGACCACCCTAGTGCGCTGCTCTTCCCATTTTTTTGCTGTTCTCTTCTCGCCTGTGTGTGCGCCATGTCATTTTGGGTTTTCCTTTCAGTTCTTTGGCATTTCTCTTGCGTTTTTTTCCCTCGGTAGCCCGCCGCTTCTCACTTCCGCTTTGGCAACTTCCGCAATTTTACTTTGAATTATAGCCGAGCGTATTAATTTAAATGTCGACAAAAGGCGCATAGCACAAAAATAAACACCAGCCGAGAAGAAGGAAAGCGAGCTGGCTAAATGTGAAGTCGAAATTACTACAGAAAAAGTCGTATTCGAAACTGCAATGGAAGCGGGACTAAGAGGACATGCCAGGGTCTTCATGCTGTCTCCCCCTTTCGTAGGACTATTGTGAGCGATGTTTGATTAAAATTATGCCCGTCGCCTTAGCTCCTATCTCTCATCTGCACTTTGTAGTGCACTTCAATTTGCCTTTGTAGACTTTTAATTAATGCGTTGTGGCAGCAGCCATCTGCTTCTGGTTGCTACCAAACAATGGAGTCAGAGCTGAAGAGTCGGAGTCGGAGTTGGTCAGGAGAACTGGCTAAATCTATCGCCAGGATATATCTATGAACATCTATTTGTGTATCTGGCTGTGCTGTCGCTGTGCGGCGTCGTGTGTTTCCGAGTGAGCAAGCGCGATAATGAAAATTTATGTACGAAATTTAATTAAAACATACCTCGGGCTGTGTTTCGCCATGGACGATGCAGACCAGCGTGGCCTCGTGCCCTTCGCCGGAGAAGACCACGGGACGCTCCACGGAGATTTCCGGCGAAACTGTGTACGGGGGAAAGAACGTTAAGAAATTAGTTAATAATGTGAACGCGAAAAATCAATGGCCAAATGGGCCCGCCAGCCATCGGGGCCAGAAAGTGTAAATAGTGATGGGAGCCGTGTAATTAGCACATGTAATGGCGGCAACTCCCCTTCAAAATTACATATAAATTCTTAATAAATGTCAGAAGGACCGGTGATACCCGCAAGGCATTTCAATAATTGCCAGTCAACCAATAAATGTCGGTAAGTGTGTAAATGTAATAAAAGCCCTTTCACTCTGCGGTGGGAAGTGTGTATGTTGCTCCGCTTTCCTACACCACTCGCCGGCCATGGCCAGGGCTCCATCATCATCTACTCGACTGCAAGCGAGAGCGTTAAAAGTCAATACCCGTTCGAAATCGAAATCAGATTTGACATAAATTGAACTGACAGTCGAACTCCGTGGCACAGTGGCTCTCGGTAGAAAAATTAATTCGTTTCGCTTACATTGTATGAATACACTTCAAAATTTTAATTGCTCGTCTAGGATATAAAAATATATGTGAGATATATCAATAATATTTTGTAATTTGTAAAAACTTGTGATTGAATTTTGTAGTAATAAGATATACTAATATTTAAATGATTTTTGGTGGAAGTGGCATCATTAATGTAAATAGTTAATTTTCATATAAGGAGAAAAAAATATCTTTCTTAAAGTGTCTTTAAGTGTTTAGTTTTTCTCTATTATCTGTATATATTTCGGAGCACACACATGGACACCTCCTTCAGTTAATAATATTAAAAATGTTGTAAAAATCCCTCCCTCACTATTTCTTCAGTGTACTGACGTGGGAGCATACTTGGCATACTTACACAGGACATGGAGCACGACCTGGCTGGAAGCGGGCTGGCCGACGCGGTTGTTGGCCGTGCATATGTAGACGCCGCCCTTGTGCCGGTCTACATTCTCGATGGAGAGGACGTGCGAGTGGAGCTTCTCCTCGCCTGGAACAGAACGGAGCAAATGAAAAATGCAACTCAATAAAAAAAAAGCCAAGACCGAGAGTGGGAGTCAAGGATTCCGGGAGACCAGAAGTCGGAGCCCAAGGAATGACAGGGCCAATTACGGGGAATCAACGTGCGGCCAAGTGACAGTGATGTCCGGGCGGACACCGCGGGGTCACCGGACAGTCGTAGCCGCCAAACAACGCAACGCAACCCACACACACACACAGCGTGTGGCATTATATTTAATAACAAAGGAGGAGCAAGGACGAAACCGAGGCACGGCATATTATTTTCTTTTTGACTTTCCATTTTTATGGAAATTGTTTAAAGTTTCTTTTACGACTGTATTCATTTACTTTTGCCTCGCCTCCCATTGCCCGTCCTTTGTTGCTCTTTATGATTTTAATTTGCGTGGCCTCTGGTTGCTTGGTCCTTGGTCCTCGCTCGGTGCTCGGCTGTTTGGTTTTTGCGACTGCGACTGCTTGGCGGCATCCTTTTATCGGACTGCTGGCTCTCGGGTCCTGGCACTTATGCACAATCTTACCGTTGGGCAAAATATTATTTTTGCGGCTCCAAGTCACATTCGGCATTGGATTACCCGTGGCCGAGCACTCGATGCGCACCGACGAGCCCTTCTTGACTTGCAAATGTCCGCCGGTGCTAATGTGATGAATCCTCGGTGGCACTGTCGGGCAGAAAAAAAACAGAGAAGAGAGAGAGAAAAACACATTAGAAATGGCCAAACAAGTCGGGTCCGGTCCCAGTGTCCCCCGTCGTCCACGAGTCCCCGCCATCGAAATGTATGCAAAGTGGGCCCGGCAAGGACATCACACAATTTGAATAAATAAATGCGCCCCGAATGCAAATTAAATGGGGGAAAACGGCGTTTACGCGTCTCCAACTCGGACTCGGACTTGGACCCCGACCTCGATCCCGACCCTGGTTCCGATCCCCCATTCTCCATTTCCCATTCTGGCCCCGCTGGGGCATAGTTTGATTTAATTCGGGACCGGCGTTTATTTATACTTGCGGCGGCATTATTTTACAGCTGTTAAAAATTATGTCCGCTGTGCGGCGGCTAAATCAAGGACAATGGCAGCTGCCGCTCCAGTCGATGGCTTCATTCCATTTTATGAACATTTCTTATGCATTATTATATATATATTTTTTTTCTGTTTTGTTTTTCTTTTTATTTGAAAATGGCAGCCAAACAGCCCAGTGGCTGTCGTCGGTCTTTGTTTTTGCGGCCGTTGTTTGCCTACAGAGTTTGTGATTTTGTGCTTAGTTTATTTTTTGTCTCGGCCATTTTCCACTCTCTTTTTGTTTTGTTTAAGCTCTCGGGGAATTCGTTCATTTGGCTTGCCCGTAAATTGGGGCCATGTGCTGATGTTTTCTTTTCCCTCAGAAATAGCCACATTTAAGTGGCAGTATCAACAGCTCTATAAACCAAAAGGCGGACCGAGACACTTTCGTACTGTACCACATACCATACGGAAGAAGGGGTTCGAGCCGGGCTGCATCTCTGATTAGGTCCCAATCAAATTATCACAGACTCAGCCAGGCGAGTGGCCCCACAAACATGTGTTATTGATGCAATTCTTTCAAAACACATACGATTTGCAATATATCAAATAATATATTCGATTGCTCTGGCCAAAACAAATAAGCCCTGCCAGGATGGCTGCACAGCTCGGATCTCTCGCCCTCCCAAGGATATTTGCATTCGAAAGAAAATTACAATTGATCACTGAGGGCGGAGGGAAGCACAAACAGCTCACAGCTCGTAGGTCATGCCTACACAGAAAGAAAATCGAGCTGCTACCATATAACCAGCTTGTATTAGCCTTTCCCAAGGAGATCATGAAACTAAAATTGTAACATTTATATTTTCAAGATACATAATAAAAATATCTCAATGGTCCCTTGTATTTTCTCTCCGTGCATTGGCTCGAGTGTGGAATGCTGTGTCCTCCTGCAGCCACAAAATATGCATTAGAGTGTAATAAATCATGAGCCCGGCAAAAGGCACAGCGAAAGGACTCGGCAAGGACTCGCCAATGAAGTTGCAGGCAGCAGAAGAGGCAGGACAGGCTGCTGAGTTCGTGAGACTGTGTGTGTACACGCTTGGAATATTCCCAATATTCTCACGCTTTGTATACTCGCATATTGAATTCAATAAATATGTCTCCATTGCGGGATACTTGCGGGTCGGCGGGGGACCAAAGCTCTTTTAATACTCAATACCCGGCACTGAAATTGATTTCGACTGTGCGGCTTGTAATACGTGGATTGCGGCATGTAATGTCATGCAGATGACGACTACTTAATGGGTCTCAATCTTCCAGACTGACGATGTGCCTCGCCGGCTGAATGGCTTGCGGGCAGCTGGCAAAAATTTTAATAAGCAGCTCTTTCAAAGCACTTGCCGCAGTGGCCGCAGTATCTGGATCAAGACCAGGAGCAGAGGCAGTATCCGGACGAGAAGCGGCGGTTGCGGCCAGTTTTGACAGAGTTTGTTTCATATTGATTCCGAGGCATCCACGGCTGGTTGCTGGTTGCTGGCTGCCGGTTGCTGGTTGCTGGTGCGGTGGTGGTGCCTCGACTTCTGGCCCTGGTTTTGCGGCTCGCAAAGTTGCACACTGAAACTCCACACCCAGTGAATGCCACCCACACATGCTGCTCTGCCTGCGAGCTGGCTTAAAGTTTAAGTGCGCCGGATTGTGGGCGGCAGAGGGAAACTTCGGGCATGTCTGTTAAGTAATTTAAATCCATATTCTGTTGCAGCCGATAAAGTTAGTGCCAAAACTTAAGCGGCTGCCGAGAGCTGGGCATTTAATTGTGGGCTCTCCTCTGGCCGAGTGTGTCCTCTTGGTAATTTGTCTCGGCTTTACCCAAGACACTCAGACTCCTTGGCTCCGTGTGTGTATGTTCAGCATTTGTTTATCGTCCTTGTGGCATATAATTATGACACACCTCGGCTCACTCAGCCCCCTTGCTGCAGCCCAGCATCCTTTGTTATTGTACAAACATTGTTGTTCCGCCCATTGTGCTAGCCATAATTAAATGCCGCCCTTCTCCTCACACCTGTCTCCGCATCCGTCTCTGCCTGATGTGGCCTCTTCCGCTCCACTTCTTCCCCATACCCGTGTCCTGTTTCCCGTGTCCTATGTCCCGTGTCCGTGTCCAGTTGTTTTGGCATATTGTGCATATAAATCACAGTCGCCAGATTCATTCTCTATGCCAAACCGCACACGCTCGGTGCAATAATTATGGTTTCCGGTTCGATGATGCCATTGTTATCGATACTTTAAGTAGCGCTCTCGCCTTGGACCTTTGCGGTCGGCAGGACCTCTAATTACGACGCTAATTGTGAACGCGGTGCACAGATATTTGAGATAGAGGCAACCCGATTGCCGAGCGAAGCGCATTAAAGTCACGCGCGAAAAAGGCTTTTTAAAATCGCTTCGATGGTCGTGATAAAAATGTGCAAATTGCTGCAACGCCCGACCGCACAACATAATGTTTTGCGGTTGGATTTGGGCGGCGAATCCCACCCACTCACCACCTCACACCGACACCGACACCGCCACTGACACTATAACCCAAACCGAAACCAAACCGAGTGGCGACAGCCTGCCACCGGCTAATGGATGGATTGTGGATGGGCATGTCGAAGCCTAATTGGTTTTATTAAACGTCATATGAATAATGCCCGCTGCATCTGCATTTCGCTGGGTTAAATGGACGAAAATACGTTCAGGTCCTTGACACAGATTCCGGTCCTTTGCCAGCTTCCCCTAGTTTGCGCTCGGCCAACACAGATATCAACCTTGGCGGACTCATCAAATATTAAAGCCCCGCCGGTTAGACCTCAGCTAGGTGAGTGGCAGATGTCCCGGGACACTGCTGCCTGTCCGCTGTCCGCGTGGCTGCTCCTCCAATTGTTGGGGGAGGAGCAAGGACAGAGGGCATGGGGCATAGGGCATGGGGCACAGGGAGCAGATATTAATGCTCGGGCCATATTAAAAGATTTGTCAACGGACAAACTTTGGGCCATTGTTTTGCCCTTGCCCACGGGCAGATCCGCAGCATTTCGGGGCGATGGGCGACGGTGGCTGCTCCATTTTTTTAGCCATCGCCGGGCTAATGTCTTTGTAAGGGCTGCGCCGGCCAAGTGCAAAACTTTGGCAGTGGCGCACATTATTTTTTCATCTTTAGTGTGAGCCAAACTGAAAGTAATTTACGCTCGTAAAAACTGCCAAGCCGAGATGCCAGAGAGCGGCAAACTTTATGAAATTTATATACGAATACGTTGGGTGCGGGCCGGCAGGGTTCGGTTTGGGTTTGCGTTCGGATTTCTGATTTTTCGGGAACCGGAGCCAGGGGGATGCCGGGGCTGCTGTCCGACCGTGTCTGCTGCTGAGCCTATAAAAACTTCGACAGCGCATTATTTTCCCTGTTCTCTCCTTTGACAATAATGGGGATTGGGGGACAGCAACAACAACAACAACAGCAGGACCAACAACAGGAGCAACAAAAACTGGGCGAGAAATTTACGTGCGCTGCGAAGTTCAATAAACGAAATATTTCTGGCCATGATCATTATTTGGCAAACGGAGCGCATAATAAACACATAAAATAAACAAAACTTTTCAATAATCGACTTTTTTCCCGCTCACTCTCTCTGGGTCTTTCTTTGTCGTCATCGTGGTTGTTTCCCCTCACCCAAGGAGTTTTCCGTTTAATGTTTGCCTGCGGCGACGCCCAAAAAAAAAGAAGAGAGGAGCTGGAAAAGGGAGCTGGTAGTAGGAGCAGGACCACAAGCCCGGACCGGGGTCTGGGACCAGGGCCAGGACCAAGTTTCAATGACAAATGAAAAAAGTTGTGGCTGCTAAAATAAATACGCATTTTTTATAGGCCGGCCTCTGCTTTGAAATAATGCTCGTGCGAATATCCATACATCTGTGTTTAAAGCGCCTTAAATTCGGCAATAAAACTATTTTTCAATCGCGCACAGACAGAGACAGGGAAGGAGTCGAGGTACTTTGGAGATTTGGGGAATTGTATCGCAATTTGCATGCACCGCACACACACACACTCCAGGACTAGGGGAACAGTTAAAGGCAAGTGTTAGCCTGGCTACAAGGCGTGGCTCAAACGCAGACACACGCACACACACAGAGAGGAGGCGTATGCAAATAAAGGGCAACATTGTAATTGGGGGGAAATATATGTAAATTATTCATCATTGCTGATTAGAAGCCCGGCCGAAGACGAAGAACAGGGAGCTGGGAAAAGAAACAAAGCTCAAAGCCCGGCCGGAGTCGTGAGCTTGTTAGGCGACCTCTCCGGGTCTCCGGTTCTTCGGTTCTCCGTCTCCGGGTCTCCGCCCCCCGCTTCCGGAAATAGTCGAACAGAGCTAAAGCGGAGCCAAAGGAGCAGCAATTTGCATCCGCTCCAGCCGGCATCTCCGGGGGATAGGAATGCAGGCAGCCGGGCCCGAGGATTTCGGGGGATGAGCAGCGATTCCGGGCAAATGGCAGATTAGTTTTGATTTTTTCGCCGCTTCAAAAATTCCACTCTCTATTGAATCTTTGGCCGTAAAGCGGCCAAATTGCAGGCAAACCTACTTTGCATATTTGAGTGGCCCGAACGCATAAAGCACTAAGCACTAGGCACTCAGGACGTAAGGATATGTTAATTTGACCAACACACAACACAGCCTTTCAGCCGGAGGAGAGGTGCCCGTGCTCGTGCTCATGCCCGTGCCCTTGCCCAATACCGGTGCCCGTATGATGAGGCCTAACAATGGGGCCCAAGTGATTTGAGCCAGCCGCATAAATTTCGTCCATAAAAATCCCATGGAACGTCAATCCGGCAGATTGGAACTTTGCATAACAATGCCAAAGTGCCCAAAAGTCGTTCACAAATTTGTGTGAGTAGTCTATATATATATTGTATATCCTGCAGCCGTTATAGTACTTACCTAGTATCTCGACAGTGTGGGTAATTTCGCGCGGATCCATGGTGGCAATCTGACAGATGTAGTCCCCGGCATCCGTGGGAAGGGCGTCGCGGATCTGCAGGTTGAATCCGTTGACAAGGCGGACGCGAGGATCGGGCGTAACCTTTACGGAGCCGGCGGTCAGTATGGCAATGCCGCGCTTCCAGGCCACAACGTACGTGTCTGCAAGTGGAATTAAATGTCGACATCAGTATGGAATCATAATTGATAATTTGCGCTCGAGAGTTATTAAATCGAATGGTTGATTCAAGTGGCTGCGTTGCATTGGCAGCGCAAATTGAAAAGTCAGAATTCAAATGACTCAATTACGGGCCGCTTCAAAGGATCTAAAAAGGCTAGGAATTCAATTTGGCATGGACCCGTACACACACGCGCAGCCAACGGCAGATCCACATCCACATCCAGATCCAGAGTGGAATATAAACCGCAGACAGGCGGCGAGAATAGCACTGGATGAGAGTCAGACAGGCACTCAGTAACACCCACTTGATATCCGCTAATGTGCGGCATTTGCAATCATATGCCACAATGAGAGGCAGTCAGAGACACCAGGATGCTTTCAGCAGGAGCAGGAACAGTGCCAGCAGGCTGCCTAGCGGAAGGATGCCAGCCAGACACATGTGAACACATCTAAGCTAGGGTGGACCATTGCAACTTATTGGGTTTCTTGTCAAAGTTTGCACTCTTTTAAATTAAATTCTGCTAAAATTTAAGTTAATATTCTCATTGAGACTTGTATTTGTATTATTTGATAGATATTAGCTAATATGTGCTAGGGTCCAGCCTAATGTTTACTCCAGCTCTCATTCACGTACGACAGCCCATTGGCAATGGCGTATTCATCGAACTCATTAATTGTGATTCCTTTTTCAATTTATGTGAGTTCCTCGATGTAAATTTCCGTGCGCGTGCAGAGCACGAAACAAGGAGGGGCGGAAGTGGAGCCCAGTGGCAGGGGAACTGCCAGCGGGGGCAGTGGCAGTGGAAGTGGAAGTATTGCAAATGTGTATTGAAGCTACCGGATTTGCTACTAATGATGTATGACTTCCGTGTTTCGGCGCCAACGAGTGGCGTTCATTAAAAATTAAAACAATTTCGCCCACCATCGATGACTAAGTGTGCTCTTCTGCTGCCGAAAAATCAAGAGTGCTGGAAAATTATGCACATCTGCGCGCAGATAGATAGCATCGATTAATCAGCTTTGTTTAATAAACATGGCTGGGCTTTAAACTGTTGTATTTGAGTTAATTAGCTGTAAAGTACTATGTTTATCTTTAAGCAGTTCTAATTCAATTATTTTATTTTTAGCTTATTACTTAGTTCCAAGATAAATTTTAAATCTATTATATAGAAGTCTTATATTTTAATGCCATTATCTTGGCGCCAGCTGTTCGAAGGTAACTCGTTCTTTCTCAAATTGATTTTACACCGTACGCAAACACACCAGAGCCACACACCAGGACATGCAGCAAGCACCAGTTCCCGTTCCAGGACCACAACGTGTGCAAGTGCGAGTGCAGCTCAGCCAGAGTTGGCTGCGCCGTAATAAAATGCTTATGAAGTCATTTACATGCGCATTCAAAAAGCGAATTTATTTGCAATGAGTTCAACAACATCAACAAGCCAAGGTACGAGCTCCGGTGGCAGCGGCGACGAAGGCTGCCAGGCTGTAAGGCTGTAAGGCTGCGAGGCTGAAAACTGAGAGGCGGCGGGCTATGCAGGCGCAGTGCACTGCAAAAACAAATAAATAAACGAGCACCACCTGCTGTCGTTAGCGTGCCCTAAAAGGAGGAGCTGCTGGCGGTGGAGTAGGCGGCGGATTTGCCGGAGGAGGAGGTGGTATTGTGGTCGTGCTGGGCCTGCTGTGGATGGGTGTCCCTGCCGCAGAGGGACTCGACAGAGAGCGGAAAATATAATTCTTTGGGGCGGCGAGGTGCGAGGGCATTGAGTTGTGGGCTTTGCGCCACAAAGTCCTTGCCTGTAGCCTGCTTAGGAATTAGAGGGGGGAACGGAGTGCCAGTGTTGCCACATACGACGTACTCTACGTGCTGGCGATGTGCAGTCATATCATATTAGCCGCCTGATTGAGTTATGAATGAAGCAACGTCAGTTGGTGCTGCTGGTGCATTGCCAAGTCGTACTTTGGCGCAGCTTTATGCAAATTGGGCAAAAGGTTTCCAAATTGCACAAGTCGAACTGCACTGAACAATGCCTGTCTGTCAATTATATGTTTTCGTTGGGGGATTTGAAAAGCACACAATTGGTTAATTTCAACGAGCTCCGACTAATTGGCAGGCTTGTGTTTCAGGCCTGTCAGTTGGCTTGGAAAATATTTATAGAAATATCATTGTGATGGTGATGGAGATCCAATCCAGCAACGGGGAGAAGCTTTGTTACCGAATTTTGAAATCTCGTCTACATTTTAAAAGGTTCCACTGTCAGAAATTTTCTTAAGAGCGTGTTAGAATCCAACGAGACTCTTAAATTCCTTGCGGAGTATGAAAATAATTATTCTGCAGACGCCATTTAGCAGCCTCGTGCTCTCAAGAAGCCAAGGTTGAGCAAGACTCGAGTTCGGTTATAGGTACTCCGGGACTCAGGACTCAGGACACAGGACTCAGCACTCAGACTGCCGACTCTGGACTCTTGTCCGATGCACGGCTCACATAAATAAGGAGCCTTGTTCATGTGTGTGAGACTGCCGGTTGCAACTAAATAAATTGTTAACTAAAATAACAACAATCTAACGAAAACAAGCAAAACACGAAACGCCTCAATTTCCGGTTTAAGTGTTCTAAACTAAATAGAAACGCACACAGGCACATACAGGGCTGCGCTGGCTGGTTAAGGGGGAGACGAAAAGGGGCGGGGCAGGCTGCAGGCATTACGACAACAATACATGCAAACAATTGCGCCGTTAAGCGAGCGGCAAGCGGCAAGCGGCAGGCGGCAAGCAGCAAGCGGAAAAGTGGGGGCAAAAGCGGATGAGAGTGAACGAGTGGCTGGCATGGGGCGGAAACTCGGTAAAAGCATTTCGGTTTCTGTATGTCGGGCTCATCCTCACTGGGCTCACATAAACACGGCCTCCTGGACAAATGGCCGACCGCACGTCCTGCTGCAGAGAGCCGCCGGTTCATTGTTTACAGCCGAAAGCCAACTTTTAGTTTTCTACACTTCACCCAGTGACAGAGATACATATATTCACACAGTCAAACATACAGCAACACACACACAGACTCACACTAACAAACACATATAACCAATTCAAATATGGCCAATGCTCGCATTGTTGCAACAGCGCCTTTGTGTGTTTGCTCTGGGCATACTGTGCGTATGCGCAATATGCCAGCCATCGCCAGCCCCCCGTCGCCATGGCTTTCACCGTCACCGCCTTGAGCTGAATTTTCTCGCAGTGTGGCAGCCTAACAGCAGACGACGGACCAAAGGCCGACCAACGGACATGTTGTTTGTCTGAGCGCAATTTATTGCATGTCGGAAAGGCCAATATTATAAGATGATGACCCCCGAAGATAAACGATGTTGCGGCTAAGCCGCCGCAGGCAAGCAACAGTGGCACAGGGACACGGGGCACGGGACTCCGGGTTAGACTTATCTGCAACTTCTTGCTAAACTTTGCCAGTGTGTGCCCAGAGTGTGTTAAGTGCGCGTGTGTGTGTACGTAAAAAGCGAAATTAGAACTGTAAATGGCATTAATATTGAAACTTTGTTGCCTCCGCTGTACCGCCGTACTCCATCCGCAGTCCACGAGGAGTGCGGTGTCCGGAGTCCTCAGTCCGGAGTCCTCAGTCCGGAGTCAAGTGGTCCGTTCTGCTGTTTGCACAACTTCAACTTTTGCGGTACGATTCCATTTCCGTTCGCTCGCCGGGCCAGTGCCTGTGCCAGTAGCAGGAATAGTAATAGTTTCGAGCGCCGGCGCTCCATCAAAGCGTAATGAGCGTTTGTATGGCCGCAATGACGGGGTTTTTGTGTTTTGAATTTTATTGCATTCGAGTTTACAGTCACAGCCCGTTACAGCCAGTTTGCCAGTTGTTAAATGTTTTTGCTCTGACTGTGTGTTTGCCTTGCTCGTTGTAGCTTCTGCTGCTGCTGTTGTTGTTCTTGTTGCTGTTGCTGTTGCTGGGAAACCGCAATGAAAAATTCACACGACACACTGGCCAGTCGGCGGCATAAAGGGCTTTGCATGCAGACAAGTTGAGCAGTGGATAAAATGGCCAGAGCAATTAATTAGCCGATTTGAAAAAGCTTAAAAATTGCAACAATGTATAACGAGCGCCGGCCCTTTTTTAATGAAAATATTATGAGGGGAAATTAAATCGGTTTTACCAAGGATTAAGAGAGCTTGCCATCGCTCGGCCACATACATATTTGTGAAGATTTTAAGAATGGCCAGGTTTACAAGCATAAATTATATAATAATATTTACTCGTTTCAAAAGGCACAGACTGGGGATTAGCATGCAAATTGGCCTAAGCAAACGTCCGAGGCCTAAACTGATCCAAAAGAACACTCTGTCACCTGCCTTTGTTTGTTTTCTTTGCCAGGACACCGGCTCATCCTTTGACTGGACAAGTCGGGCGAAACTAAGAAACTGGTATTATAATTACGCTTTGACAGGATTGCGGCCACACCCGCTCCTCCCTCTTATGATCAAAGAAATATTTGGTTTTTTCCCATCACAAATTGTTATAGCCGGGTTCAAGTATTTCCACTCCAGAAGGTCCTTTCTAGCCAAGTGCGAATCCTCTCTTCTCTGTTGCTGCTGCCTTGGGGAAAAGCAGGAGTGAAAACAAACAGTAAAACAGACAACAGAGCAGACAATGGAATAAACAGACTTTGCGTGCCAGACATTGAAGAGCAAATAAAAATTCAAATGAAATGATAATGATGAGATGTTTCACTGTTTCACTGTTTGCTCGCATCCAGACACGACTATCGCAGTCGGAGTGGATCCCCGCTCCTGCTACCCGATTCCCCGGAGCACTCGGGCTGAAAGATTACTCTTTCGGGGCGCAAAGCTGCGTAATAAGTGTTTAAAGGCATTTTCAAATAATATGGAAATGCTCACACACGCACTCCGACTCGCCGCCTTTGTGTGTGATTTCCTTTATTTTTCCGTTCGAATTTTACGAGTTTGCATCCATAAAACGGAATGAAAATGCGCATAAATTGTACAAAGTGCCGTTGCAGAGTTTCGCTGCAAAACTCGTCGTTTTAGTGGGGCTTTAAAAATTCTATCAATTATTTTTTACACTTTATGTGCGCGGCCATAAAAAGGGATGCGTTCCGGCTCACCTGTGCCCGCAAATCGCTGGATTCTGAATGCTTCCTAATCATATTTCACTCGGCGGCGCGGCGTGCCATAATGCATGCGTTATTAAAAAGCAAGAAATCGCGCCGCGGCTTCGTTTTTAATTATTCCGTTTAAGGACGCGGCTAAGCCGCGAGCCGAGCAGTGCCAGTAATGAAATTGTCGTATGGGCACTTTATTAGCATAATGTGGCCTTAGCCAGGGGACAAACTGGGGAACTGGGAAACTGCAGGGTAAACCAACGCCCAGGCAATTTATTTCCCTCGTCCTGTATCGTCCCGGCTGCCGCCTCCTTTTCGTATTTACTTTCTTGAGCTCCACTCCGGTATTTTCTGCTCTGTGCCCTGCTTTTTTATTATTAGTACCCAAATGCCCGCAGCTATAATTTTGTTGCAGAAATTGTCTATGTATCGCATCGTCTGCGTTGCCAGCTCCGACCTCCGTAGTTCCCGTCCTCGTCCCCGTCCTCGTCAGCGTCCTTGTCTTGGTCTAAGACTTGGTCCTCGTCTTCGTCCTAGTCGAAGTTGCAGAGTTCGTCCTTGTCAGAGGCAATCAAGTGCATGAGAAACGCAAATGAAATTCTTTGTTCTGTATTTCCTTTTCTTATGAACGGATACACCGACCGCAGACTTCTCCGACACATATGTAAGCATCTACATAAGCGGGTACATATGTAACATATAGTGTATCTTCGAGACGAAGCAGGGAGTACACGGCGAGAAAATACATCAGTTGAGGTATTTTTAAAGGATATATAACGAATTTTCAATAGTGATATGAATAATAAAATAAAATAAATGTAACCCTGTTCTACAGTCGTTTTTAATATTTAAATCCTCAATCCTTATAATAAACACTCCTCTCATTGCAACCTTTTTTTCCTGTGTACACATAAAATGTGCCCCAAGTGTCTTGGGTCCAAGTTTTTATGTAACATTTTGTCCACGACGAGTGGCGCAAGTTTTGACCATCTTGGGCGGCGCTGTCTTGGCCTCTGCCTGGCTTTATTCCTCCCACATTTCACATCCTCGCATGCTGTTGCTTATGCTAAATCCTTGTTATGTACAAATAATCTCGCACACACGACCGCATTTAAATTGAAAAACGTACACGGACGCTGGCCGGAGCAGCGCTCAAATGCCAAGACTTGAGTGGAGCGGAAGACCGCAGCAAAAACGCTTTGACCACTACACATGTCTTGGACGGATGCCACTCGCCATCAGACGTCCGATGTCCGATTTGACCGCTGGTCCTGTTTTTCTGCGGTCGGGGCTGCCAGAGAATGCCGGACAGTAAGCAGGGAGCTGAAATTTAGTCCTGGCCCCGGGATTAATGCATAGTTGTGGGCATCGCATAATGTCGGCTTAATTATTTGTATGGCAGAGCCTTCGACCGCAGCATTTAAATGCAAACTGCGTGGGCGAACCTGGTCGTGTTGGTATGCCTGATGGAAAATGGGATTTTCCTTTGGCTGTTCGTCCTTCCCTTGCTCATTTCTACATTCCCCCATTTCGCCATTCCCCTTTACTTACCCGTGTTGGCCACCTCGCAGGGCAGCACTATTGTCTCGCCGGTGATAAATTTGAATGTCTCCGAACGTGATATGAACATGGGCTCGTTCTTCGTCATCAGGCTCTGGGCGGACACTGCAAAGAAGACACACAGAGACAGAGAGAGACAGACTTTTAATATCAAATGTCTTTTGGTATTTTCCCACAAAATATAAAGTAAATTACTCAAAATATTATTACTCGCCTCCGACACACATGTCTCGGTTTGTCGAGTAGTAGTCTGTGTGCACACACACTTTCGGCTCTCAGGACATCCTCTTGCTTTGCACAGATCCTGGCCATGTGTGCGGCTAATTGGTTTAGTGCATTTAAGAATATTTGTCAGATGTCGGGCAGAGTTCATAAAGTGCATTTTATTATGCCCATCAAATGAAAGTTGACAAATTTACGCACGGCCGTCAGAGGATTGCGATGGATGGGGAAATAATTTAATGCACTTGCTGTTGATTTGCTAATCAATTTTATATGTCAATCTGTGGGTGTTTGTGCATCTTGTGCATCTTTTCCTTTCCTTTCCCTTCATTTCCTCTCACCCGACAGTGTAAAGTGTTAAAATGCACTTAAATATTTAAGCATACTTTTGGGCCAGTGCTCTTTAGTGAGCCCAGAATTAATTCAATTGTTGAAACACAAACGCACACTGAGAAATTGGAGTGTTCGTGTCTTGCATAATTTATGCAGCCCCATGGTGACCGCATCAAAGGCCCGACTGCATGCCAGGAGTATTAGAGTATTTATTTGGTTTTGTAATTAAACAATGATTATTGCATAAATAGCCAGGCACTGCGGCCAGCCCCAATTAAACTCAATTAAATGCCGCACTCCCGTCATTTGTCGGGGTTTGGGGCTCCAAAGGGGCCCCCAACGGATACGCTCATATCCGGTAACAAGGTAATCGATTACTTTTAGTGTGACAGGGCCAAATGCGGATACAGATACGACTACGCTGGGCGCACTTCCGAACGCAAAAGTAAACGGAGCGCCATCAAGGATCCCCGAGTGCCGGCCTGGCCCAGGACGAACCAAACGCAAAAAAAAAAATATACAAAAAAAATGGAAGCCAAGAAAAACTGGAAAAACTGTGCGTCAGCTACAAAGCTACGAGCCAACGAGGTCCGTCGATGCCAAAAGGCGACGGCAAACAATTTAATACGTTTAAGCGAATGTGTCAACAGGGCAAGCTGCCTTGAGCCTGGGGGCTCTCGGCGAACAATGAACGGGGCGAGGGTCCTGCGGACGCGGATGTGAATGCGAAAGCGAAAGCGGATGTGGATGCGGATGCGGGCAAGGACCTAGCACTTTTGACACCATGACAAGGCCTGACGTGGCCAGCCAAGGACCTGGAATTGAATTGATTCGATTACGCTGCGGGCACAATAATGAAGTGTCAAATGTTGTATTTATCTGCTGCGGAAACATTCGGCAGAGGACTAGAGGGGAGTCCTTTGGAGTCGGCACAAAAAATAGGTGGGCCAGGCCAGAAGTCAGCAGCACGCACTTGCGAGGAGTGGAGGCTGTCAGGACGACACAGGACTTGGCACGACCCTCGATGCCATGTCGCTGGCATTTTATTTGATTCCTTTGCTGTTTTTTCTGCTCTTCTGCCTTCGTCCTGTGACCTGCGCCTATTTGGCTTTTGTTTTGTTTTGCTTTGCTTTGGATCTTCCTGGCCTGGTAAGTATAATTTCCTTTGTAGCTGGCTAGCCAGCTTCGAGCCAGGCTCGTTGGCTGCGACAATATTTTTGCAAGACGGATAAAGGCGTTGGCAGCACGTGCCTGTGCTCCTGTCAATCGAGTCCTTGATGCGGATAATAACGAAATAATGTCAGCAGTGGCGAGTTCCGCCACGGAAGGGTTTCCTGCCATGCCAGGCCCAGCGTGTTGCCTGTTGTCTTGGGATTTGGCGCTCGAGTGCTAATAAACCCAATGACTTTGTGCCACTTGGGCCCTGATCCGCAGCCAGTGTCCCGGAGGACCCTCCTCTCATTTGTAGCCACACGTGCCGCAGTACTATATCCTGCATATTTATTTGATTTAATTTTGATTCTCCGCTCCCCAGAGGTGAATATGAACTCATTGAACCGAATCGAACCGAAAGTCGAATTGGAGTTGCAAGTTTTCTGTTTGTGTCTGGTCAGCTCGGCTCGATTCCCTGTCTATATCTGTATCTGTGTGTGTGTGTGTCCACAATTCAATTTCAATTTTCCAATTTTAGTGCCCATCCTGAGACCCTGAGGCCCTCCTCCCTCTTCCTCCGCGCCTCCGCTCGCTGGCAACGATTTTTTGTTTTGGCGGTTTGATATTCAAAGTTTTTCCATTAAAGTTATTCGCAGAGAATAAGGAAAGTTTGCCTCACATATACAGTTGCAAATATTCAATTTGAGTAGAAAATTATCAAACAAGTTTTTTTAGTTTAGTCGCACGGCCCCCCGCGCCCGCTGACCTTCGTCAAAAGTGTTTGCTGTTTGCTGTTTGCTATTTGCAGTCTGCTGTTTGCATTTTGCATTCTGCAGTACCCGCCCAGCCCGGGGAGACTAGGCAAAAAAATGGCCAAATTTGGTAGCACGCAAAGTGCATAAAATATAGAAAATGCCCGGGCTGTTCGTCGTTTGTTGTTCCAGCAACAGCTGCTGTAATTTCGAGAGCTCGGCCCAGGGACGCACCTGCTCGGCGCCCCGGTGCTCCGTTGCTCCGGTGCCGTGTGCTTTTTTCCGCAGGAGATGGGCGATGCAACTGCGACAAATGAAACGGCGCTGGAACAGCTTGCCGAGCACTTGCGAGCATCCGTGCGCCGAGCACTCCAGCTCTACAGCAAAAAAGACAAACAAAGGGACAACAACAACCAAAAAAAAAGGGAAATTCATTAAACGGCGCACTGAGCGCGGGAAAACTACTGACAGCTCCGGCAAACTTTAAGCCGGAGCAATCCCATGATAGAGCGCCCAAGAAGCAGATATAAGCAGGTGCATTTCATGGCATTTGGCAGCCGGAGGGGCCAGCACGTAACACTCTCTCTTGAGCAGCTACACCTGCCAAAGTGGCCTTCGTCTTGACTGGCTGGCTGACTGGCTGGCCAGACGTCTGCATAAATCTCCCATATTTCGGCAAGACAAGCACAGAGTCCGGGGTCCGGAGCTCCTGGCACTATTAACGTGCCGAGCACAAAGGGTAACGTTAGGAAACCTAACAGCACTGGCAAATTTAGCACAAGGGAATCAAGGATTACCTCAACACACACACATGAAAGTGCAGCAAAACCAAAATTGCACACAGGAAAAATTTCTGCGATTTCTTTTTCAGTTACCAGAAATAGAGGACATGAGATCAGGATATTTCCTGCATGAATTATTGTGATTTTAACCCTAAAAATCATATCCTTTACAGTTGTATATTCCAAAAGCTACACACCAAATATTAAACAGTCCCTTCCTAGTACATTTCTCTGCGTGCAAGGCCCTAAAATTTTCGAACTGCTTCGGATCGCTGGGAGGCCAACGGTGGGCGGCTAGGTTGTGGCAAGCATTGCCAAAATTGAGTGAAAACCAAAGTTTGATACTGTTGTTGCAACGCTACGTGCCACTCCCTCGGCCGGCCACGCCCACTTCCGCCACATGTTAAAACAATCTAAAAAGTTAGCGGGAAAACAATGTGATTGCAAGTGAAATATTCATGGAGTGCACTTTTGACATGAAACTTGGCCAAGCCGCAAAAGACGGCGAACAAGTCGAACGGGAGGTGGCCGGGGGTTGAACACGGGGCAAACTACTGTTGTTGGCCAGGTTAGCGGCAGAGAACCATGGAGAGCATAGGAGGACCGCGGAGAGGCAGTGGAGCGCTAATTTCGCAGCCACGCCGGCCAACTGATAGTAAACTCTGGCGCCCACCGCACCACTGAGCCCGCAATGAATGCCCACATGCTCCTCCGACACCGCCGCCGCGGACCGACCTCCTTTTTCGCACACATGTGGCCCATAAAATCTGAAGTTATGTTGAACAATTTTTGGCCAACTGCTGTGGGCAATTTGTTTGCTCGCGTTGCTGCGGTTTAACAACATGTTAGCCAGCCTGCGCCATGAAAATCAATGGAACGCTTCTCGCTCGACCGCCGAATGAATTGCGAGTGCTTGTCCCCCCCCCACTTCGAGCAGATCATTTAAAGCAACAAAAGGAGATACACAGGACCAAACGGAAATATAAACAGAAGCAGAAATAGAAACCGAGACAAGAAGAGGAGCACTCGTACTTAGACTAATACACAACAAATGGAGCAGGACGAATGCAATGTGTCACCTTTATGGCGACAGGAAAATGAAATCACGTTGTCCCTCACGTGACAAATGCCCGGGCTATGATAGATGTGGCCCGGAGGCGCAGACGGAGCTTGGCCTGCGTGCTTTCCGGGCCCAGTGGCTCCGAGCACGTTCCAGATGGCCCCGGTGACGACAACACGTAGCGAAATGCGCATTAAATTGTGAAAAATGGAATTTCGGGCGAATCAAAAGCGTATTACAATCCCCGAAATAAGTGAGACGCAGGGACGGAGAGACGCAAAGCGGACTCATCAGAACGGACGACAGGGCGAAAAACAAATCAATGTCAATGCTCTGACGTCTGGCAGGACCCTTGGCATTAGACGTAACAAGCTACATACGAGTGCCGTCGCCACGTGATTAAGCCAGGCCTTTCTCCCCCCGTTACGGATTTCGGTTTCGAGCACATGTCGCCCATGAATATCTGGGAGCATATTTATTGACTTGTCGACGGCTTCGTCGCCTGTTCTTGCCCTTGCCACGGCCGCGGCCTCAGCTTCTGCGTCATATTCCTGCCACCTGGCAGTCCTTTGACCTGGCTCATAAGCTGTCAGAGCAACTCCTGGCCGGGAAGAAGGCTCAGTTTATGCTCGGGCTGGGCTCGGGCTGGGTTCGGGCTTCCTGGGATCCCAGGGAGGCATCGACACGCCAGTTGAGTGCCTGCTCGTGCATTAGTCAACCTCTTGGTGCTCCGCTTATGCCTACAAAATTTTCACACTCAATTGCCCAGGCAACCTTTTCGCAGGATCACGCGCCGAAGCCACCAGCCACCTCCATGCCCCATCCCCCATCCCCCATCCGCCATTCAATCCCATCCACTCCAATCCGCCAGCTACTTAGCGAGTGTGTTGCATGCACACACATCCTTCGTGGCAAGGACAACGAGTTTAGTTTGCTTTTCGCCGGCGGCAGCAGCGCCTTTTCGTGGGCCCTTTGTGCAGGGCTCCGTGTATAAATTGTATTTTTTGATTGTTGTTGCCGCTTTCGGTGACATTTTTATTCACTCGATTTGGGTCTGCGAGTGTTTGTTTGTGCGTTCCGGGGGGAGGCCTGCATATCAGATTAGCGCATATATCATACGTAATGGTTTCCAAATGACGGCAATGATTTCAATTTCGCGATAGCCGAGCGGGGGGCTGGAAGTCTTTGGCTTTAAGCATTAAAGTGCTCTCTCTTGCCTTTTGCCTGGCGGGCAGATTGAGTAATCAAAGTTATTACCAAATTCCTGCCTGCCGACGGTGTTACGTATACGCAACGTGCGTATGCGTATGAGTAATGCTGCAAGTCAGCGCAGAGAGAAAGCGGAAGTTGATGCTTTTCTTTGCTTTTCAGCCAGTTTTTTCGTACGTGAGAACACGGTCGGCTGTTTTGTAGCCAAGTGATTGACGATAATTGACTGTCGCCGGCATAGGACATCAATCATGATGTCAAAATGGACAGCAGGCAGCATGTAAATTGCATGCGATAAAACTGAAATTGAATTCGGTAAACAAAATGATAAAAATCTCCAAACGGCCCTGGGTCCATGCTCCTCGCCAATAATTTATGCAGGCCGATTCCGGAAGTGAGAACAGTGGGATGTCGCCGAATTCCGACTGAAATGCTGCAAATTCATGCTATTTGTTTGCCGTTTAATGCGCAACGAAATGAATTTGAATATATCATGACTTTCAGGCAAGGACACTCTGCCTGTCGGGCTCCCTTTTTTCCCGGCTTCCAGCTTCCAGCTTTCAGCTCACAGTTCCCATTCGGCGGCGCTCCTTGCTTGTGCATATTAAATATTTCTGCGTGTCAAATGAAATTTTTGTAATTTTCGAGGTGGCGTCAAATGAAATTCACACAATTCTCACAATTCTCACAGCCGTGGCATGCTCAACTTTTGCACAAGCACAACTCTCTCGGAACCCCGTTTAATTCAGTGGAGTGCGATGGAAAATGTGACATGCTGCACGTGCAGTGGAGAAAGTTTCGTGAGCTGGAACACAAAGCAAAAAAAAAACGAAAAATAAAACTAAAAGAGCGGGAAAAATTAAAAAAAAAAGGAAAAACAAAACCTCGATGCTTTAAACCTGCAGCGGGGAATTCTTTCGGTCTTTGTTTGCACACTTACCACCCTGGAGGTCTAGGCCAGAATGCAAAATAAATTACCTTAGAAATCGCTGAGCAAAAAAGTGGGAATTTACCGGACATGTAGCTAACGATTGCTAGCAGCCGGGAAATTCTGCATCGCTTGAAAAATGCGTATATGCAAATTTTCCAACCTGCATACAGAAAAGTATGTATTACACTTTCTAGTCGCCTTGCGACTGGCAAGAAAATGGGGAGAAAAACTCGAGCACGAACTCAGCCATTGAGTCCGGGGCTCGTGGCCTAATTTTCGGTTCGCAATGCAGTGCCCGAAAATGGAGGAAAAAGTGCAAGGAAGCGAGGAGTTCGGCGAGGGAAGCATGGTGCACGGGGGTCAACTTAATTAGGAGGTTTTCCAGGTTTTTCCCGGCTTTTCATCAGCGCGGTTCGCGTGGCACCGCTCGCGTAAATACGATTCCCCCCAGCTATATACGTACGTATGTATATATAGTATGTATGTCGTATATAATGCGATTCCTGCCTGTCCGTCCGCTCGTCCTTCCTCCTCTCACTCTTCCTGCTTCCCCTCTTTCTCCTCCACCTTTTTCCCCATTGTCCGTTCGTCCTTCCGCTTGCTGTTGACTCGCTAACTGGCTTTTTGTTTCAGCTGCCGCATTGTTTCGCTGTGTTTTAGCCAACAGGAGCTGCGGTATGTTGCAAAATGCACGTGTGCGTGTGTGTGCTTGTGTGTAAAACAGAATGCATAAAGTGTGAAAAAGCAGGAGCAATGGCGGCTGCAACCACAACAGCAACAAAGGCAAAAATAACGCACAAAGAGAAACAAATCGGATTAGGGAAGCGGAATTGTGGACGGAATGCGCTATGTGTCTGACCTGTGCTGTCTGCTGAGGCTCCACTTCGCTCCACACTCCACTCAGATGCTGCTGCCGGCCGATATCATTGGCAGTTTACCGTATGTGTGACTGATTGCATAAACTGTATGAAAATCGACCGAGATGGCTCTTAAAGCTCCTGCAGCTCGAACGGGGCCAGCACACAGACTCAATAAGCTCCGCATGCGGGTCCTTTCCTTCCCACAAACACAAGCGCACACTCTGTATGTAGTACAAGGCATGATAACTAGAGAGTGTCCATGTGTGTGCCTGTGTGAGGACATGGTGCATTTTTTATGGACAGGCAAACCATTTAAATAGTTCAACAAAGGCCTGAGCTAGAGCAGCCAGACAAAGCAAAAATGCATGGAAAATGTATGAAAAATGCGACAGGGCCAAGTGCAAGGGGGCCAAAAACGGGGGCAACAAGGGGTTAAGGCTGACAATGATGTCGCTTGGAATTTAAGTGGCCACATAACTTAGTCGCCCGGTGACATTAAGCTGAAATTAACCTTGTAATGTCACACGGACAAAGGCTGGCCAAGGAGTGCAGTGCCCGTCGGCAAGGGGTAAGGGAAAGGGAATCCGAATCCGAATCCGAGTGCGACTGCGACTGGGAGACTGGGGGAATGGAAATGGGAAATGCCGAACGGGAGGTTGGTGGTGGTGCCGGGGGGAAATTAATTACGCAGCAATGTCGTAATAGTTGGCAAACTAGACTTAAAGTGCCAGCGCGCCAGAGTGAATGAGTGAGGGAGTGGCAGGCACAGACGCAAATGAGATGATGCGCGGGATTACGGGGCGGATGGGGAATCAGATGCCAAGTGAGATAAGCAAACAAACAGCCTTGGTGCTAAATTTTAAGTGTTACAAGGACAACAACACTCGCTCGTGGCTCTGCGTGTGAGTGTGCAAACGGAGATGGCAAATCCTGCGGCTGTTTTCCCACTGTTCTAGTGTGCGTGTGTGCTTGCACCGTACATATCTGTATATGTGTGTGCATGTGTGTATAATTGTTTGCTGTTAAGTTTACGGCAACCACAGGCGGTGGCAACAATCGGCGGCATCGCCAGCAATCAGCATCGCTTGTGTTCGCCGCATCTCCATCTCTATCTCCATCTCCAAAGTTCCCAGGCTCCACGCTCCACGCTCCCAGCTGCCGGCTTCCAGTTCAACCTCTCACATGCCTGATGAGCTCGACCTGTCAATGGTTGCCTTTGACACTAATACCCCAGCACGCACAGCGGTTGTCAGGTCGCACACACAAACAAGACACACTCCTCAATACGCACACTGAGAGAAGGACTACAGAAAAGTGATGTTATTGATTTATTAAGATTTTATATTGATTTTAACATGGAACATTGTTTAGGCATCCAGATTTAGTAGTTGTGTATGGAATAATACTGTTAAATTTATAAAAGAGATTATTTTTCCACTTGTTTAAGCAATTTTAAGCATTCAAAAACAATTTATACTCTTTACTTTTAACTAAAGTATTTTTAATCATAAAGAAATATTTACTTCAAGATTTTTCTCCCTGTGCACAAACACACACACTCAGACAGACAGAAGGATCGGCTCATTACGGCTCTCAAAGTAGTTACTGGAGACGGCTTTGTGCTTGCGTGGGCCCGTGTGTGCGATAATTTTATTCATTTCGTTCGGCTAGACACGGCAGCAATCCAACTACTCCGCCTTTAATTACGCCAGGAGCCGAACACCATAATTAAGTAAGCGGCTTATGATGCACAATTAAACGGTTGCCTTGACAGAAGTTTCATCAGCCTCGGCATTGGCATCGACATTGGCATCGGCATCTTCGCCAGATTCACCCGCTGCCGAACCCAATCAAACTTGAAAGGCAGAACACGCATACGCCACGTGGGACGCACACAACGGCATTAGCATAAAGGAGACGCAGGCCAATCGCCATAAACAACTTACAACTGTCGCTCTTTGCACAAGGACACTGTGGGAAATAATGTGAGTCAAACTAACATAAAACCAGGATGCTTGACTGTGAAATGGTTGCTTTACTGGAATTTTCAAAGTACATCTTAACTTTAATTAAAGGTTATTCCATTGGAGCACACAAAGAAATTGAGTTTATTTTTAAATCAAAAAGAAAGGTTTTAGATTTGTTAGGTAATAAAGAATTTGATTTTTAAAAAATTTAAAAATTAGTAAATATAAAGAACAAAATATAATATACTCAAGTTAATCTTCAGAGTTTGTATTTTAAGGACAATAGACATAATTTAGTCCTGTTAAGGTTTTACATTATTTACTTTCTCTGGTAATTTTCTTAAAGTGCATACACGATACCGTGCGTTTACATGTAAAATTCAGGCGGGTCGCACCTTTCATCTAACGAAGCTATCAGCTCCGGGTCGAGCACGTTTGATCTAGCGCAAAAAAGGGTCAACATTGTCAGGGCCATCTCTCCTGGCACTGATTTGAGCCGCCTGCTCCTGGCTCCTAGCTCCCGGCTCCTTCTCGCTGCTGCCCAGTTCGCAGTTCCTCGAATATTTCAGTTTACGAGATGTCCATGCACGCACTGCTCCAAGGGTGCTGATAAAAATGTCAACACACAATTGATTCTCTCGCACTTTGCATCGGGATCGACATCCACATGGCCATCGACATCGACATCGACATCGGCATCGGGTATGGCATCACGTCTGTTGTTTGATTTTATTGGGCCACATTTTTTCTGCTCCGTTTTCTCGGCCTAGCAGCCGTAGCCGCCGCCACAGCACTTTTTATTTTCCAGCTTTCCTCTGCAGTTTTCCCTTTTTCCGTGACCCGCTTGCTGCCCCGCTCCCAGCCCCGTTTCCCCACTATCCAAACTGGGGCGTTGTTTAGACGACCCGGGCAATTGTTTACAGTCCTTGGGTTTCATGGCGGGTCTCTGGCCGGCGCTTGTTGGGCTCTCCTGGCTACATGCTTTGCATGAAATCACGTCGTCATCAGGCTGACATTATGTCCCTGGGATTAAAGTATCGGAATGGCACTTTGAATTTATCGCTCAAGTTGCAAAGTGTGATTTTTATTGATATTGATACTCTCGACTTGCCACTCTCCACTCCCTCCTCCTCGAACTCCTCGATTTTCCCGATTTCCTCGATTTCCATGCTACAAACTTGCGTGAGCGAGACGTTTTATCAACTGGCAAAAGCACGAGGGCGTGAAAGCAGAAGCCAGAGCAAAACTTAGTTGCGACCGAAATAAGCGTATGCAAATATTGTAATGAGCGCTGGGGAGATGCCTGCAAAGTTTCACTATCTTGCGGCTCAAGACTCCATTTGCATAAGCCTCGAAATAAATATAAAATATTTTGCATTTAATTATCTGCCTGGCCTGGAGCGGCTCTGGAATAATCAACAAGCGGTGCTGCTGCTGCTGCTGCTGTAGCCGAAATAAAAACTAAATTGAATTTCACAGTAAATAAAAGTTTATCCTCGAGCAGGTGCAACTGCAACTGCAACTGCACGCTACGTGCATTATTTACAGAAAGTGGGCGGCCAGTTAAACTCCCCCGTTTTCACCCTGGAATCTCCGGAATACCTCCTGGTCTACCTGGCGTACCTGGATACCTGGCTTAATTGCGAGGCAAGACGTGCGTGAGACGGTGTACATTTTGCGTCAATTAAGTTTCAACTCTCAGATACTCGGCTATTTACGTGAGCCACTGGCGGTAGTTGTAGTTGTTGTTTTGGTTGTAATTGTAGCTGCTGTTGCTGTAGCTGTTGCCGGCTGTCGCAAGTTTTAAAGCAGATTCTCATTACGCGATTGCAAAACTTTTAATGTTGTTCTTTTGTAAGTTGGCCTTGCCGAGCTGCGCATTGTTTCTCGCCTCCAGTTTGCTGCTCCAGCCAGTGATTTATGTGATAATTCCCGTTCCAGGAAGTCTTGGCCTCAGACTGCCTTTCGCTCCGCCCCTGTTTCTCTCTCTCTCTGTTTCAGCCACGGCTTCGGTTTCGCTTTTCGTCATGAGCCTGAGCCTCTCAACTCATATGCGTTTCTCGCAAAACGGATGTGCTCAGGATATGAGCAAGTTTTAGTGCCATAGTTAGTTGTTTATTTTGTGAGCTGCAACTTATTTTTTATGTGCCATGGCAGGAAGTAATCATCTTGATGGCTCTTGAAATTTATAGCGTATTTCCAGCATGTATCTCGGCGTTCAGAGCGTTCTGTGTGTGCTTAACTGTAGCTGTTACTATATCTGTGGCTGCCTCTGCCTCTGTAGCCGTATCTGGGACTGTCATTTCGGTTGTAGCTGCGTAATGAACTACACGATTTTGGCATTAAAGCAGCTGCCGCCTAAGCAAAAAGCCAAACAACAATTGCAAAACACATTCACAGCCGCCGGGCCGAGACAAAATGGAGAACATGGCCAAGAATACGCGAGCACTGGTGGGCGTTGGCTTAGAACTCCGGGCGATGTCTGGGGGAGCGTGTGTGTAACCGACAGCTTAGCACGGCCGTAATGCCGTTAAACTCAACTGTCGCTAACGCTTTTAACCTGAGGTTAAATTTTCAATTTGCTTTTGCGCTTTCAGCCGGCTCAGACAGAACCCCGAGCCCGCCAAGCCGAATAGACCAAAAACACTGTGGCCAACCCAGTCAGACAATGGCAATTGCTTAGCGGGCATGTGTGGGAATTAGCACTGAGAAAAAATGGTTATCAATTTATAGAAAATTTATCCAATCAGGTAGGTTTTAAAATAAACATGAAGCCTCTCAGCTGGCTAAGCTTCTAAAGTTCATTGCAGGCCAGTTAATTGTTTACTTATAAATGCTTAAAAATTCAAAGGATATTCTGCTTTAAAAGTTCAGTGCTTATTTCCCCAGTGTATGGATGTGAGTGCTCTGTTGTGCGGGCGTTGTGTGTGTTAACCGACTCTACCCGCTTTGGTCTATGGCTATGGCAATGCAAAGCGCCTACAGGTTTTTCTGCAACACCGCCGCAAATTACTCTCGAGCCGGCTCTTTGTATTGTTTTTCATCTTTCGCTCCGGTCCGCTCGGGCCTTCCTTTTTTAAGTCGACAGACAAAAATACTTATGCACGCAGGCACGTCGTGCTGGCTTTAGCCTTAGCTCTTGCGTTCGCCTGACCTCTGCTCTTGAAGAACTCGAAATTAAATTAATTCTATTGAATTTTATTAGATTTCGCTTGCTAACAGAGTACAGAGCGATCATTGGGATGGGGAACAAGATGGGGGCCAGGACTACGGCAAGGACATTGCCGCAGCCAGGCACTCGAAGCGTTTGGCTGTACAAATTGTTGGGAGAAAAGTCAAAAATTCCCAAACAATGTGCCACCCGGCCCCCGGAATGCCTTGTGCATTTCTATATTTATATCTTGAATATATATATGTACTGTATATATACGTTTATAGCATAGCTAGGAGCTTGTTGGAGTGCTCTTATAATTCAATTTCTGGCTGCTTTTGTTGGGGCTTCCGACAAATTGTTGAAGTAGCATATTTCATGCATTAATTTTTGTTTTCAGCCCCAAGTTTGGCAATTAATTTAATCGCACGGAGCATTCGACAAGGACACTGTCTAGAAACAATTACGGCCCAGGCAATAAAAGAAAGTCAAATTCAATTAAAAATAAAATTGTGAGTTGCACTTGTGCTGTCCTTCTTCAGGACTCTGTTTCCCTTTAAGACCTCATAAGCACAACAGCTCAGCAAAACAACGGCAACAGCAGTAGAAGCTGAAGCCCCAGTAGCATCAGCAGCAGCGGAAAAAGGGAGAGACGGCAACAAAGGCGTTTCAAGGAAGCCTTAGCAACGTTTGCATGGCATACTTTTGGGCGCTCTATAAAGTTGAATGCAAATGCTTCCGCTTCCGTCAGCAGCATGGAATGTCCTTTGTATCGCTGTGTGCGTGCGTGCGTGTGAGTTAGAGAAACCTTGACACAGAAATGGGAATATGCCCCCACATGGCGAACTCTTTTCATAATTCATCTAATTACCAGTCGAGTCGGGGAAAATAAAGCACGACACTTCTTGTACATAAATATATGTATATATCGACAGACAGTGGCTCAAGCTGCAAAATGCTCCTGGCAGGCGACCTTTTCTTCAGCGAGTCGCCAAATTTCTGCAAATGACACGAAGTCACGTGTTAGACTTGGCGACTTTGGCGCTTGTTAACTTGTTAGCCCGCTGGCTAATGGCTAAAAGGAATTCCCTGTTTGTCACTGAGCGACATTTAAGTCTCGCCAAGATTTAATGAAACTCGCCAGGCAGGCGTGCACCGTCAGAAATCCGATCTAGATCGGTGTGATGAGCCTCAGGTTGGGTTTAATCTTTATTAAATTAATTAATGTCTAATTACTTAAGATAATACATTTGAAGCTTTAATGCATTCAGCTTATGATGCCTTAATAAAATCGTATTAAAATAAATACTAAGCATTCATTCATTGCTTAAATTTCAAATAAAAAAGGTATTAATATTTCCGGCTTAACTTTAAGAGCATTTACTTGTTTTCTTACAATAATACAAGGTGGATAATATCGATAAAATGAAAGTAGGACTTGTGATTTATGTGAACCAAGACCCCCAATTTATGTAATGTTTCTTTCGGTGTCCTGTGAAGCAATGACGATGGCGCAATGTCGGCCAATACAAAAGTCACTAAATCTCTAAAAGGAAAACCAATTACGACCATTACCACATATGGCAATTACAAAGGACCTTTTCCTGTCTGCACGCGCTCGAACAGCAAAGTCTCATTAGTTGGGAACAGAGCTGGTAACTGGATGGAGGCGATGTGGATGTGGATGCGGATACGGAAGCGGATGGCGGGGGAAGGTAGTGCCACTTACCGCAGATGTCGACGGATCATGGCTAAGGGGGGGCCTGAAGTGCCGGCAGAGAGTAATGCTCGATGGCCACGGATGGCTGGCAATGTTAATGACTCTAAAGATGATGGCAAAGATGACGAGCGCAACGGTTTCAGGATAACATCCCCATCCACATTCCCATACCTAGCCAAGCCTCGAATGTCCCTGCAAACTGTTGCTAATGCAATAAAGCGACCATTTCACGTCCCACATACATTATTCCCTGTTCAATCAATTTGCCGGATAGCTAGTTTAAAACGTAATCGAGTTTTCCTTTGGCCACGCTGAAATGCAACACAAATATTATAGCAAGCGACACACGATGTTATGCGTTATGCGTTTATTTTTGATATATTTTTATGAACCTTTCAGGCCGGACAGTTTACGGTGCCAAATCATTTTGCACATCTCGCCACAATTTATAAAATAAATATATGAAGGCGGCAAAAACGTAATGGAATTTATAGAGCAAAAATGTGTATGCATAAATTACAATAACATCTGTCCCGCCCACTCTCTTAGCAGCCGAACTGGCTCTCGATTTCCGTATGTTTTTCTTTTTGTATGCTTTTCCGCAGGAATTTCATTTGGCGAATTGTTTGCCTTGTGTCGTAAATTTGCAGTAGTAAAAATTGTTAGTTGCGTTCCACCCAGGACCCAGGACCCAGGACCCAGGAAACAGAACCCAGAACCCGGGACCCTGAACGCAGGACATCGAACTACCGCCACCATATGTGCGTGTTTACGGGAACAACATGCAGCGTCAACATAGCACATACAAATTTCACGATATCCCCATAGTTTATGCCGGGGCAGATGATCTATGGATTGGATTTTCCTTTTCTTGTTTTTCCACTCTCCATTGTTTTCCCTTATTGGGCATGCAAAAACCCATTAGCAATGCCATTCCGGGAGCTGGGAGAGAGAGAGAGAGAGAGTGGGGGCCTTTCGTGCTCGTGTCGCGCCCTCCCAGAAATTATCTCATTAGCATATTGCGTGGCGGGG
The DNA here is from genome assembly GCA_008042585.1 of Drosophila punjabiensis. Taxonomy (NCBI): domain Eukaryota; kingdom Metazoa; phylum Arthropoda; class Insecta; order Diptera; family Drosophilidae; genus Drosophila; species Drosophila punjabiensis. Next base: position 202,856 of record VNJR01004794.1, on the reverse strand, counting down.
GCCTATTCCCGGCAATATCGATAAGGTTCGTTAAAAAGATTGAAATGTGCGATTTAAGGCGATTTACCCAATGTGGCGAAAAGGCGAAAGGCAATCGAATCGAAGGTCCTCGAGACCTGACCCGGGTGCCCGGAGCTAGAGCCGGAGTTGGAGTGCTCGGTGTTCCCTGTTTTGACACTTGTCACCATTAAGTTAACAGCGCCAACAAGCCGAGGAAGGGTGGCGGGTGCCGGGTGCAAGGGTGTAAGGGTGTCAGAACGGTGCTTGGGTTAGGGGTGCTGGGTGGGTTCCAGGGTAGTTGCCAGCTGGGACCCCGCTTTAAATTCTGCCAAAGCGTTTGACATGCCAGCCAAGATGTCGTTCGTCTGCCGCCAACGCCGTTCGCCGTTCGTTGTTTGCTTTTTATGCTTTTTAAGTCAGTTTAAGATTTTTGTAGCCCACTCGCAGCCTGTCAATGACAAGGAGCTGGAGTCGGAGCAGGAGACGAAGCTGGAGCTGAAGCTGGAGCTGGTGCTGGATCCCCTCCCGGGAGGCTGCACCCAAGCTGCCACGTTTTTGCTTACGCTTTTCCATTTCTGTTAGTCATTTGGCTTTTACTCGGCGCGGATTACGTTTTTATCCCAGTTGCCTGAAACACTTTCACAGCCAATTTTATTATACGCGAGTGTTTCGTTGCGCTTCGTTTGGTTAGCTCTCCTTTGCGCGGGAAAGCGGGGATTCAGGGAAGCTGGGAAGCTGGGACCCTGGAAGCCTGCCTTTGTGTTGCTGGTGTGTCGTTGATGTTGCCACCGAGTCGATGCTGTTGCTGCTGACGCAGTCGGTACTTGCTGGCTTCGTGCATTTTTATGCCGCATATAAATAAATCTGTTAGTTGTGCATGTTTACGACTTTTAAAACCGACTCTGGGGAGCGGCGCGCTGTCAACTTGTTCATAAGCGTCACTTTTATGCGTACTTCACTGTGTAAACAGCGTAAAATTTTGTTGCGAGCGCTTTGCTAAATTTATAAAAAGCGGAGAGACAACGGGGCACAATGGTGGAGGCAAATCCATTCCCGACTTATGCAAATCGAAATGAAAAACGGATGTGGCGCGTGTTCGGGCTTATTGCTAGTTCTTTGGCCCAAAAGTTCAAAGATGGCCCAGACCAATTGCTGGGCCATTCCGGCTTAAGCACCTACAAATGTCCGGATCGGGAGGTGAGGTGAGGTGAGGCGGCGCTGGGTCAGACAAGTGTCCAGGGTGCCGATTTAATGCCCTGCACTTGAGCCTCAGTGCGTAATTTTATGAGGCCCATTCCCGGTTTTATTAGCCAGTGCCGACAATAAACTGTTTATGTTTATTATTTGCTGATGACCTACGTGCAACAGAGCGGAGCCCAGGAGTTCCCAGCATCCATTCCATCCCATCCATCCCGGTAGTGGCGGCGCGTCAAATGAATCACTTACAGCCATTTCGTCCTGGGTCGAAACTCTTGCCCGGAGCCCAGAGCCCGGAGCACAGAGTCCGGAGCATCTGAGAATGTTCGGAGAGTAGTAAAAGGCGGCCGTGGACTGACTGCGTAAATTACAAATTAGCAATCACACTAAAAGCGGCGCAATAAATTCCCAAAAGCTTAAGGAAATGTTCTGGCAAACTTTTCATATTCAAAGCGTCAACTCATTAAACGGCCCTCGTCCGAAACTACGAGCGGTTCAACTCGAATCAAATGAAGCACGAAAAACAAATCAAAGTTTCACCGCTCGGAACACTCACTCTCATTCCCATTCGGACGAGCATTCACATTCACATTCACATTCCTATACCCACGCTCCCACACATACTGTTACCCGACCCACACGAACACAGCAATTTCAGATACACAGATCCCGATGCCGGATTCAGATTCTGATTCAGATCCAGATACAGATACAGATACACACATTTACACCCGAGATGCGAGTGCAAATCGGATGCGGATGCGGATGCGTGTGCGTTGAGCAATTTGAGAGCGGAAATCAAAAATTGACCTTAAATCCCTCGAACGAGCAGGCAACAAGGACGCAGGACGCAGGACGCAGGGCGCAGAACTCTGAACGCACACTCTAGAGCAAAGGAGCTGGGCGGGACCGAATCAAACGCGTCTGGGCCATTAAATCGACACCTTCCATGGCACAGGCCCTGGCGAAATGAAGTATAAAAGTAGCAGAATAATAAAAATTTATTGAGAAATAAAAAACAATTTAATTTATTAGTATTTAGTGTAAAAGGAAATAATCGAAGTTATAAATTTTTTATGCCAGGCCAAGTGGCGGCTCTCTTATATGCCAAGTGCCTGTGAATAGGATATACATAGTGGCATGGCTGATCCACCCCCATCATGGCCAGGATCCGGGCGAGGAGGAGGAGGAGGTCTCTCGGTCGGGACGCAGGGCAGTTAAAAGGCAGAGGGAAAAACAAATGAATTGGAATACGTTGGCAGTCAGTGCCAAAAATAAAGCGGAAATGCTGCCGGATGTCGGAATATATAGTATATGTGTGTGTGCGAGTGTGCTGGCTGGGTATAACGGAATGTGTGTGCTCACACACTCGTACGTGTCTATTTGTGTGAGTTAGTGTTTCAGAAATGCTCGTCTCGGATGTTGAGTTCCCAAACGCTTATCAAGTGTGTAGATCTTACTTATGACTTTAGCCCCGAAGTCACGGGGATTCCGAACGCTTTTCCAAGGGTTTTTCGGGCAAGAACTCTTCGGAAGGGAGGGAGGAGGAGGGGAAAGCGGTTAAGGACCGAGGCCTCGCCTGGCCACAAAAGGAAAGTCCAAATTTGTTGGCTGTCGTTGGTGGCCGGGTAATTTAATTTATCGTCTTCTCTGTTAAATGACGCTCAAGAGTATAATTCGCCATCGGAGCACGCGGCTAATGCGCGCACAAATTGCGGAGCCACCAGCGATGAGATATATATCCGACCCTACATATATAGACAACCAGATATATATATGGTATCGACAACACTTCCGACCTTCTATGTACGGAAAGCACTTGTCGATTTTTGGCTTGGAAGCAGCGTCAGTAAGCGGTTGCATTGAGACAAAATATTTAGGGCATCTTTACTTTTACGTAATTTAGAAAGTAATATTGTAGATAAATTATACTTCTATCTTTAAACAGTTAAGAGGATTAATGTTAAGGCCATACACCCAAAAAAGTTAAGACCCTTTCATTGCGAAAACAAACCCAAACATGACCCAAATTTCTCAGATTTCTTCGCAGTGGAAAATCCCCGACAAGTGCTCACTTTGGCGCATGTTTTCTCTGGCACGGAGCGCGTCAAGTGTGCGGCTTTAAAAACACAAACAATCCACAGACGCGTCCCGGAGCCCACGGGTCCCGTATGCAAATGTCGTGTTGCCGAACCCAAAGACAGGCCCGAGATAGGAGCGATCCAGAGCGTAAACAATGCACATTTTAATTTTAGCCCAGTTCGTTGCCACCGAACACGGTGCACGGACCGCCCAACTGTAGGGGATATGTGCCAATAAAAAGTTTGGCAAACAAAGTTGGCGTCACAAAACTGCAACACACTGCAGCTTCAGCTGGAGCTGGAGCAGGAACAGGGCCAGGACCATGACTAGGACTAGGAGTAGGACCAGCACCAGGCCAGATGTGAAGCCAAAAATAAGTGGAAGTGAGGCTAGAACGGAACGGAACCGCAGAGCGGCAAGATATCTCGGGAAACTCAAGTGCTTGGCATAACCTGATTTTCGTTTTTGGTCTCCCGATCCCCGTTCCCCGTTCCCTGTTCCCGCAATGAACACCTTTGAGTTGGTCTAAAAAGCAAAGTTAATTAACCCTAATTTGTATGTTGTGCGTGGAGCTGGCTCTAAGCTGCTCGGTCTCCTATGTGGCAGCCGCAATGCACTATCCACCTGTCACAGCAGCAGCCAGCAGCCCCAAATGCAATCCTGTGTTGGCCAAAAACGGCAAGGACACGGACAGGGACAGGAACAGGACAGGACGGCGGCATAAACGCCGTATAATTTATGCATTTTATGGGGACCGCAGCAAAAGAAACTCAGCTGTCCCAGACACCAAGATACGTGTATTATGTATGTGGCTGGCACATTTTTTCCGCTGAGTAGCTGACTCGACGAGTGCCAGGACACCCAGGATTCTTTTTTTTTTCTCTGCTAGAACAAGTGAATTTTCGGAGAGCCACCAAATCAGTGCAAGTCGCCGAAATGCTGGCTGCAAAAAGCTTAAAGCTGAAAGTAATGCAGGGAGCAAAGAAAACTGTCTTAGGAAGAAGGAAAAAGGTGCACAGGGAAGAATACTAGAATGTTATTTCTTGGGAAATTTTATAATATAAATAATTGCAAAGGAATATATATAAAATCATATTAATAAGAACCAATAAAAAAACATAATTAAAATGATTGCAAACAGATGTTTCTTAGTTTAAAACAAAAATTAATCAAAGCCAAGAGTTCAAAGGACTCCCTACTCAAGTAAATTAAATAATTTCTTAATAACAAATAAAATAAGCTAAAATTTGCTTATCCTCGTACTTAGTATTGCCAAAACAATAGTTTTTATTTCTCTATGTGCTTCCACTTTGCGGTTCCAAGTCTGCCGACACCCTCGAGTCCTTGGGCATAGCTGAGCAGCCGAATTGGGTGTCCCTATAAATGTGGAGGCACTTTAAAGCTGTGAAATGGGATTTTAAAAGAACTAGAGAAGGTCTTGCCAGGATTCGTCTGAATATTTAACGCACCTGCCAGTGAAGCCAATTTCCATGTCCATCCCAAGTGTTTGCTCGCCTAAAATGGCCTTGGCAAAAATAGCAAAGTGAAAGCCGACAATTAGCAAACATGAAAGGACACTTGACGGCCATATCCAGCAGAGCAACACGAGGGATATTGAAAAAACATAACACTTGTCATGGCTCAGCATTAAAATGGAAATATTTTGCAGTTGCCATTTTTTTCTACGAAATACTCGGAGGGGAGAAGACAGGCAAAGGGACGACCAGCCATTGGTTTTTATGCCGACATGCTCACGCATTTTAATTAAGAAATTAAATTAAATACAAACTGATGCGTAACAGATTCCTCGTTACTAATTAAAATTCAATTTCTTGCCATTAAAATGAGCAGCAAAGGCAGCGCGGCGGCGGCAACATCGCCAATTACAAGCCAGACCCTTTGCGCCCCCGGAAACCGCGCGAAGAACAACAGACAGAGGGAGAGGGGGCGTGGCAGTGTGTCCTCCCAAGTGCCACTCCCCCGCACACAAAGGAGCGCTGGCAAATTAAGCACGCAAAATTAATACGCAATAAAAAGGCAATAATAAAAGTCGAGGCGAGAGAAGCCGAGCCGGCGAGAGTCCTCCTCCGTCGATAACTGAAAACAATTTGTTGTCTTTCCTTTGCACTTTACTTTTACGAAAAACTCCCCGGGGGAGGGAGGAAGGAGGCGAAGCTTGGAAAAATTGAATAATTTCTTAATGAGAGTTTGGAGAAAGTTGCAGCTTCAAATTTTCCAATTAAGCTTTTATATTAAAACCGACATCTGATTGATTCGCTTAAAGGGAGTTGCCGCTGCTGATGCAACGCAGCGATGCGAGGCGGGATTCGGACGGGAGGGGATTCGCTCGATTGGCGGCTCGGAGCTGTTCTCTATCCAACAATGGCAACCGCCAGCCGGGCGTACAAACAAAAGCTGAAAAATACTTGAAGCAACTATGCCGAGCTGGCCGGAGTTAAGAGTTCAGAGCTCCGAGCTCCGAGTTGCGAGTTCTGGGCTTCGAGTTCCTAGCTGGAATAGTGGAGGGCGGGGAATCCTGGGCTGGGCTCGGCAGTTGGGTAAAATTGCTTGCTATTTGCCAGACTAAACGGCCCAACAAAGGCACTGAGCCGAGGGGATGGGGACTCTCGTCCTGCGGAGGGCACCAAATTACTTAAGAAAACCGTTGTTGCCTTATTGGATTAAGTACACGGAAAGCGACCGAAAGCAACGCACAATTACCAGCGGCTCTTTTATAATTTGTGCCCAGGATCTCGGGGCAGGACTCGGCTCGCAACTTAAAGCTTAAACGCGCTCATTCCCAGGCGCTGAAATGTTTGTCTATCTGCCAACTGTCAGCCGGACTCACCCTTTTGCCTTCGGTTTCATTGTTATGGGCACGTCAAGTCGCAAATACTATTGGAAATTTCCTCCAACTCCTTCGCTTTGGTGAACCCAAGCCAGCCAAGCCAGCTTACCAGTCCACCGTCGCCATATGCTACGGTCTCGTCTTGTGCGCGTTTATCCCAAAACCTTGTATTTACCCTCGAGGCCCGTTTGGTGTATTGTTATACAATTTTGTTGGAATTTATTTACGGAGTTTGTACCGCACCGAATAAACACCAAAGTTGGCCCAATGGAGGACTAGAGAAGTGGAGGACTTGGGGACTGGAAGGACTGGCTGGCCGCAGAAACAAAATCAAAACCCAAGACCAATATCGAAGCCAAACTCTGCGCTTGGCCAAGTTATGGCTTAAATTTCTAACCCAGCTCGCAGCGAGCACGGATATCTGGCTGATTCGTGTTCTGCATGCCAAGCGGCTGTCTATATAACTCTATATATATGTATATATATATTTCGATATGCGAGAGAGGGGTCCTTGGGGGGGAGGACAGAAAACACAAACAAGATAATAAGTTCATAAGTATTATTTGCAATATAATCTCTTTTCCGATTTGATTTAAAATTCTCGCCAGCCAGTGTCAAAGTTTTGTGACTCCTGGCCATTTCCCGGAATGGGGGGAAGAAACCCATTTCTTTGAGCCGGGATAAGGCCGGGGCATCCTTAGTTAATTGGTCATTTCTGTGGCAAGCTGCAGCCGGGATAGAAATGAGATAGCTGCCTTGGCTTAGGGATCAAGTGGCAAGTAGCTTTTCCCAGGGCTTAGGGGCTGATTGAGCCACTGCCACCATAACCCCCGTGGAGGGGGAGAAAAATATGATAAGCGCCACGTGCTGTTGTCACTGCTAGTGCCACTGCCACTGCCGCTCCTACTAATATATATCCCCCTCAGAAAATCCCGCTCAATTTGCAGTGCAAACTGGAAATTTGTCAAGGACCTCCAGCTAATTAATCAGGCCAACGCCAAGTCGGAAGTAAACAGCAACTGCCACCTAACAGCATTTAGCTAAAGCATACTTTGGCTAACACTTGCAAACTTGGTCCTGCGGATACACAGAGTGCTGAGTAAGGAGTAGAGGGTACAGGGAACAGGCCTGTGGACCGAGCAAACTTTCACTGCCATCTTCTAACTGCAATTTATGAGTGCAGCGGGCCACTGGGCGAAATTTGTTTACAACTTAGGCGTTAATTGACACAGCCACAGAACAGAGCCGAGCAGAACAGAATGGAGCACAACAAGGCCAAGTCTGAGCCAAACCAACTGGGTTTCACAATCCGATGGCCATGGCCAACACAATGGAGCTGCTGCTGCTACAAATACACAGCTCCAGGACCTCGAAGAGCTGACAATATTTATGCTGGGAAACTTTTCAAATAAAATGTAACACCTCTTGCTGGTGGGCACTTCTGCCGTGTTGTCCCCCCTTTTTCAACTTTGCAACTGCACCGCTACCATACCTTTTCGGGGTCAAAACTTGCCCCATGGACAACTTTAATGAGGCACCCAGGAGAGGTGGCCACTGGCCCGGAATCACACCAGATTGTTGGACAATTAGCTAAAATGCCCCAGCCCTGCCCACCTATTACATACCCCTTCGATGGAAGGCTGAGCGGGAAATTGCAACAAAGAGTGCGAGTAAGCCGAAGGCATAGTAAATCAATGTCGCCTTAATCCTCGCATAAGGCACTTTATCAATCAATGCAGAAAGGATTTAGCATGAGTTTCTTTTTTGTCATCGCCACGCTAATGCCTGACAGGGGGTTGCAAATCTAAAAAAAAGAAAAAACGGCAGAAATAAAAAGCAAAGCCGCACCCAGACGGGCTCGAGTGAGGAGGACGTAATAAGCAATAAGCGGTAAAACAAAGTAAGACCAAATAACACAGTAAATCACAGGATAAGGCCGCACTCACACACGCATCGGCAACCCCACACAGATACAAGCAATCAAATTAAATCCCAATCGCACACTTTCGCAGGATGACAAGGACCCCTCGACGACACGACAAACGGCGATAAAGCGTTATGGTTCATTAGGCCCGCCGATTCCGAGGCGCTAAGGATCTGAGGTGCTGAGGCCCGGGACGAGCATGACTAGGCGAGTCCTCCGGCAAGGACAATGCGTATATCATTTCACGGCAGCCTTGTCACATCATCGCCCGATGACATCGAGCACACCCGCACACACAAGACAGACGACCTCTGAGCCGTGAGAGGACTAAGGCCTGGGGTTTGGATTTCGACTCGAGGGCTTAGGGGTTGCAATGCGCCCTCGCTGCACTGTTAATGTCAATATCATGAAGTGCCGCCATATGGGAACTGCCACCACCACCACCGGCGGCCGGCACTGGGGCACTCGAATGCAGCAATTGTCACCCGGCTCGGACGCTTGGCAAATATTTGCAGCAGGAAATTAGTAAACCAAACACGGGAAACAGAATCCTGCACAGTGAAAAAACTATACCTAGGTATTAGTAACATAGTATTAATATATATTTTATAGAATGTGACCTTAGCCAAGTTATAAGATGTTTGCCTATTTTGAATTCTTAACAACCCATAGGAAACTCGTATATACTTATAAAGTAACCTTTTATTTTCTACTTCGAAAAGTGAAAAGCATTTATCTTCAGTGTGAATGGTCCCAGTGCCATGTCGAAGGGCAGACAAATAAATAAAACATGCGTCGTATTTGTCAAATCTGTTGCAATTGTTCCCAGCCAGGAGTGTGACCGATTCGAGGACCAGGACCTTAGCCCTTCTGCACTCCCTTCCCCCCCTGGACCCCAGCACAAGCCAATGCCATCGTATGGCCGGGCACGACTCATTAAACTTGCAAACCCCGCACCGAATCCCCCGAGCTGTGAACCCGATCCCGATCCCAGGAGCTGGACGCCCGCTGCTGCTGCTGGACGACCCTTCCACAAAACTGTTTGATTTATTTGACACTTTGTGCGTTTGTGTCCTGACACCGGAGCTGACACCTGCGCGCCAAATTAATGCAATGAAATTTGCCAAACTTTTATGAACGAGTTAAGGCCACTACTGGCCAGGGGTAAGCCGGGCAATATAAAGTGGAAGAAAAGCTAAAAAGAAAAGGAGAAAATACAATATTAATGAGTTTCCAATGTTAATAAGCCGAGAGATGGGGAAGCGGCGAAGTGGCCGTCAGGGCAGAGGCCGTCAGCTGCAGTCCGCTGGCGAAAATCCCTTTATAATTTCATTTTAGCCTCCACTTGAGAAATAATTTAAAAACTTTGTTATGTATTCTTAAAGTCATTTAAACGCAGACGCGCACAAAGTTGCCCGGGGGCACATGGGGTGGGAGAAAGTATGCCGGCAAAAAATGTGAAATTTTAGACGCTCTCGTTGATGAGCTGCTGATGAGGCGTGCGCCTCTCCCAGTAGATCAGCCATCCGGCAACCAGCAGCTTGCCCCATCCTGCGAGATGCCTCCTTCGGCCTGCATCCCACTGGTCCTCCCGCGTTATCATCTGTCAACCAAAGTCGAAGTCGGACTTCGCCAGTTCCTCAGCAGCTTCAGCAGCCTGCGAGGCCGAAAAACTTTGCGCTCGCCTTTTGTGTTTTCTTTTCTTATTTTTTATGTTTTTGTTTTTTGTTTTTCATTTTTTATTCTTTATTTTCCACCAGTCGCAACTTTGCGAGCATAAAGAAAAATGAAAAATAACTGAGGAGCCGAGCCAGATAAAAAAAAACACAACAGAAGGCACTTCTTAAAAACAGGCAATGACACTTTGAATGCTCTGCCTTCAAATTTTAAGATTAGGTTCGTTTTATAACAACCCACCTCTTTTTTATATTAGCTATATTTTTTCGCTTTCCTCCAATTAAATTTGTAATGCAAATTTAAATGAGAATTGTCAGCAACCCTAAATAAAATGAAATTGAATACCGAATCGAATTTTGTTTGATTGGCAAAAGCTTTCAAGCCCAATTAAAATCGGAAAAAGTGTCACGTTATTGCAAAATCAGTAACAATGTACGCGTATATAACATGAATTTAATGTTCAACAAAAAACATTAAGAGGTTTGACATGTTTCTCAACTCAGGCCACTGAAAGGGAGGATGAATATACCTGTCTGAAAACATAGATTAAGGGGGAGGCAACATTCCGATGACTCCTAATCCCAAACCCCGCACACTTTTGTGATTTCTCGCTTTTTCATACAGCCTCGAATCGCCGCGCAAATCGTAATGATGGAAAAAGTATCTCCTGAATATGAAATGAAGCAGCTGGACAAATGTCGCTGGCGAAAACTCGGTCCTGGCCGGGCCTGAGCCGCCCATTGCCACTTTGCGCCGGGGATAATAATAATAAAGTCGCCTCGCCTGCTGCGGTTGGACAACAGCTGCGTTGCCCTCCGTCTCTCTGTCGCTCCGCCTCTCTGCATCTCCGCCCCGTGGCTCCTTTGGACCAGGTCGGAACGCTAGAGAGTGCCGGAGCCGGGCCAGGACGCTTTGTGCGACAGCTGGCCTCGAACTTAAATTAGCTTGTACACACAATCCGCTTTTCACAAACTTCTTATCCGTGAATTTATCTTTCATATGGCGAAGTGGAAACTTTCCCGGCTGTTTGCGGTGCCCAGGGAATTTATGGTAACCACCACCTCCGAGGACAGTGCCTTTGATATTGTCGCCAATATAAACATTTTATCATAAAGAGATTAGACGCCGATAAGCGCCGTTGTGGGTAAACAGCCAGGCAAATGAGGAACGCCCCATTCCGGGATCCGAGATCCGGGACACAGAGAGATCCCAGTACGAAACCGAGACCAAGTCCTTTGTGCCGGACCCTGATTTACGGCTTCCTGATGCCTGATGCCGGGCCCAAACAATGCCGAGCAATTTCCCCATGCGGTGAAATTAATTTGAAGCATTTGCTGGCCACCCCCGGAAAGTGCAGTCTTGTCCGCACACAGGTTCGCCAGCTGAATGGTTCCCAGCCAACTGCAGGGCAGCCGTAAAATGGCCACCTCCCCTGGGCTCTCGAGTCGGCAACGGGCAAGGAGAGGGGCAATCTGTTTGCCCAGCGGGCAGGAGGAGTGGGTGGTGGCCAGGTCCTGGAGTGGCCTGTGAGCTGCACTCACTGTCAGTTAAATCCCGGCGCTGCATTACGACATCCTTTGCCCCACCGCCTGGTCCGGCGACCCGACAAATGTCTGAAGATAAAGCTGCAAAAATATTTTAACCTCCTTTGGCAGCATGTCGGCTGTCGGAAGACACTCACCCAGAGACCAGAGCCCGGGCCACAAGTAGCCCGCAGTGCATCCTCATTGTTGCCACTGTTTCAGCAGCAGCCCAACCTGCACTAAGCAATGTTTTTGTGTTGTGGTCTTTTCCATATTTTATATGCGGACAGAAAAAAAAACAACACAATACCAAAAAAATGGGTAAAGGACCAGCATCCAAGTCCGGCTCCGAGTCCGAGTCCGAGTCCATGTCAATTTGCTGGGAGTGCATCTCGGCTCGAGAGCTGACAAAGCCAATGCCAATGCGCTGCAAATTAAAATTGCTCAGCTCGTCAGTTGGCCGGCATTAGGCGAGTGCCATAATGAAATGGCTTTCTGCTCTAGGGCGGTACCCGTGCCACCCGTGCCACCCGTAGATTCTAATGAAGTTCTGGCTCCGGCCCCTCCTCCTGTTCAGTGCTTCAGTTGCAGACAGAAAAAGAGTCACTTTATTTTATTAGAAACCTGTTTGCCAAGCATTTGCACACAAATTAAATATGGTCCGCTGCTGGGGCCCGGCTAAGTGGTTTCCGCTGCTGCCATTAGCTGTTGCTACCAATTCAATCAGGTCAGTTAGCCAGCTCAAAGCGATGGCCAAGTTTGCAGACACGTTAATCGGGCCAACACAATTTCTTCATTTGCAGCGTAACTTTTTAATATCACCTCGACGATGATTATGACCCTGGCGCACAGATGTCGCCTTGGCTTCGGTCAAAGGACCAGGCAACAAGTTCCCCCTTGTGGCCAGGATTCGTTCTTCTTTAGTTACCAAGTCTGGTATGTTCTCTTTTTTTGGTTTTGGTAGCACACACACACACACACATGCAGTGGATGGCCCATAAGCGGCACATTGCGTCCGTCTGCGTTTGAGTGCGATGCCATCTCTGGCATTAAATGCTGCAATAAACCGGAATCGCTGGCTCGGAAAGGGGAGCCTGGCTTCTTCTGTGACTAATGTCAGCTCCTGACATTCATGGCAATAAAATTTCACTCCTTACAGCATGTCACCCCCCAGCCCTTTGGTAGATTTGTGCGGCTTGGTTTTATGTTTATGATTTAATTGTCAATAAAATAATCATTTGCAAGCCTTTTGACACTGCAACCGCAGTACGTGTCAAGCTGGGTTCCAGCAAATTTTTACCAATGAACGAGAGTGGGAAAGGGAAATGGGATAGATCGAAGGCACTGACAGTAATAAATTGCACTGAGAAAAAATGAATTAATAAGCACAATCATGTAAGACTTAACAAATGATTTTAGTTAAAGTTTATACAGGTTATTAAAAATATTGACAAACTTTAAAAAAACATTCAAAAGAACGATAACCCTTTAAACATATTGATATATTTTTATTATTTATTTATTTATTTATTCTTTTAATATTTTTAGTCTTTTTTCAATATTAAACTTTTTGTTAAATGTAACATAACGTATTGGATTGCGAAGTTATCAATCGATTTCTTGTAAAATAACTGTAACTTTCCTAACTCAACATTTTTGTAGGATTGGTATATTTGTAGTAGTAGTAATAGTATCCCTAATGTATTTTAGTATATTCTTAGTGTATGTAAGTATCTAGTATAAAATGTAAAAGTAGTATTAAGATTCGAGATAGTATACTTTATGAGATGCAGTCACACTGAAGAGGAAATTGAAGCTAACAAGTCGAAAGTGAATAAGTTAAGCGCGAAATATATGTCAAGGGTTTAACCGCCAAGAAATCCAGTTAATTATAATAAATAAACATTTGTGGGAAACTCGATAAAGTTATAACCCTACATTTTGCTATATGAAGTCTTTGGTAATCTGACACCAGAAGTACGTTTTTTGTTACATTTCTTATTGAAAGACGTATCCTTTTTTTGGGGTAATTTCTTTGTGTGTAGGACACAGCCAAAATAAACCGACTAAAACTGTGGGGAGGCCACAGGAGCTGAGAGCCCTGGCTGGCACTTAAGTTATTGACGAGATAAAGTTGAGGATTTTGTGTGCATTTTTGTGAAGTGCCAGACGAAGCCCATAATGACGCAGGCGAGTGGAATATGGAGATGGGATATGGAACAAGGAAGCATCTGGATCTGGAGCTGAAGCTGAAGCTGAAGCTGTAGCTGGAGCAGGCACAGAGCTGGCTGAGATGATGGCGTTGGCGTTGATATTGTCGACAGTTGTGATGCCTGCCCCGACATCATCTCACGTAGGGAGATGAAGCAATATGTGCCCGGCATGAAGGCTTCGAGGGTCCCCGTTCCTGGCCAAGGAAGTCGGTCTGTGTCGGTCTGTGTGTGCTGGCAGGTCTAGTTTGTTTGCTCAAATGCTCCTTTGCTCATGACACCAGAAGCAGGACAACAACCAAATCAAACAACACGGAAAAAGAAGAAGGCGAGGGAAACCAATAAAAAGCCAGGCCAAACGGAGGCGGAAAAGAAAACATTGTGGCCAAGGAACATGGCCGACATCAGCAAGCATACACGGAAACAAACATAATAATAGTGATCCTTTGGATAAGGTCTTTAAATTCAAAATATTCGAAGGGGCATAATGAAAGCAATAAGGTTCAGGAAAGACTTTAGAGTTAGTATGGAAATAATTATCTACCAAATCTCTTGTTTAAACATCAGTTTAATCAAATGAGCCTTATTTTCTTGTGATTCATTATTTATTTAATTCATTCCATTAATACAATTTCCCGCAAGAATTTCATGCATTATATAAATAGTTTCCTGGAAATTACTGCTCTTTGATGAGAGGTAATTGAATATACAATTTAAAAATGTATCAAGTACTACTTTGAAGAGCCTTTTGAGGTGTAAATGGGTTTATTGCACTGATGATTAATCTTATTGATTTATTTCACTGTGTAGATGTTGGCTTCGCCCCATCGATTTTCACTTGAGCTGCGAACGCGCCAAGCAAATTCTCTGGAGTCGCACAAGCAAATGCGCGTAAATTTTGCTTAGCGCGCAATTCAAGTGCAAATACTTGACACCGCCGCACCTAAGCCAAGGAAAAGAGTGGAAAAAAAACGGTGGAGGAGGATGGGTGGGGGGAAGGGAAGGGGAAATGGGCATGTGAATGGATTGATGGATGGAGGAGCACCCACTCAGACTCCGGCGATGCCATCAACTCGTAGGCGCGCTGCCTCAAGAGCCTCTCGAAGCTACGTCCTCGTCCTCGTCACACGTCAATATCCTTTTTGCGGTTTTTTGTTTTGCTTCTTGCAACCCCGGCTTCCCATAAACATTTGCAACTTTTCCGCCCCACTTGCTGCCGCCAGCTCCCTGCTGCCGATATCCTTTTTGGCCTTTGTTTATACCAAAAGAAGTTTTGCACTGATGTCTGATTTATTTGCATTTAGGTTGTGGTCCGTGCAGTTAATAAATTTCACTTACTCTCTCGCAGCCAAGAGTGTTATCTTCCAACTGGGGTGGAAACAAGTTTCGTTTCGAAAGTTTTTGGGTTAAAGTTTCGCATACCTATGTCAAGTTGATTAGTTGAGTCGGACAGCTGAATCCGAATCCAGGGATCCCCTGATTCTCCCCCGGGGCTTCGGGGGAAGCAGATAATTTGATTGTGTGATTTATGTCACAATATATATTCAGCATTAATGAAGATGAAGGATACGGGAACTCAGTCCGGACGTTTTGCACTTCATTAATTGTGCAAGGATGCTGTGGAAAAAACCGAAACAAGCGAATAAAAACGGGGGAATTGACTGCAACTGTCGGGCAACCGCAAATGCAAATGCAAATATTTGAAAGAGCGGTCCGGAGCTGGGATGTCTGTTAACCGGACTGCAAGCCAAACTAATTGTTACTGACACTCGCAGTGGCTTCCAGCTTCTGTTCAGTTTTCCATCCATCCAGACAAACGTCCTGCAGCAATTGCAAAAACAAAAAAAAAAAGCGAAGCAGGAACAGCAACAGCAGGAGCAGGAGCAGGATGAGGAGCAACTGGTACAGGAGCGGAAGCAGCGGCGGGGATGAGTCCTCGAGACAAAGTAAAGTTATTTGCGGTTCATTATTCACTTTTGGATTTTATTTCCTTGCGGTGCCGGTCGAAGCACGATCGAAGACAGTGATGGACAGCAGATTGAAGTCCGCTCGAGACACGTCGCGGGCTCCGCCGGTTAACCCATCCTTTAGCCGTGCCAAAGCTGCATGCAAAATGACCCGACAATGGAGCACCGAAGCGGATTCGCATTCAAATCCAGGAAGTGCCGGAGAAGGGAACCAGTCGAGACGTCGCTTAAATTGGGAAATTCAGCTTGGCTGCATCCGAAGCAGCGTTCGAGGAGCATTTTTGCTCTTTGCTTATTCATCTAGCAAGTTGGAAAATAAATTAATAATGCGTTCTTGCCACTGACGGCAGATGCAGCCGCAGGAGGAGTGCACAGCGTGCAGGGGGAGATGGAAAAACTCAACTGAGACACTGTCAGGGACTTGGGAAATTCGTGCTGAGTTTTTTGCGCGCTCGGTCTTCATATATATATATATATATATATATATATACGTGGTTCGTACGTACTCTATTTCTCGCATTCGTCTCAGGCTCCGGGACCACGTCCATCTGCATCTCCTTGCTGCTGACACCCCTGGCCCTAAAATTTAATTGCATCTTTTTCAACAATTCTAGCACGAAATGAAAATTCATGCAAACGCTGCGCAGATAAAAAGGGAATCCCAAACCAGCCAGGGACCCCCACAAAGGAAGGGCGAATGGCCAGAGGAATTTAAGCTTTCAGTTTAGTTCAGTCAAGATATGAATACTAATAGCCACTGGAATGTTTGAGTAGCCAAAGGACATTGCACTGCCAGTGCTTCTGTCAAGGAACTCGGCCAGATCCCAAGACATCGGACTGAGGCTAGTGGTTTCTGCATCCTGCTCCCTGCTGCCTGCTGCCGGCATCCTGCACCTCGGCACCCAGCCTCCAGCTCCCAAGTTCCTTTTTGCGGGCAATGTCATTACTCTTATTTGATTCCGTGGACATTCGCATAAATGTCAGATTGGGTTTATGCACAGGCAAAAGTTGAGTCCTTGAAATGCACCCACTGGCGGGCATTTAAATGCAAAGGCCCGGCCTAAGAGGACCAAGGAGGACTGGCCCTAGACAAAAACGAGGCGAAGAAAAGCAATTAGCGAAATTAATTGCTCAAGTTTCGCTTTGAAATATTCATCCGTGAGATTAATTCGCCGGCCGACAAAGCTCCGTCATCGAGCGGCCGCCCGCCCGCAATTTGTGGCTTTGTCAATTGAATGGCTTTGCGGCCGAGCTCGCTGATTGACTTGACTCTCTTCGCGCACGCGATTGAATTTGCAACTGCCAAGGACCTGGGCCTGGGATCAGTGCTGGCAAAGGTAGCTGTGTGTGTGGAAATTGCTGAGGAATAGGGCTTTCCTTCTAGTAAAATTGCTTGATAGACTTATTAACAAGCAGGTAAGAAACTAAGTAGGAAAACATGTTATTTATGTACTCATGTGCTCATTTTAAATTTTCATTATGCTCTATTAAAAAGATTAAAAATACTTTTTGAAACAAAATATTTTCCAAAGCTTTAAAATAATCTTTTAGGCTGCCTTTAGGCTTAAGCTAGATTGGCTCAACTTACCGCTCTCGAAGTGCAGCGCTACCACAGCGATGGCCAGGAGCAGGGTGTGGGACAGGCTCCTCATGGGCATCTGCCGCTGATCGCGGATATATCCTGGCTGGCTAATTGTTCTCGTTCCTGCGGCCATTTTGCCCGGCTCGCTGTTGGGGCAGTTGCAGTGGATGTGGCTGAGACGGGGACTCTCGAATTTATAAGCAATGCTGCTACTGCTTCTGCTGCTACTCGCCGGCTTAGTGAGGTGCATTGAATTAATTATTTCATTGCTGCACACGAATTTGCAGGCCGCAGATTGTGTTGCGGGCAACAGAGGGAGCCCCGGGTTCTTTTCGTTCTCGTTCTGGGATTCGGTTTCCTTCGACTTGGCGAGCTGTGCTTCCACTTCTCCTTTGTCGACGTCTTCGACTGCAGCACTTACGGAATTTTAATTATTCAAAATAGGTTTTTAGCACAGCAGGCGGCAGGCGGCAGGATACTACAGGTTCGGTTCGGTTCGTGGTTGTGGGGCTGCACTGCTTTAATTGCTTGTTTTGCTGCAATGCATTTTCCTGGGGCGTTGCAAATTTATAGCTGCAAAATACAAGGAAAACGATATGCGTTAGTTTTCTGCATGACCACAGAGAGTCCCCAACTCTATAATGTGTGTGTGTGTGCTGGTGTGTGCTCCAGGATCTATGTGCTGGTGTCCTGTGTAATGCAGCTAAGCCGCCGTGCCCAAATACATAATTCCTATGCAAATAAGCGTGGCCCAGGACTGAAATTTATGTGCGCACAGCGTTTTGCATATCTGCACACAGAATAGAGGCGACCAAGAGCGAGATATGTCCTTGTACACAGAAAAAAGTAGGGATTTCAATAAGATTTCTGGAATCTAATAGTGGCTACCCATAAGCTATTTCATGGAACTTAAGGAAACCATCGTGAAATTTCAAAATATTTTATATTTCTTTTTTCCGCTCATATTTAAATTATAAATATAAGCTTCCCTATTTTTGATGGCTACATTTTTCTATGCATAAGGACCCAAATAAAGTGTTCTAATTTAATAGAATAAAGCAAATAAAATCGGAGTCCTTTTTTCCACTGTGCACATACAAAAATCCGTATATATTGGAACTGCTCTTCTTGGACTTTTTTCCACAGGCAAATAAAACTCAAGCAGAGCGTAAAAAAATATAAACGACGGCAGTCAGGCAGGCAGGCAGGCAGGCAAAAAACAAAATGCCAACGCAGGACAAGCTGCCAAATTAACAGAAATTTGGATCGTAGCCCGAACTTTTAGTCTCCGCAGGATAGTGCACAGGACTCGCTGCGTCCCGCTTCCCCCTCCCTGCCGTGACAGCAAGCCAACTGAAATAATCCCGCAAAATATTGTGTGCGCATTTCGGATTTGTTGTCTTTGATTTGGCGCGGTTTTTCAGCCATTCCTGTATGAGTTTTTCTCGCTTTTTATTCAGCGTTTTCCTTTTTATATTTTTTGTTTTTTTTTTTTTTTATTTTTTGTTTATTGCCATTTCTCTCTACTTAACATGTTTTGGCAGTTGCGCATTCTGGGTCCCGCAGCATACCCGCGAATGCTGCCAATATGAGGCTCATAAACAATTCTATTAAAATAAATGTAGCATATTTATAGCGGCCCCGAGTCGTGAGTCGCCCAAAGTGAAAGCAAAAGCAACTTAAATGCTTTATAAATCGACTCGAATTTGTTTTCCTTTCTCTACCAAGACATAGGTAAGGAAAAAACCCAGAGAAAGAACCAGCAAAAAAACAAGCGAAGCAACAAATTTTGATGAAAGGCCCTGGCAGGGAAAATATTGATAAAGATGGCCACAGGGAGGGGCGGCGAAGAAACATGATTGATTTTATGTATTCGGGCCTTAACAAAAAAAAGAAAGAAAGAACCAGAAGCAAGCCTAGGGAGTACTGACTCGAAGGGGCGATGATGATGATGATGGGGAGCGGAGCAATGAGTGACCGCTTGGCCAACAGGACAGGAAATACGCAAAAGTACACAAGGATATTGGGTACCCAAAGCAATACGACTTTTATGCGCAGGACACAGATATCCGAGCTGAGCTGAACTGAGCCAAGAACCCACCAAATGGGAATGGGAATCGAGAAACCAGGCCGCAAAACCGCACGCACACGCACACTTGGTGCGTATGAGGAAATTTGTGTATTTGCCATAAAATAATTTATCAATTGGAAAATTTCTAGACGTACCCCTTCCCCTTCTCCTCCTCCGGCGGCGGCAAAGGAAATGCGGGGCCAGAGGGAAGTGAAAGGAGTGAACCGGGTACAGGGAATGCCAGGGAAAAATGCCCAAGAATTTCTGCTATCGCCACCCTCCATCTCGGTCTGTGTGCGAGCCGGTCTGTGTATTTGAGGGTAAAATTATGACAGGAGGAAATAAAAAAGCATAAATTTATTACCGAGTCGAGGACGATGACTACTAAAACTTGGCCACAGGCCCGTGGGGAGCACTCGCTGCAAAGTAAAGATCATAAATAATCGAAAGGGCGACAATATTGGCGCAGGACAATGACAATGAGGGGAGAGAGAACCGAACCCTGACGTTTTGTGGAGCATATAAATATGATTCGATTCGATTTGGTCGATGGTCGAATTAAAGAGGGTTTTTTTTTTGTGGAACGGCGAAGCCAGAATAATTGTACAACAATTTGCTGTAACAAGGATATCAAATTTGCACAAGCTGAAGCCGAGCGGAGAGACAGCGGCAGCAACAGTAACTGCGAACAAAATAAAAAGGATAACGAGCACAATAAAAGAAATGAAATCGTAGCCCCCGAAACAGTTGCTAATTGGACAAAGCAACCGAAAAATGAAAGCCAAGCAACAAGAGGATATACGCGCCAAGGATTCCCGACCGCCGTGTGTGACCCAAAAGCCAAATCTGCCGGCTCCTTTTTGCTCCCCATCTACCTTCTCCCCTTCCACTCACGCTATTCAAATGCAGGCAAAAAAAAAAAAAAGAGACCGGACAAAAAAACCCCCCCGAAATGAAATAAAAGAGATTGGCTTAGTTAGGTCTAATTTCTCGGGCAGACAAAGTGCTTAAAAAATAATTACACGCTGGCAATCAGCAAGTTGCGGTGCCACAGGAAACAGGAAACGACGGACACGCGACGTCATTCGTCCGTCCGTCTGTCCGTCCGACCGTCTCAGTAACATTCCGGCGGTGCTCTGGTGATCTGATGGCGGAGCCTCACATTCCAGGACAATGACGCAGGACGGCGGTGTGACTCGTTAGCAATTGACCGCTTGCTGGCACGTCAAATTCAATTTAGTTGCTGGGCCCCGAAAATGCCATGCCGCAAATTCGCCAACTTACAAGTAATTAGGCAGCTCCACTGCAACTGACCACGCCCCCGCCCACAAGGCGGCCAAAGGCCATCCACACACAGTCACCAAAATACACAAGCTTCCACACAGCAAGGACATCGAGGACACGCGTCGTCAGCTGCTTTGCGTGGACGATGGCATCGTTTGCTTGATTGTCATCGCCGCAACGGCGTGTGGATGCAACTGTAGTTTTATACACTAAAAAAAACTAAATGATATGTATTAAAATACCTCAAATATACCCAAGATACCATCTTTATCCTTATTATTTTTAGGTCTCTGATCGCATTGTATGGAATGAGGATATTTCTCCTTATAAGGAAATTGCCTTTTTCTATTTATCTAATAAATGTTTAAATTAATGACAGAGTCAAGGATAAATGATTAGCTCTATAAATAAGTTGATGGAATATTTTAAATGGATACGATCCCTAGACCACTATTTTGTCTTAAGTGCAGTTGGAGTCAGTGTTGCAGCAGTTTCCGTTGTCGTTGGCTAATTGCACATTGTTCAGAGATCGTAGCTGGCAGCTAGGATGGCACGAGTAGCTTTCTTTGCCGCTCTCTCTCTCTCTGTCGCCTTTTTACGTGTTTGACATGCACTTCGGCCGGGGTAATTACCAATTTGCGGCGCCAATTTGGCTGCCCATATCCGCCGCTCCAAGTCACCAAGTCACCAAGTTCCCAGCTCAGCTCGGGCCGTCGCAGCCTGCAAAATTTAATTAGTTTGCCATCCAAATGCTCAGTCACAGTATCTGGATAGTAGTCAAAGCAAATGACACTTCGCAACAAGGACCTCGGACTCGGACTCGGACCGGACCGCAAAGCAAGGGAAAAGGAGCGAATAGAGCCAAAGAAGCATTCGATGGCTGGCCGCAGGCATCGCGCAATTATGAGCAATCGCAGCTATCCCTTTGACCCTTTGTAATCTCTTTAATGGCAGGACACTGGCGATGGCAACACGGGCCGACGGCAGCTGAAATAAAAGCTTACGGCCCCAGTTTAATTTACTTCAAGTGGCCGTCAATTAATTTAATTTAAGCCTCTCGCACAAAGCATGATTACACTTTGACACTTTGACAACGGCAGCCCACGGACGATCCGCATATCCTGGTGACCCAGGAACACAAAAACGAGTCCTGTTCCGGAAACAGTAACGTCGGGCCAGGCCGATAAGCGGGCCAAAGGTTGCCAGGGCAATCGATGTCACATTTCCCATTTTCCCATTTCCCCATTGACCCGGCTTAAGCCAAACTTTAATTAAAGCAACTTTGGCCAGGCGCATAAATGTCGATGCACTTGCCCTTTGATTTATGCACAATTTTTCTGGCTCCCAGGACCAACGGCAGTCACTCAAAACTGCCAAGGGTACAACAGGACACTTGACCACAAGCGCATACAAATCACTACACTAAGGGAAAAAAGACAATCAATTTATAATTCAATCGTTTCTTTTACTAAAAACTGGCACTAATTGATTTTAAACTAATCTCCATATAGGCTGAAAAACCTATGCCCTCTTTTCTAAATCTTGTTGCTTTGGATAATTGCATAATAAATATACAAAAAGAATTCAATTCTTCATTTAAATAACTTTATGGTAAGAGTTTAGGCCTCTGGAAAAATCAATCAGTCAATGATTGAAACCTAATTGACAACTTTCTCTCTTAGTTAGAAGAACACAAGTGCTGGGGAAGTACGTTGTTTTTCTACAACTGAGATAGTGAGTGATTTTTCCCTCTGTGCAGGAGCAGGGACAGCAGCTGTATTCGATTTCAAGGACACTCGATGGGGCAGCTGCCTCATCCGGATCCGGATGCTGCTGCTGCGAGCGCTTCTGCTGGTAGCCGGAAGAGCTCTTTACAGTTTATAGGTCCAAGTGGCCGTTGGCAAGTGCAAGTGGAAATTCTTGAGCGCACTCAGCTCTTCAACTGATTACGGTTTGTTTTCCATGCAAGCAACACTCCGGCGCCCCGAGGGCCAGGACGTCGGCAGGGATACGTGTTACGGGCTACGAAATACCGGATATGTGTACGTGTGCGGGCTTAATGCGCTAAAATGATTAAGCTGACACTCTGGCCAACAATCGAATCTGGGCCTCTTTTTAATTGGCCCAAACGGAAATCGGTCGAGAGGTTAATGAAAATTTGATTAAACGTCTAATTGATTGGCGGTGTAGCGTGGAAGGCATTGATTTTCGTCCGGCCAACGGCTGGGTATTTTTAATTTGATTAAACTCAAGACGCTGCAAATATTTAACGCTAATTAAACTCGACAACCAACAGAAGCCATTCAATGGACATGCCAAGGACTAATTAAGATTTTGTCAATTACTTATGGCGAGTGCCACGCCCGAGAAGGAGAAGGCGAAGCGGAGGAAGGTCCTGACGCAGCAAACTGCACGCTTCACTGTATCCTCTTTCTCCTTATTTGTGGAAACGTGTATATGTGTATGTGTGTGTGTGTGTGTGTGTGTGTCTATGCAATCATTAAAATTAATTTATTGGTTTCATTAACTCGACTGCCGAGTCTTTAGCAGCTCGGAGAGCACATTAGGCGCTTCTACGCCCTCTCATATCCCCTGGAAGCTGCAATCCTCTTCGTCCTTCGTTCCTTGTCCCTTGCCCTCGTCCTTCATCCTTTTCCGCTGCCTTCGAAGCCAAATGACACTCCGACGACACTCTGTTTCATTTTGTGCGGCAGCCAAGCCAAAATCCGTTGAAAGCATAAGCCAGAAAACAGAGGCAGCGGGAAATGGCTCCCTGGTCCGCCCTCGTCGAAGCCTTTGCGCTTGGCTGACCAACAATGAAAATATAATGTCGTCGGATCTACCCCACAGTCCCCCTATCCCGGCCTTATTGTCAGTAGCCGGAATGGCAAAAAAGAATGAAACAAAAGTGGAGAATGGCGCTAAATGAAAATGAACTAGAAATAATCATCATTAGGCAGGGGGGGTCACCTTTATGAACTTTGGCAACAAGTACCTACTTTCCCGGCCAGCTTTTGGCCTTAAATTCAGCACTCGGACCGCAACGCGTAACTTACAAGCCAAGTCCAGCTAATTTGGCCCATCGAACTGGCAGCAATACGAATTTCATGCCTAAATTGGAGTTAAGAAAGGCTAACCATAAAGTCTGCTAGGAAAACTTGAACCGAGTTGCTTTAAATGAGAAAAGCGATACATTAGTTCAATAACAGAAAGTAAGAGGTAGAGAGGAGGTTAAACCTTGACTAAAAATAGTAATAAAGGCTTTGCAACCATTTTTCATCAAACTAAGATAATTATTCTCATTTTCCTTGAATATGGGCTTGGTTATCAAGGTATTCCCAACCGAAATAAATATAATTTCCATTAACCTATACGCTGCCATTCGCCCAGTGCACATTCCCGTTAAGCGGAGCTGTCAGGACTGTCTATATCTAAGCAGCTCGACACCACCAGCACCACCACCACCTCACCGCCGATGCAGTTGCAGCCCCACTCGCGGAAGGCCACCCGGTTGATGCATTGCACTTTGGCGTGTTGCTGACGCCGCGGGCGAGCTGCGACTGCCGCAGTGCATTTGGCAAATAAGAAAAATTGCATAAATTTCATTAAACTCGAAATGTCAAGCAACTGTCGGGGCCTCCAACTCCGCACCCCTATACCATTCCGTGGGGGTGTGTCCTATGCTATACATGTGCCTTTACACCAGCGCTGTGGCTGTCTGGGTTGCGGCCCGGCAATATTAAAAATTGTGCACCAAAATCCCCAAAGTAATTTATTAAGATGCCTCATGATGTTTCTACGTTCCGCTTTTTTTATATATACATTTTTTTTATTTATTTACGCGCCGCTGACTTCACGCCATTAAAATACACAGCGCAACCTACATAGCAAAGCCAGTTTATATGCAAACTACGGCGCGGCACTTTCCTACCCCAGCTGCCTCATTGGAGTTCAAGCTTTGTTTAGCCGGCAGCAGACTTAAATGCATCTTGAGGACAAAAGGATACAGGAGTCTGAGTGACAAGAAAGCGTCGCAGATAAAGATACACTGCGAAAACATCAAAGCTTGATTCTATAAATACTTAAATTCAAAACAGCGCCTTCGTCTTGGTAAATCATTGTTTACTTCATCTAAATATTGGTAGCAATCAAACAATCATAAATAATACCTTGTAAAATATTTAATTCAAAGGATACTACATTTTTAATCAATAAATTTTTGTGACTCAACACAAGGACACGAGGAGTCTTAATACTTTTAGCTCAGTGCAAAGATGTAGATAAAGATGAGACTCCAAGTGACCGACTAATGCATCTGCAGAGCAGCTCCCGGCAGATTCGCATTCATCGTTAGCGTCCTGACATTTATATGAGCTTCTGGCCTGGCCTTAGCCATTTTTGGCTTTGATTGCAATTCGCAGTTTTTGTGGCCAAGGCATTGTCATAAATTACTTTGCATTGCTGCCATCCTGGGGAGTGTGGCTGTGTGCGTATGCTTGTGTATTTGAAAATCGTAAATCAAGAGAGTGTGAGAGGAAAGAAAGGCGAACGAGGGAGGAGGCAGCGTCTTTGCCACACTGCGTATGTGTGATATTTCATAAGCGTGTCATGAATTCTAATTACCTTCTGGCAATAGGAGCAATTGCTATTTCTACGCTTTGCTTAGCCTCGCTCTGCTTTTGCATTTTATGCGCACACAATTCATAAATTTCATTTTTAAATTGCTTTTCAAACTTTTTACACTCCGCGCACACTCTCATATAAGCCATGTAGGAGTCGGCGTATTAAATTCTATAACGCCAGCGAAATGAACATTAAATAATCAGAATTATTTTAAAAATTAGCAGATAATGTGAATAATTAAATACAAACGAACGCATAACTACATGATAGCATGCAAATTTAATGCGAAACACAATAATAATAATACCAACAATAATAATAATATTCAACGTTGCTATTTTTTCCTTTATTGCATATTTCAATGTATCCTTTGTTTACTCTGATTTTTCCCCGTTGTCCCCGGCATTTAATGACCGGCATCCTGGGCCGCGATTCACTCGGCCATTCCCCGTTAACGTCATAATCTGCGCTATGCAGTTTAGCGTATCAATTACCGCATATGTATCTGCAAAAACTGGCATGTGAATAAAATATATATGGCCCAGTGTGTCCAGCTCATCAGCCAGAGCGATGGAGATAGTGCGAGTGAACAGCGCTCCAATGAATAGCGCACAAATGCACTCCAAAGCAGAGTCTCGACTACGCGTTGCCAGCTTGCCTCAATGGTACTAATTGAATTTACAGCATAAAACGATTACTACATGAGCCATAACATAACTGGCTTAATTGGCGAAAATATTTCCGGATAAATGAGCTTTTTTTCCGCACTGCAACACCAACATACCCTGCTACCCTGTAGCCATGAGAAATGTGCTTTAAAAAAAAACGCTGCCATCGTTTGCTGAAAATAAATTTACAATTTTTCGCATGCAAAAACAGCACGATTTCCTTGGCCGTGCAAATAATAAATGTATATATCGGGCAAATCAAAAATTGATTTGAATTGCCATGCGGTAAGTACAGTTGAAAGCAGCCATTCAAAGTTGGGCCGAGGGTGGTGAATAATTGAATGGGGGCCCTGGTCAACAGTGCCGCGCTGATGACATGAAAAATTCATTAAACGCGCCAGGCCACAAAAAAGGGCAACCACAATGGGTGCGGTCCTCGGCGACGACTGAAAATTGCAAAACGAGCCACTGATGTGTGGGGGGGAAACTAGCATTAGAAATCTCAAATTTTCAAATTTTCAAAAATTCATTTTAAACAGGACACGGCAGAGCGGCCGACATGTCACAGGACAGCCGAAGGAATGCTAGCCAAAGGCTCAAATTAACAAAATGCGGCGTCCGGGAATGCCACCACATGAAGTCTGACAAATATTTGGCTCGTTTTCGTCCATCGGCATTGGCTTAGTTAATAAATTAGTAAAATGTTTCGTTCGTAACAGCACGGTTGTCATACGCCTGGCGCGACAATAGCTATGATAATAGAATTTTTGCCGCATTTTTGTTCGCATTTTGGCATGGGCGACAGCTGCAGCATAATAATAGTAATAATAATAAGAGCTACAACAGAAAATGCATCGCCGGCCGCACCCGGCAACATCATCATCAGAAGCAGCTGAAAATATGTTAGACAAGCGCCAACATTAGCAAAGTGTTTGTAAAATATGCCAACAACTCGATTTTTCTGCTTGTTTTTGGAATATACACACCCCACCACGACACACACACTCTCTCTTGCAGTATTCTAAATATTTTCCAAAAATGCCCACCATAAATGCAGATTCTGGCGAGGTACTAAAATAGCGACCAAAACATTAGAAACAGGAATATATAGGACTTTGACAGCATTTCCATTTTCAAAGTTTTTGCTAAAGCTTATGAGTTTATACAGTAAATCAAATAGATATCAAGTAAACTCAGCTTGCAAGATATACATTTATTCAAGGTTTATTAACATATTTTATTTTTTCAGGTATGCTAAAATAGTTTTAAAAATATTAAAACAGCTTCATTTCACAAACAAAAAAAAATGCTTTAAATAAATAAACCTAAAATATAAATAAACATAAAATGCTTCAAGAAATACATTATTTGAATTGCAGAGAATCCTGCATATCAAATTTCTTGCTAAATATTTTTGTAGACCTATTAATTTGGACGCTGCTGTAGATGGAAACCACCCACGCACGCTATTGTTGAGGTCGACGCTGGCCGGCCGTCGCTTTTGACGTTGCAATAAATTTCCACGTTTATTTATTATTGCGCCGCACGTCACTGATAATTAAAAATAAATCAATTTTTAATGGCTCCGGCTCTCTGTGTGTCGACCAGCTAAACCGAGGGCCGTGGCACGGCTCTTCTGGCTGAGTGGACGCTGGCCATGAGGTTTCTACTCAAAAGCAATTAGCACACGGTTAGGGATGCAAAAATGTAATAAGGTGTACGCAAGGCATATCCATGTGGGCCTCCCTCCCGGAAAAGCGAATGCCGAGCACGTAGGAGCCAGTGGCAGACACGCTTTTAGGCAAATCAGTTTATGATCCAGAAACAATACTTCATCAGGCGGCGGCGGCGCCTTTCATTTAAGCACACACATATGGTGAGCCTGTTTGTCCAAATGGCCAACAATAAAGCTCAATGCGACTCAGATCGAGCAATACCGAACGAAAAAAAAAATTGAGAATAAACCAAGCAAAATTGTGCGAGATAGGAAACGTTGATGCGTCACGTTGTTGCAATCATTAGGACGGCACTGAGAGAAATGTCTGCTTTAACGAATCAGAAAGGAAGACTCTCATATAAAATAAATATTGTTAAATTATAAAGTAAAATTTGCTATGTTGTTTTGTTTTCATAACTTTTTGTGAGAGAGAAATAATTTTCTTGAAGTTTTCTTACCTCATTTTTCCCAGTGCAAAGTCAGAGTGTGTTTGGAATCAGCAAACGTGCCACATATGCCGCTCAGATGGCTGACAATTGTCCCGGCCAATTGCCAGGATCCCGCCTTCCACTTATTGCCCAGATAGATGGTGGAAAGCAGCCAGTTTAATGAACTTTCCCCCGGCCTAAACATGATTGAAGGTCGTCGTGTTCCGCTTTAATTATGCAGTCAACTCTTTGCGGTTTATTTGAATGTCTGCCCCTTTATGGCCGCATCAGGAGCAGCATCAGCATCTGCAGCACCCACCGCCCGCAGTAAATCTAATAACATAAGCCCCCGTCACAGTTACAGATACAGCTACAGCTACAGAGGAAAGGAAAAGTCGGCGGAAAGTCAGAGACCCTGTTATTTATATGCACGCATAAATATCAGGGGCAGGGTCTGACCACAGTTGACTTGGCAGCCGCAGAAAATGGCATAAAAGTCAACATGTTGAACAGCGGCTGAAAAAATATAGCCCCCGATATTATGCCACAGTGATGCGTGCGAATGTGTGCGGGACTTTTCATATCTGGCCAAAGCTATAAAGTATAAGTTACGGCAAATGCGGAGCGTTACGGAGAGCAACAGTCTGCACGCACAACTAACTAACAACTATTAAGCCTCTGTCTCTGTCCCTGTCTCTGTTTCAGTCTCTGGATCTGGATATGGATATGGATATAGCTCTGCTCCTGGCTCTGACTTCATCTCCGGGTAAAATACGGCCAAAGACAACGCCCGTAATCAACATGCGTGGCGCTGTGTGCGTTTCACACATGCGCCATGCCATTTTTCCGGTGATTAAGTGTTGATAAGTCTATAAATTAACTCGAACACACGCGTCTGCGGAGAACGCAAGTCAGACAATGCCAGGCATTGTGCTGCATGGGACACGAGGCACGGGGCAGGGCACCCATGTCGGCTACGCAATGTACATATATGCCGAGAGCATAGACACACATGTATTAATCATGCGGCAAAGACATTTACATCTAAATGGTCGATGGTCGGTGGTCGGTGGTTGGAAAAACAGTTGCTCACCTCCTTGGCACCGTCTTGAACAGGGTAAATGTGTGGAAAGCAAAGCAAATAAGAAATGCAAGTGATTACAGTATGAAGAATTCAGCAAATTATACCCTTATGCAAAAGAACCCGATGCATAACGTATAGTTATATGATAATTGATTGCTGCTCACTGTTTGTTTAAATATAAGTAATTAAGTTTGCATTTTTAACTAAACCTTTTGAAAGTGTCGGATTTCTAGTAGAGTCCTTTCTGGAACTCAACCCTTTTAATATTTGGTTCTATTGTTTGCAAAAGCCTGACTTCATTAGACCTCTGCTTATCCAGTGGCTGTGTTTCAGTATTCCCTTTCTAGAAATCCTTCGGAAAAACAGCGTCTGCCAATGTTACAGTATCATCAACAATTCAACAAATAATATCCTTTGTTGTGAGCCCACAAAGGTATCATTTACCTAACCCATAGTTAAAGGATAATTGATTATTGTGCGTAGGCTGCTTGGCTCTGTTTCACAGACAATTAAATTCAATTTACATTGGTAACGAAAACACAATTTCAAACAATTGCCTGAATATCCAAAAACTGACTGGTATAAATACCGTGGTCACTGCACACTCCTCTTCAGTTTTAAGTAAATTTAAGTGCAAAAATGATTTTTAACTACTTGCGAAAGCCGTCTGCCTCGAACCTACTTAGATCGCCAGAGGCGTTTCGGTACTTCGAGTACGGAATGTTCTGCATGGGTTGGTGGACTCCCCGGCAGTACAAGATATTGTACTACATGGCAGCCTCTTGCATAATCGCTTGGTGCGTTTTGTACCTGCCGGTCGGAATTAGCATTAGCTTTCTGAAGGACATTAGGAACTTCAACCCCAGCGAGCTGCTAACAGTCCTTCAGCTGTTCTTCAATTCCGTGGGAATGCCGTTCAAGGTGCTGTTCTTCAATCTTTACACTTGGCGCTTCCACAAGGCCAAGGAGCTGCTGGCCGAGTTGGACAAGCGGTGCTCTCGCCTGGAGGAGCGCATTGAGGTGCATCGCTGGGTGGTCCACTGCAACAAGGCCTATCTGATCTACCAGCTGATCTACATCAGCTACACCTTATCCACCTTTCTATCGGCCGCAGCTGCGGGACAGCTGCCGTGGCGCATCTACAATCCCTTCGTGGACTGGCGTCAGAGCAGACAGAGCTTCTGGATAGCAGCCGTACACGAGACCATGCTCATGAGTTGCTCAGTGACCCAAACCCTCATGAGCGACATCTATCCTCTGCTATATGGCCTGATCCTAAGGGTTCACATCAAACTGCTGAGGCAGCGAGTGGAAAGACTTTGCACGGATCCCGACAAGAGTGAGGAGGAAAACCAAGTTGATTTGGTGAACTGTATCAAGGATCACAAGCTCATCAAAGAGTAAGCTACTAGATCGGCCTCAATATCATTTATTTATCTCAGTTTTCTACTTAAAGATATACCCAAATGATTCGACCCGTCATCGCTCGCACTATCTTCATCCAGTTTCTACTGATTGGCATTTGCCTGGGCCTGTCCATGATCAACCTGCTCTTCTTCGCCGACATTTTCACGGGTTTCGCCACAGTGGCCTATATCAATGGCCTGATGGTGCAGACCTTTCCGTTCTGCTTCGTGTGTGACTTGATTAAGGCCGATTGTGATCATCTGGAGATGGCCATATTCCACTCGAACTGGCTAAACACGAGTCGCAGATACAAAACATCACTGGTTTACTTTCTACAGAACTCCCATAAACCTATTTCCTTTACCGCCGGCTATATTTTTCCGATCTCCACGAGCACAAACATAAGCGTAGGCTTCGAAGGAAACAAATCGTACAATTTTCTCTTGAATTTATATATATATTCTCTTCTCTTTTAAGGTTGCAAAACTGGCCTTTTCTGTGGTTACCTTTGTCAATCAGCTGAATATAGCCGACAGGCTAAAGAATGAGTAGAAGAAAGCTCGAGAAAATTTGAAGAAAACCTAAAAATAATGCACATTTACTAATACTAATACACTTATTCTGTATTTATTTACTCTATTTAATACTATACTTAGATTTTTAGAAATAAATAATCATCCCAATTGCTGAAGAAAGAACTACTGTTTCCGGTTGTCAAACTGATAATTAGAAATTCGCAAAGCTGTCAGGCAGAAGAGGGCTTAGACTGAACTTAACTGCCAGCACACATGACCTAAGTACATTTGTTCTCTGCTTAGCTTTAAAATCAATTTAACCAAACCGCAAAGGAAACATATCCGTTACACAACTACTACCCATTTAGTGGCCTATCTGGGGCAAGTTGAGGGAAAACAAGTAAATAAACAAACAAACAAAGCGGCAGACGCAGCCAGAGGGGATGGAGGGGTGGATGGCGAAGTCAATTAAAATTCAGGAAAATTAATTGCTTAAAATACGCATAGAATTGATTTACAAATTCGCCAAGGACATCGTAAACAAGAAATCTGTTTTAATTGCGGCTGAGCCGAGAGCAAGGACTCCAGACCGTCCGCCCGTCCGTCCCATTCCCAACTCGATTTCCTTTTCCCAGGACCCCCAGCCCCTGATCCATTCCCGGGACCCAAGTTCAAAGTCTAGCCGCTAGCGAAAATGTTCTTGCCAGTCTTTGATGTGCAGCGAATGCCGGCACGAGGATGAGGCGTAGGATGAGAAGCCGGGGCCGGAGCCGGTACCGGTGCCGGAGTTGAAGCTGACTCTGGAACTGGATGGATCCAAGATTTACATAAACCAAAAATAGAGGCCACCTTGCCGCACCGCAGAGTTGCAGAGCACTCATATTTAATGGGAACGCAGCGAAAAGCCTGCGGAAAATTAATTTGCATTTTTCCCCAAACAACAACAGCACGCGGCCTGACTGGCTGGCTGGCGGGCTGGATGGCTCTGGCGTACATTTGCAATTGAGTTTCTACATAGTTTTCCGCCGCACGGCAAGTTTTCCGACACAAGTTTTCACTCGCTCAATTCACAGGGGCATTGTGGCAGTGTCGGCGGTTTCGCTGGTTGGCTGATTGCGAGGGTGGCTCAGTGGCTGGGTGGTTCGGCGGCTTTCCTCCGGCTTGCCTCCTTTTTGAGGCGCCAAAAACTTAATTCGCACAAATGGCCAGCAACAACAGCGCACACCGCCTATCACATTTGCCCAGGGCTTACACAGTCGTTGTCTCCAAAAAGGAGTGGAGTGTGTCCTGGCGGCACAGGAGCTGGGGAGTTCCACTGACGCGGCACGCGTAGACGCATTAAATCAAATTAAAAGCCCCGCTAAAAGAAGTGACAAAACCCCAGGTAAATCCCATTTTAAATACAAATAGCATGCGTACAGCTCGAGGGCATGCGGATGCGGGAGTCGTCTGTCTGCCGTGAGTGGTTTTGCGGATTCGCCACCACATCCCCCAGCTCCCCAGCCCCACATCCTCTCGCAGGACTCCGCTCCGGTCGCTGGCACACATTTTTCTGCAGCTTAGCGGGACGGCGCTTGTAATCTTAGTTTAAGTTGATTGTACGAGACTCAGATAGAAAAAGAAAAAATGCTTTAGACGAGGATCTCGACTATAAAGTACCCCGCTACAATATATATACTCGTTCAATGTGGAGTTCATAGACTTAATAACTTTTATTCTAGACTTGCTAAAATTTTAAGTTTCAAAGATCTATACTTCTTAAACCATACATATTTTTGAGGAGTCAGAACAGTGAGAACAGAACATGCCCCCCAAAACAATACACCCTTGGAACTATATAAGTACCGTGTAGCAAAAGCCAGGGAAACGAAAGAAACACGATCCCGGTAAAGTGCTTTAAATAAAAATTTGTGGGCCTGTATTAGAGGTGGCAAATGTGTTTGTTTGCCCGCTTCCTTGTAGCTGGGCTCGTGTCCGTGTCCGTGTCTGTGTGAGCCAAAGGCTAAGGGTTGCGCCGAGTTTCGAGTTCGGAGCCGGAGAGCTAACTCTTTACGGGAACGAAGAAAGGAGCGGTGCTTGGCCGGGAATTGCTTTTAGCGTAATTGCAAGCATTCCCCGAAGGTGGGCCAAAACACCGCATCTCCCCAGTGCCTCCGTTTTTAGGCCGCCGGAGTTTCTACGCCGTTTTTTAACCGTGCCGCATTTCAATTAAGCCGCTTCGCAGGATTTCGCCCGTTGCCATGGCAGCTGTTAGTTTTTTATTAGTTTTTAACCTCACGGCCAAAAACAACTAGTTCAATCAATCAAACGATCAATCAAAAAATTCAATCACCATCAATTGCAGGCGGCATAAGCAAACAGACCGGGAAAATATAACACCAGCATCGGATTTTCGATTCGGGCTCATTCATTAACCCGAAACCCTTTGGCCAAAATCCCGAAAATTGCAAAACGGCAGTTCAGTTGAGTTCATTCGGATTCGATTCAATTCAGCAGCTTAGCTTACTTGACTATTCAGGCACAAAAAAGAACGCTCTGGCTTTTTCTGTGTACTTTACGATGCCTGGTTGATTTTTTAGCATATGGGGACGACGACTGGAGGACATGTGTCGGTGTCATTAAGTGACTGCCAGTGAGTGTGGCTTGTAAAAATCACTTTTTAAAGCGACAGATACACGCATTGAAGCGTGGGCACTTTTGCGTTTTCCAGGACGAGTATGAGGACGAGGACGAGAAGGAGGAGAACCAGGACCAGGACCCAGAATCAGGAGCTGCTCCCACCCGTTGAGGCAGTCAGCCAGCATATTTATTTTATTCCAGCTCGTTCTGGCAGTGCATAAAACTGTTTTTAACATGTCCTGCTGCTTGTTTTCCCCGCCGCCCTGCTGCCCGTTTTTGTTGGCAGCCCTTTTTATGCCAAATGTAAGCGATCTGCACGGAACTGACACAAATACGGGGCCGCTGAAGTGCCACTGCGGAGCGATGAGGAGCGGAGCGGAAGCCGAGTGTTGGACAAGCAGATTTAAACCGTTACGGTTTACCTGCCACCACGCACACACACACTCTTGAATATATATTTGCGTGCCCACGTAACATACCATACGTATACATATTTAAATAAAACGTTTTCACATCGCCCAGGACAACGCCGCACTTTGCGCAATCACAGACTCAGACACCGGCGAGAGCTCGGCCAGTCGAGGGGCAGTTTTCCGCTTCAGTTTCCACTCCTTCCCACGAATGCAGGCCAGAAGCCGGGTGGCGACGGCTGACTGAAACAGCTTCCATTGATTTCACACAGCTTTGGTGAAGAAAAACATATAAAAGCCGTTGCAGGGCCACAAAAAACGAGGAGGAAAGCTTAACATTATAAAAGGGGGAAGGTAAGCAAAAGGATGCGACTATAGGGTACCCAGTAAATAGTGCCCTTTGAGGAATTTTAATACTTAAAAAATATATTATATGCTTTAGTTTTTTGCACATTCTTATTAATGGTTTCATCCTGATACAAAATTTAATTCCCAATATTTGTTATAAACTATTAAATACACATCATATATTTCTGTTCCGTGAATTATTTATTCCTTTTTACTTTTAAAAATCCTTGAAAATACAATTCTTATTTAATCTGATATTTATAAGTTTACTTTAGCAAATAAATTCCTATAGCTTTCATAATACTGATGTTACTTTCAGCACAGCTGTCCAACTTTGAAGGGATCGTCCGTGTTTTCTCTTGCACGTTACATAAACACCGACGAATACAATATATCGCTGAACCCTACGAGTGTCGGGGTACTTTGTATAAAAAAGAGAAGCTCTCCCACAAACACAAACACAAATGCAAATACAAATACAAATAGAGCAACAAATGGGAAGGGCTGAAGGGCGGCGGGTTGGGGAAAATGTCGTCTTCACGTGGCC
Source organism: Drosophila punjabiensis (assembly GCA_008042585.1). NCBI lineage: Eukaryota > Metazoa > Arthropoda > Insecta > Diptera > Drosophilidae > Drosophila > Drosophila punjabiensis. Next base: position 168,125 of record VNJR01004794.1, on the reverse strand, counting down.
GCTGCATAAGCTGAAATGAGTTACATCAAATGCTTTTGGCTTTCACAGGAAATGGCAGTGCAATGCATTTTTATTTACATCTAAGGACAGCTCCGAGTGGAGGGGGTCGAGCAAGCCATTAAGGAATTGCTCGGCAATTGAAATGGCCAAGTCAAATAAAAGGCAGCCAGACATTGCAGGGGAGCTGGCGGGGTGTGTTGGGCATTTGATTAAAATTAAAAATACGTGGACCAAGCCGGCTTTGATGTCGACCACACTGTGCCATGTCAGCGGGATATCCTTTCGTTGCCTGCGTTCCCTTGGCTCCTCTTCCAATCTGTAGTTTCTCTCACCTGACATTGATTTATGTGAGGCAACTTAATGAAAAGACCAGTGCTGCCTGTATCAGCTGGGTCAGGTAGCCAGCCGACCAGTAGTTCGATTAAGCTAAGCGAAAATAAATTACAAGGTATTAGGACCAAACGACTGCCAAAAGTGTTCTTTGCGTTGCGTTTGCATTACGCATACGCCCCGTTGCCTCAAGGATAGAAGAGCGCGGACCACACCGGAGAGATTCTCGAGAGCCTCGTGCTCCGAGCTTCGAGGCAGACGGCAATCAATCATCAATTACGATTAAATCCATCAGGAATTATGTGTCAAATTGATTGAAAGTCAGTTGGCACATTCTAGCCGGGTCGGACACTGAATTATGGCATTAAATCAATTTTCCTTTAGTTAAATCAACGGCGCAACTATTGCACCGGACCAACTTGGGCCGTTATCCCAGCTTCGGCTCTGGCTTTGGCTTTAGCACTCGCTCTGGCTTCGGGCCAGGGCATTGGCATTGGCATTAGCATTAGCTGTACCCGTCAGTCAAAGTCAACCAGCTGGTTGAGCTGAGCTGAGCCCCGGCAGTGCCAGTAGCTGCAGGCGGAGTTCAGCCGAATCCGATGCTGTTGCTCCGGGAAACTTAAATCGCCTAGACTCCGGCTCGAGTGACGGCACAAAACTTTTGCCGGGCCAATAAAGTACGGCCAAGTGATGGCTGCAGACCCGGAGAGCTTGTCCGTTCGTTCGTCCGTCCGGGAAAGGCAAAGCAATTCTCGACACTGTGACGCATCGACCTGGAGTCTCGGACTCCGCTGTCGTCTCCATCTCCGTCGTCTGCGTCTCTGAGCCTGAAGAATCCCTTAGAAATGAAAATATTTTCTTGCAATTGGAGAAATGCAATGGCGATGGCGATGGCGGAGCATAAAAAAAGCAGACTGCAAATCGCAGTGTCTGGAGTCTCGGCGAGCGGAGCGCGTCAATTGACTGCAATAATTCTGGAAAATGTGCAAAGTGTAAGGCCGGACTGTCGGACTGCCGAGTAATTTATTTATCAAGTTTCAAGCTGCAGCTTGAAAACTTAATACGTCGCCAAATTGAAAGCAGCACACAGTCGGGCGGCGTCTTAAATTGCAGACCCTGCTGCCTGGGCTTACTATAATCAAGGAGAGTCCACAGACTGGCTAAAGTCCCGCACTAAAGCCCGATCGTTGACTTTGGGGGGGCCTTTGGCACTAACCAATTTACACTTTACCGCAAAATTCAATTTACGCATCCTGCAATGCTGCAAAGTCCTGGCCAGTAAGTAGCAATTCATGCGTGAACCTGACAAGGACATCGCACCCACATGCGGTCCCCAAACACGCACACACACACTCACACACCAGCATAGGCAAATAGAGGGTGAAACGGCAAATAAAAAAATACGAGAAAAAACATCCAAACGAGAATCCTTTGTGCAAAGTATCGAAATGACATTTATGCTGAAAGACATATGACGCTGAGGACTTGACAACTTTTCTTTGTCCGCCAGACCAGCCAGTCAGCCAGCACACCACTCCAACCATAGCCCTCCGCAAATATTTGCAGAATGCAATAACTGGCACGATTCGAGTGCAATTCTGGGTAAAAAGGAAAGTGTGTCTGCTGTCACTTGCCGCCCTTGCCCAGCCGCCAGAACCGCTGGAACCCAATTCCGTGAGCCCTTGCCCTCGTTCTTGGCCCACTTGTCATGCATTGCCAAGTTTGCCTGGCTGGCCAACAAACGCAGTCTAATCGAAGGCACAATATTCAATATAAATAATTGATGTGCACTTTTTATCCAGTGGGTCGCAGTGGGTGCAACTCTGACGACAGCGGCGATAAAAACACTGGCAATGCCAGCTGCTGCAATGGCAAAACAATTTTGCATGCGCCTCTATATATGCGTATAAACTACAGGAAAGGGTGAAGAAATAGAAGTGAGACTTGTATCTTTAATTTAATCCGATTTAAGTAAAAAATATATCAAAAACATTAAAGTTTCTTTTATCTAAATATTTGATATGTATACATCGCATTTTAAAATTAATCCAAATATCTATAAAGCTGATTGCTACTATTGCTTTGCCTGCAGCTGTATCTGCGTATGAATACAAGGTCCTTGTGCGCATTCTATTGCCCACTGATTGATGTCCTTTTGGCTGTTGTTGCCATTGTTCTTGTTGTTTCCGCAAATTGGTTTCTATTGGGCCAGGATGCATGCATATGTACATACATAAGCCGGCGCGAGGATAGGCGGCGTGGGTGGTGCTTTCAAGGTTGCTGCCGCATTAAGTGTCCATACACACACACACGCACACACAAACGGGCGAAGCACAAACAAAAAATAAACCTTTGCATACTTATAAGGGCAAAGTGTATAAGGCTCAATTAAAATTTTACGCCCGTTTGCATTTTAAGTGCATGTGTGGAAGAGTGCGGGGGGAAATGGCCTGAAGAATCCTGAAGAGCCCCAACGAGTAGAAGCACTGGTGTGTGGCTGGGTGTTAGCCATAGGCTCGACTGTTTGGTAGTTTGCCAGCCTACAGCAGCTGCCGACTTGTTGTTGTGCAACTTTTCCCACTGCAACACACAAAAGCCCACACAGATGAGTGTGCGTGTGTGTTGGGGCTGCAGTGCATAAAAGCGTATTTAATGAAACGGAACTCGAGGCATAATTGAGTAAGGGTTGCCCAGGCAGATTTGACAAAGCAGAATTGCACAGGCCAGATGGGCTTACGCTCGGTTTTTGGCCCTCTCAGCTGTAAAGGATTGTGTTGAAATGAATCTAACTTTTAACATGGGAATGGGAAAAATTGCCATGTGCTGACAAAAGGTCGCCAAACATGGAATGTGATACTTTTGAGGAAGCTCCAAACAACAACAAAAGTATATCGAAATGTTTATTATAGATTTTACTTACTAGTTTCAATTATATTTATTATTCACGTTTGTAATAAGGCTTGAATTGAACTTAAACATGGAAATGGACAAAATTGGAATGTGCTGACAATAATTTGGCGAAAAGGGAAAATAATCCCTTTGAGAAAGCTTCAAACAAAAAACAATGGTATATATAACTGTTTATTATTGATTTAACTTACTACTACTTAACTTACTTTATTTTAATTAATCAAACTTGTGATAACGTTTGGATTGAACTATTAACACGGGAATGGGCAAAATTGGATTGTGCTGACAATAATTTGCCAAACAGGAATTCTGATACTTTTGAGGAAGCTCCAAACAACATCAATGGTATAACAAACTTTTTGTTATTGATTTAACTTACTAGTTTTATTTATTTTAATTAATCAAACTTGTGATAAGGCTTGGTGTGGTATTTATAATAGGACTGACTGCTAAATCTGCGGTCAAAATAATAGCATTTGAGTGGGTTTTAGTGAAATGCGATTAGCTCGTAATTCACAAGTTAAATCAGAAATTAAATAAACCGAAATAGCGGCATTTTGTAATTAGTTGAGGGATTAATTATTTAGAATAACCCAACCGTACTACTTTGATTTCAGAAGGAGATAATATTTTACTATAGCAATATAGCTCATAAAAATGCAACGGTTTAGCTCTTTAGCAGCTCAGCAGTATTTTGCCGGGAATGAGTTTTAATCTTCAATAATATTTACTTTAACGCGGATAGCAGGGTGCTTTGACAGCTTCAAAAACTATTACGACAACAAATGCAACTCCAGTGCCGCACGACCACCACCCACAACACAACAGCCAACACCCACCACCCACCGCTTTGTCTAACCCGCATGTGAAATTCATTTTTTATTATCACTGCCTTTATTGTTTTCCCGCCGTCGCAGCTCAAATAGAAATAAAAACAAAATCAACTTGCAAAATATGTTGAATATTTTACATGGCTCGCAACAATGGCTATAACTAAAAGGCGGCAAATGAAATATGCAACAAAAGCGAGCGAGCGAGCATGAGAATAAATTGAAAAAGTGCAAAACAAAACGGAGCCCGGGAAAATGGGCAAGCAGAAGGGGGGAAAATGAGTGAGAACTTGGTTAACAAATTGCTGCGAATATTAGAACCGAAGTCTAATGCAGCGGCAACAGACAATGGACCCATATTTCTGACAACGAATTAAACAAAATCCGACTGCCAGCGAGTGTGTGGGTGAAGGAGCTGGACAACTGGATGGCTGGATAGCTGGATGTGATTGGCAAACCAAATAAACTGCTAGACAGCGCAGGCAACAAACTAAAAATGGCAAAAGGCGAAAGGACTCGTAGCTGGATCGATTTTGCTAGCTGCCGACAAGAACAAGCTGATGATGTGCAGCCAGCAACATGTGTGTTTTTTATTCCCATTTTATATATTTTTATTTTTGTAGTTTTTTTCTTTTTTTGTGTTGTTGGGTTTAGCAAAAGCGTTTTGCCTTGGGATGAGTTTTGGCCGGCTAGGAGCCTTCATATTTCCGCCTTAGTCTGCTGCCAGGACAGTTTTTAAAAATTCAATTTTCCTTAACATCTAAGCGGTTAGAATGTGTGTTTATGTGTGTGCACTGGAAAAATTACTATTTACTATTACTATTTATTCTGATAAACAAATTCCATTGGATGTATTAAACTTTCTTAGCGCGAAAATAAAATAAAAAGAGATCTTATTACACTCATTTAATTATATTTTATTCAATATCCCGAATAATCGCTAAGCTTTCTTAGTCTTTGCTAAAAAATCCAATAAAATATAGTAATGGATTTGATTGCAAATGGTTAAAATGTGTCATTATATTTTTGTTGGCAGAGTAATTCCCTCTAAGAAATAACTAGTATAAGGAACATACATTCTTTAGAACTTACTAGATTTTTCTCTGCGTGCAGCCGATACAGGTTCCGCCATATAAAACTTGCAGCCAGGAAAGACTATAGAAAATTGCCTTTTGCGTTTGATTCCCTCCGCAAATTGCAAAGGCCAAAAATGAAAACAAAAATATCAATAGAGCAAACTAAGAATAAACTATAAAAATAAACCAAAAAGAAAAGAAAAATGAAAATGGAAACACAAAACGGAGATATTGAAAAAACATGGCCTAGCTTGTGCCCCGGATTTCTTGCCGCTTTCTAGTAAAATGGAAATGGAAAATTGCACAAAATGCAATTTATGCTCATGAAGTTGAAATTGAGAGAGAAACACATACATTTTGTTGCGAATTCACTGATGTGATATATGGGTGAAGGCGCAATTTCATTTATTTGCCAGACACGCCCACCCAGTCCGCCCCCCCGAATGATGCATGACCCCAATGGAGTGCCGGGAATTGCTCAGATGTGCGTTGATGTCTAATCCTTAATATTAAATCCATACAATCAATTTGCAGACCTGAAACGCAGAGGGTGACATGGCAATATAGCCATGTACGAGGGGCACCCGGATATCTGGAATTCAATTTTCTGCATAGATACGCTGCTCCTGCTGCTGCTGGGAACGATATGAAAAATGCAGAGGGAATAATGAAAGTCACCTTTGGCACAATAATTCATCATTGTGTGTGCGGAGGGCAGGAGTAGCAGCAGGAGCAGGAGCTGGTGGCCTCTTCGTCATATCGTCATATCAAATGAAATGCATAGTCATGCGATGTCAGCGCCCAGACAAAGCAGCTAACGGGGAACTATGTGTACCTAACAACGTGGAAAAGCAAATAATGCAATTTTTTCGCCAGTGCCACTGCTGTGACATCAACACATATGCACATCAGCTGCGACTGCAATCCACGCACGCAGACGGTTGATGTATGACCCACGACCCCCGGACGCACCGAATGGGCGGGGTCAACAGCCAGGGAATTGCCGGATAGATGAGCACACAAAACGCTGGCCATATGTCAGGGCATCAAATAAATATCATAAATTGCCCGGCAAAAGGGAGGTGGAAACGAGCTTCGTTCGCAGCCGGAGTGTACGAGAGCAAGTGAATAAGGAGCACCTGTGAGGCACCAGAAACAATGAACATTCCCTGGCCAATGGCTGGTTGAATGTCTTTTAAGAGACCCGAACCCTCATGCTGGGCCTTTTCATATTTCATCAGCACAAAAATGAGAAGGCTTAAATATTTACAGAATTTATTGATTGCAATTTAAGTTTTATTTTACATGCAAGGTATGGGTAATACTTAAATTACTTTACTATTTAAGTTATGGCTACACAAATTATTTAAGATTGCCCCCCCAACTCTTAGTTTTCTTGTACAAATGAAATGCTTCAGTTTTTCGTTTCAAATGCTTTTAAGCCAAGCAAATATTTTCGCTGGAATTCTTCAAGGATCCTTCAGTCCAAAAATTATACAACCCAGTGTCAGGGTATTAAAGGGAAACGACTGGGAGGACGATAAAAAAACGGATTTACGCCTTTGATTCAAGTGACAGAGCAACAAAGGGAGCAGGGCTCGACTGTGAACAGATAATGTCAATATTAGTCGCCTGCATAATGTACAATAAATGGCAAAATAATACAAAGGCAGCGAGTGGCAGGACCGGCCGCGGCAAAGGATGAAAAATCAATAGCCCCAAGCAACAAAGGGACAATGAAAAGGACCCGAACGCACACACACACACAAAGCCATAAGACGAGGACACCGGAGTGCGTGTAAAGCGGGCGAAACACTTTTGTATCCAAGCCGGATGCCAAATAAAAAAGAAATTTGTCAGTTATGGTTTATGTGCATTTGCCACAACGTCCAATTAATCATTCGCCGTATGGATGGACTTGAAGTTTTCCGTTCCTTTCACTTTTCCGCTTCCTTTCTCTGTCCCTTGGATTTGCATTGGTCGCACGCGGCCGACATTTTTATGAAAATTACAAAACAGTTTTTGAAAAATGAATCAAAACATGCGCACGTCATAAATTCCGTAAAAAGCATAATAAATAAAATGAAATAATAACATTTTTATTACACTGCAGCCGAGGACGAGGCCCAGTCAGAGCAGAAGGCAGTGGAGCGTTGCCAAGAACTGTCGAAGGCAAGCCACCCAAAAATCGAGGCACCAAAAAATATATAAAAAAAAATCCAGCCCGACGGCAACAGCTTCTAATACTTTCGAATGGCAAAAGTTTTGCAGCTCACCGTTTGTTGCTTTTAATGATGCCATCATAAATTATTACATTGCTATTTCGTTTTATTGTTTCACCCGCGATTGAGCAGCTGGAACTGTTACCTAGCGGAGAGCTGTAGTCGGAGCCGGAGATGGAGATGGAGTCGAAGTCAGAGCTGGGGGCTTCTCAGCCGAGATGGCGAGATGGTGAGCGAACAAGGCTAAACGCAATTATTATTACTTTTAAAGCATTTTTATGCCCTTTTATTTCCCGGCCACACGATTTCGCTATTAACAGCGCACAGGCCGGCTCCTTCGCCGAGAAGTATATAACAATCTTGGCGGCAAAAAATTTCACTTCAGAGTTTATTATGATTTTTATGGATATAATATAGGCCGGCCTACCATCGCCCAGGCCCCGAAAAACTGGCGACAGTGCGCACGTGCAGGTGTGCTGCTGCTGCTGCTGGGGAGTCCTGGTAACCAGGAGTCGCCACCTGTGCGATTCCTGGCTCAGCATATTCCAGGACTCTCATTTCGGTTGGGAGCATATTGATGATGGTTGCGGTGGCTGGGCGGAAATTGTTAAAACTGTAATTGCTAAACGAATTTTAATGAGCTCATTAATTTGATAAAGGGATTTACACGGTGTTGCGGTCTGGTGGGCTGCTGACGATGTCCTCGTCCTCGTCCTCATCCTGACCAAATGTTGCTATGCGGTTAACTCCGCCAACTCTCCGGTCTGGTGGAATATCCTTCCTTCCTCCCTTTGCCTTGTCTGTCTGCGTCCGTTGGCATTGCTGCCGGCATTAATTAAAATTTGCTTCAAATTATTTTTCACCGTTTTTTTTTTTTGTTGGTTTTTTGTTTTGTTCAGCAGCCTCTTGCTGGGCAAACAAAATTTGTTTGACTTGCTAATGTTGTTGGGGGCTTTCGAAACCCGAATGGGTTTTGCTTTGGCTGGAAATTGCACAACAATAAGTATACGCCGTGTGGGTCCCAGTGCGAAAAAAATGAGGCAGAAAAACAGCGCGTAACACTAAATAAACGAAGCGTTAAGAGATATGCAACCGGAAGCGGCACTCTGTGTGTGTGTGTGTGTGTGTGAGTTGGCCGCAGTTGGATGCAGTTACAGCGAAGTTGCGATGACACTGACAGTCGCAGACAACACAGACACATATATAGATAGGCCACGGCCATATTCACTCTGCTGGCAGAGTGCAAAAATTTCGCCGAGTTTTTTTTGTTTCGTTTTCTTCACTTTTTTCAACGCCGACAGCTCTTTGTTTCGTTTTGTCTTTTTCCCCCATCCAGTTCATCACATGTCGGCGAAAACGATGGACAGTTCGAGGCGGAAAGATCCTGCGGAGGATACTATTTTGACGGTTACGGCCGCACCAGCCATTGTTGCCCGAAGTAAATGTAAACGCCTTGATAAAGGCACACAGAAAAGCTAATTGGATTTCGTTCAATTGAAAAAACAAAATATTGGGTAACCCAGTCTGGCTGAAAAGGATTCAATCGATAAGCAATCTTCACAGTTGCCAGGCTTTGGAGTTTCATATTTCAGATGATTTTTTTTAAGCACATTCTATTTATATTGTTAATATTATTTGTATCTATAAACAGTGTTTAATATATTCACTTTATCGGCAAGAAAAGTTATCTTAAAGTAACAAACCCTACAACCTCTAAAAACTAAAGAAGCACAGCTGCTCAGCAGAGAGGAAAGTTCACAGAAAGTATCTTAAAAATGCATAGATAACAGTTCCGAATATCCTCCTTGGCTGTCATCCTTTAAACAGCTTTGTTCCCTCGCAATATTGCTGGATCCACATAATTTCCATGGCATCCACTCGCCCATAAGCGGAGCACAATTTGCACTCATAAAGCAATTTAAATTCATGCCAAAGATGAAAGATATCCTTCGCTGGCCATTCAGGACAACGGCAATAGTGTGCAAATTGCTGGCACTGTTTAAGCAAATGTTGCCAAAGAAGGCAAAACGGGAAGGGACAGGCGAGGGATCAGGAACAGGACTAACCGAGCGCAAAACAGAAGGTAAAACACAACCCAGCACAAAAAAACAGTATTCCAGGGACAATTGTCACCAGTTCCCTCGCTCTTTCAGTGCTGTAAAAGTTTCCAGCACACCTGGGTTGTTGTGAGTTAAAACAAAAAAAAAAAGAGAAAATAAATATAAACCCAGAAAAAAAGTATATGAAACAAAAAACATCACGCACAACCGGAGCCGAAGAAATAAAAATAATAAAAATAACAATAAAGATAATATTTTCGCAGCCAGTTGTTGCATGTTGCGGGCCCATCCTCGTCATTGTTTTCACACTTTTAATACAGAGCATTTTGCAGTTGCATCAATATTTTCCCACCATCGATGGGCCGGACTATGCGCCGTATTTCTCGCATAAACTGGTTTTTAATCAAGCCATCAAAATATTGCCAAATATGCAAATTGTAAATTGAAGACCGAGCTGAAACTGGGCGAAAACTGGGTCCCGGTCGCAGGATACGGCAGCCTGGCTGGCTGGGGACGACTAAGCCCATTAGCGAGTGACGAGAAAGGATTTTTGGCGGGTGAAATGATGGAGCCAAATGTTGCCAAGGCGTCAAGTCAAACGATAAAATATTCAACAAGCCACGCGGCAAGCTGAAAAAGCGCCAACAACAATGACAACATTAGTAACATTTGTTTGAATTAAAATGAAAACGCTGACAATCTTTGTGACTTTGAATGCCAAAGGCGCCGGCGGCGGCAGCTTGTCCCTGCTTGTCCCTGCTCCTCCTCCTCCTCTGTCCTAAAACTGGGTGTGTGTCTCTGTGTGTATGCTTAAATAGAATTAACATTCGTCTTGCCAGCAGCAGCTACAAAAAAAAAAAAAGAGGAGAACAAAAATACGCAAAGCAGCGGCAACAAAGCCGTGTAACCCTGCAGCCAACCTTTCTCTGGAAGCGAAAACACGACAGCAGATTTGCTCGGCAGCTCATTCATTTTGCGCAGCCTGTCGGGGTGCTTAGATCCCACGACCTACCCCTACTGCGACCCTCCCCCACATCCCACGCGCCCTTTCCAGCCCCGAACACTCCCACTTCCTCCTGGCATTTCATTTGTATTCGAAGCATTGTGTCCTGTTGAACATTCTTAATTAGGTTAAATCTACTGTGCGACGCTCTGCTGTTTGCCGGGTCTTGGGTTGGGCCTTAGGACTTGGGTCCGCAATGGGGCATATACGGACAGGAGCCCGTAATGAAGTCAGTCCTTTTGGGGTGCAGGGGCAGCCGAACGCGTGTTCGCCATTTCACATAATTTAGTACCCCGCCGGCCGCCGCCGAAGACACAAAACTCATATTTGCAATTTAAATCCTGGAAATGAAACAATTACAAACTTTATCGGTTGCCATCAAGGACTCACTCTCCCTTTCCTACCCCCAAGAACCCGGCCATGTGTGGCCCCACTTATGGGCGCAACTAATGGGGGACCTTATATCGCAGCAGGATGCCAAAGGATTACAGTAGGCAATTTCTATTCCAAATGAAGCGTGAACGAAATTTTAACTAAGAAAGAGCAAGAGAAAATCGTTTAAATTTGATGCTAAAATACTGGAAATAAACAAACTAAACTTGTTCTTAAATCTATAAATATTTAAAATAATAAAAAGAACTGGAAATTGATATATTAAAAAGATCGTTTGTCTATAAATCTTTAGTTCAAAATTCATCTTAGTTTTATTTCACATCACTTTGTACGCGGAATTATGTTTTTTCCTAACTGCATTCCGGAGATTCCCGAGTTACTCAGAAAAGCCTGCTGTCAGTCTGCTGCCAGCTCGAGCGCTTATTATAAAAGAACTCAAATTTAATTAAGAGTTTCCCATATTTTGTTTCAGCCTGTCCGGGCACTCGTCTCATGCCCATCTCTGTCCACATCAACATCGTCATCATTATCATGGAAGTAATCATCCTCAAGATGCTTTCGCCGTGTCTCCATTTCAGGCGTCATCACGAACAATATTAACGTCGTTGTGCGGCCGGCCACTCCAGGTTGGGCGCCCAAAAAATGTTGTTAACTAAACTTTTACGCAAAATAATACAGGATAGCAGAGCACAAAACCGTAACCGTAAACGTGGCCAGGAAAAAACTTGAAATTCGCTTCATTCGCGTTGCCACAAAAAGAGGCATTTTTCGGCTCTCGTTCTCTCTCTCTGGGCGAAAATCCGGCTTGTGTGCGAATGTGCGTGAGTGTCCGTTACCCTGTGTCAGTGTCCTCTCAGCCTGCCGGCTGCTTTCCCTTTTATTAAATTGAATTTCGCCCTCGGACACGGGACACGGCCTGGGCCCAAGAATTCAAAATGAGACCGAGGCGATATGTTTATGATGCCACTTGTCTCGCAAATACAATTTTCTTATTTCTGGCATTTGGCGTTCATATTTCAGCGCGTGCCCCTTGACAATTTCGTAGCTTTTAAATTTGCTTTGACATATATTGAAAGCAACCCGAACACGTCCCTCCCGCTCCCGTTAAGGGTTCGGTCCGGGAAATCGAATTAAAAACTCATCTTTGCTCAATTTGTGTCAGCTCCTTGCCATGTCCCCGGCCCCCCACATGTTTCGCACTTCCAGTATCCAGTCGCTTTCGGAGATGATTTGGGCTCGTGTCCTGTCCAAATGCCATCCATCTATCCTTGCCAGCAGCCTGGCGATGCAGGGTGCGCATGTGTGTGGGAGTGTGTTTGCCATTTTATTGTTTTACTAGCAGAAAATCTGTTTTATTCGTACGCTTTTATTGTTGCTACGAGTAATTTAATGTGTATTGCATTTAAGCTAATATTTGAGCTGTTGCTCAGAGGTTTTAATGCCGCTTTTACGATCTTTTTACGGCCTTTTTATTGGCTGGCCCTGGACCTGGGCCCAGTGTCACTGGTCAGTGAGTGGCCTAAGGCAATCGTTTGCCGTCGTGTTGCTTTACTCAACTAATTTCAAGCAATTACAGCCGGTCAACGGAAGAAGTGGACGCCAGGACGAGCCTCCTTTTATTAATTATAATTTCCCTCTGCCAATTGCTCCATTTATGAGGCACAACACCGATATCAATCATCGTAAAAGGCCAGTGCTTTGGACTGAGCCAACAACCCTTTAAGGACACATTAGACACACTTGGCCGGATGCTTTGTGCTTTGTGTGTGGGTGTGTCCCTTTTGGGGTTATGGGTGAACTGTGCGAATTCTTCATTGGCTTTCTTAATCCCAACTTGGCTGGCGGCGGGTCACATCAAAGGCTGGCCACAGCTGGAATGCAAACAAAGATAATCTTTGCCTCGATTTATTTACCTTTCGCTGACCAAACCAATTTGCGATTTTAATCAAAGTCGAGTCGGAGCAGCCGGATGAGCAGGAGCTGCCATCAAAGCAAATAGTTGAGCTGCTGTCACTGGCGAGGGCAAAGGGCAAAGGACGATGGACTCTGGACGAAGGTCCGGGGTAGCCAGCTAATGCCCAGTGTCCAACCTAATTTGACGCTGACGAGAGAGTAGAGATACTCGGTCGGAATGTCCGCCTGTCTGTTCGTCTGCTCCTCGAAATGTCTAACCAAGCAACTGTCTGACGGACTGACTGACTGGCGGACATGTTGGCCGGCGGTCTGTGCATAATGCTTATTACCACAATCATTTACAGCACTTGGCCATGGCCCTGTTTTCAAGACCTGTTCCATGGACTCCCAACTGCGGTCCTGTTCCTTCTTTTGCTCCTGCTCCCGCTCCCTGGTTGCCCTTCATTCAAAGAGGATTGCAATATGCAATCTCCAGGCAAGAGCCCTCGACTCACGCACATTAGTGAAAGTGTTGTGAGTAGCAAGGATAATAAACAACTGAAGTGAACAGGCTCTGAGCCTTTCACTATCTATGCCATTTCGCAGACTCCATAACACATTGAAACAAATAATTAAAATATTTTCTAAAGAACTTGATTTTAAACCTATTCCCAAGGAGAACTAAGCATATCAGTTATAATTCTAAACTAAACACATATAATATAATATGCAGGCTTTGCATTTTAACCCCTAACAGGATAGCAATTTTCTCCCAGTGCCAGCCTTAGTTACATTCAACAGTTTCCACTATTTAATGGCGATCTCCGGGAGGCTCCCTCTCCAACTAGTTAACACTCAGATGCGCCTGCATGTGCGTTAGTGCGGTGTCATGTTGGCTATTATGAATTGTGCAATTGTCGTCAACGCCAACGCGTTGCCCTCCACGATTTTCCTTTTCTACCCTTTGACGTGATCCATCTCCAGTTGAGCGAGCAGGCAGACAGACAGTCAGTCAGTCAGCCAGTCACTTCCACTCCAGCCCCTCTTCTTGCACTGGTCGTGTTAGTCACTTCTAGTGCTTGGTTTCATTCCGATTGCCTGCTCATCATCCAGCAGCAGCTCTTTGTTTGCGCCCAGCAGCGAGGACGGCACACACGGCGTATACTGAATGCCGTCTGCGTTTGCCTCCGTTTGCCAGCATTTGCCGCCATTTTTCAAGCCAACACCACTAGGTCCTATGTAGGAGAAGCACTACCAGCATTGTTTTAGGTATTGTTGCTGCTCGGCACTCCTGGTAAATGACTCTTCAACGTTTGTCGTATTTGTCTGGCAGCAGTAGCAGCACTTTGAAGTGCCAAATATTTTTCCATTTGCATACGGTTGCCTTTGTCACTTGTTCCCATGACGAATGGAGCTGCCGCCGTTTGATGCACAACAGTCTGATTGCCCCTCGAAAAGGTGGAATTTATGATATCGCCACTACTCTCTTAATTAGGCCACCAAGGGCAGCAATCAGCCAGGTTGACGGTTAATCAAGCGAACAGCTATTTAATTAAGTTTGGCTTCATTACGGTCTTCGGGCCGTAAAATCTTTTACCGGCATTTCACAGGGCTCCGGTTGGAGCAGGAAATAAGGGTGAGTGGGTTGCATCGCTTTAACATTTATGCGATTTTCCGGGGCGCATCAAAGTCATCAAATGAAACCAACAGCCATGAGGCCGTACATATAGAATTATATATATATTCGGATTCGAAGCTCCGGGTGTGAGGCTGTCAGCTAGTTTGCATTCATCAGTGGCAGCGGAAATGGCAGCAGCAATTGACTGACACCATCCTCCAGTATCATCAACACTCCGCGCATCATCATCATCGTCATCATATCCATCTCAAAGATTTACATGACAGCTGTTGCAGTTGCAGTTGCGATTCGCTCGCTATTCATTTGCTGGCAGCTCCCGTGATTGCTTGTATTAGTGATTGTCAGTTGGCTAAAAGGAGTGGCTGTCTCTCCATTTGATTGCCATTGCATCACGTAAATCTCTTATGCTTATGAATATACGAATATACATTGCGAATTTCGAATGGCGAATGGTGAATTGTGGATAAAGTACCATCCATGTTTGTCGCTTCGCATTGATTGAAGTGTGAGTCCTTCCATTATGCGAGTGCAACTATCATTGAGGCTCTTGAAAGAGCTCTGAGCGCTTTTGGGGATTGTCGAAAAGCAATTTATTGATTTCTCGCTGCGCAAATGAATGGTGCCCAGGGCAATCCCCTGCCCCCAAAAATCACCAAACAATCCATGTGCCATTGTGTATGCTGTCGACAGGGGCTTGAGTATTTAGGCTATTAACACGCAAAGGTCGCCGAATAATATTGATTATGACCGCTGGCCAGACGGCGGCCCAAGCCCAAGTCCAAGTCCAAGTCTCAGAAACGATAACAAATAACAATAACCAACAATCGGCGCAAAGAGTCCGTGTTTAATTTGGGGCCGGGTTTCGTCTGGGCCAAACTTTGGGACTGGGTTTGTATTTCCAAACTGTTTTTGGCTCACCCCGTCTGGCCGTCTGCCAGCCACTCAGCCGTGGAAACCGTTTAAGGGCAAGTTAAAGTCTACTTAAATTATAGCCGAATGGATGCAATTAATTCGATCGCATGTTATTATAGTCAACTTTCTATAAAGCTTGCAAGGATGCATGTTTGGTTTAATATTTCTTTAATTGCTCAGCGGACAGATAATCGATAAGCTTATATTTTAATTAATTAAATTTAGTTTTAGTTGGTTAGTATTTGGTGTTGGTGTTTGGCAAATGTATAATCCTTTGGAATTGAAACTTATTTAGGTGCAAAAGGTACTTAAGGTCATTTATTGTCCATCGTAACCCTAGCTACATTATCATTTCTAAAAATGAACAAATATAAATGTAATATAAATCCATTGATATCCATATTTTACTCACTTGCAAACCATAAAATTCTCAGTGAGGTATGAATATCTCTTAAAAATTCCCTTCCTTCAAGTTTTGTTACATACTAACACGTTTGGCTGATTTAACTCGGTATCCTGTATCTCTGATTCTGCGTCTCTTTGATGGCTTAGCGTACCTCCTGGGGCGTGTTTGGGAAATAAGGCTATCATTAAACAATTCTAAAGTATTTTTTCAATAAATACCATTCATCTTTGGGCATGAAAAAGTTGCACAAGCATGCGTTTATAACGTGCAGGATGCCTGCTAGGAACCCCAAGCAGCTGGACACGAAGAACATGTAGCGGTACTTGTTGCCGCAATGCGCCATCGAGGACACCAGCAGGGTAAGGGCAGTGCCTATGCACACCAAGCCGCTAACCAAATTGAACAGCATCGCCTGCGGACAACGCCCGTTGGGAAAATATCAGCACAGACCTCTGTAAATACGCACAATTGGATCCAAGCCCACAGTGGCACAGAACAGCCGAAAGAGAACCAGAATCACACTCTGCAGTGTGATGGCCGGCAGAAAGAATATGTACAGCCACACCGATATCCCGTACTCCTGGCCCAGCACACAGTGTGAGAACAGTATTTTGATGAGAAAAATCAGGGCCACAATATCGAGTTGCTAGTGGAGAATGGGAGGATACGTTAATACCTTCGAGATCTCAAAGATGCCAGTCTGAATCACCGCCGTAAGAAACAGCAACACAAAGTTCACCAGGCGAAAGGTGCAACCCATAATGGTAACAGAAAATTTTTGACAATTCTCTGACACTATAATAAAAGTTGTCTCGTTTGATTTAACGATTTTATTTCATCGTTTATTGTGCCTTTACGATTAGTGCGACCGCCTTTGTGCGACCGCCTTTGTTCAAAAATGCTTCACATGTGGATTTGGTCACACCAAACTGTCATAGTCTGCATTAAATGTTTTACGTGATCAGGTCCAATTCATGAAAGGTTTTTACGATAATTTTCTGCCAACTAGACTTGGCATAAACACAGTATCTGTTTATCCACTTGGCAGTCACATTTTATAGCTTTCTGTTGTTCTGTTTGGATTTTATTTGTACTTTTTCTGTTTCTGTTTCTGTTTCTGTTTCGCTTTGTTTTGTTTTGGCCCTGCTAATCTAATTGGCCTCGATAGCGCTTGTTGAGAGAAGTCGTTGCCCCGCCACGCAGTTGTTGCTTTGTTTGCACTAATTTCATTACTTGTGGAATGCGGCGATGATTTCATGCAATTTAAAGCCGCATTTTTCAGTGGCAAGGCATTTAGCATAGTACGAGTACCTGACCGGACCCATAACCACAGTCCCAAAGAGTCGCTGAGCCGGGCCCTGACCCACTCCAGGCTTTTATAATAATTGCCTGTTGACACGGGATGGCCGAGAGGCAAGTTGGAAGCCACAAGAACGTGAGTTCGGGGGCTCGGGGAGGTTGGAACTTGCCGCTCGCAGCTCGGACTGGGATCGAGCAATGGGAATGCCGTTGATAAATGAAATTTTCAGAACGTGAACCAACAAAAGGGGACAGAAAACAAACGAAACCAAAAAACCGAACAGGACTGAAACACAAAACAAGCGGAAAAAAGGGGCGGCAAATATAATTTCATTTGTCCGCCTTCGAAAAGGTGCTCGACCCTCTCCTTTTGTCTCATTTTCTATATATCCCAAACGGGGTTAGGTTAAGCGTTGATTGAGCAAAACACTTCATTTATTAAAAAGTCCTGCCTCTGGTCGATACTTCTTCAAGTCAATTGTGTGAGGGTTGGACCATTCTCCCGGGCGACATAAATTTTGTCAGCTTTGCTGAGACAATTGCATATTAGCCGAACATGACAATGTTTCCCCTTTTTTTCTCATGTGAAAATTCATGGGAAAAATGTTCAAGAGACAAAAACTTTCGACTTGAAAGAGATGCGAAGTGAAGTGAACTCCCCAGAGCAGTCGAAAGGAACCGAAACCGAAAAAGTAGCAGCAGCAGCAGAAGGAAGAGAAATGTTCTCAAATAAACAACAGCGGAAATGTAGGCTATGATTTGCTTACTTGCCAGTGGCACAGGGGCGTGGGTCTGATCCCGCCAGGGGAGTTGGCCCAATGACAAGGGCGGCGTGGCAAAAGTTCCGAGACGAAGAACGGGAGCTCGAAAAACATAAATCAAATGCATGTAAAATTTTGTACTTTCCGCACACATATCCTGATCCTGTGCGAGTGCATTGGGCAGCCCCTGGGCAGGACAGCCCAAGGACTGGGCGGATGGGCAGGATGGCTCGGGGGGGTGGGCGGCATATGGGTAGCTCGATTGGGGCAGCGTGCGGCAAGTGTGAGCGGGTGTGCGTTGTGTTTTGTGCACATCCGTTAACTTTGTCATTTTTGCTCATTTCCTTCCGGCATGTGCAAGAAAACTGCACTGGCAGCAGAAGGAGCCGGGCCACGAGCAAACGGAATGATTCCCAGCAGTGCTCCACTGAGCCGCCGTGCCACTGAGTCACAGAGCCACTGACAAGTCGTAAGCCGTAAGAAACCCAACCGAACTGCAAACACAGGGCTGGCTGGCTCACTGGCTGACTGGCTGGCGAAACAAAAGCAATGCGGAAAGCGGCAATAAGTTGAGGACATAACTTTCAGTGCCATCAAGAACACACACTCCAGTGGCGTTGGGCGAAAGGGGGCTGAGAAGCTCATCTAAAATTTATGATCAGACACTCAACTTTACCGGTATAAATGTGGTGATTTTTCAATCAATATTTAATGCAATTAAAATCACTAGTGACTAAAGCTTTGATAATGAAACTATCAGCAATTATTTTGTTGCTTTCTCTTTACTTTTTATTTAATTAAAATTACATTAGCTTTAAATTAAATTAATATGTTCAATAAATGAAGTTTTTTAAGCCAGTTCAATGTGAAATGTTTAAGTTCAAAATAACATTAAAGCTGGCCCCTTTAAAAAGGTCATGACTACGCCCCTGCTTCAAGCCTGCAAGAGCCCAAAAGGGTGAGAAGCACGAGCATTTTGCATGAAATTAGAGTCGTAAGACACAATAAGCGGCAAGCAAAAAGTCTTGGGTCTATAACTTGCTTGTTGGAATTTAATTATTTTGCAGTTGTTCTTGTTGTTGTTGTTGCCTTTACTGTTTCACTGCTGCAACTTGGTCACGGGGGACTTATTTTTTGTACATTACACGCCGCCCCCTTGCCACAACGCAACCCGCTCCCTTGGTCGGGAATCATGTGCCAAAAATAGCAAAACTTTGCTGCAATTTTCATTCGCATTTATTGTGTTGACATGCTGCCACACTGCGTATACGTATTACGTATCCTTGATGCAGCCAAACAATTTATTTATTTAAGTTGAGTCGTGTTGAGTTCCACAAGACGGGAGCAGGGTACGTAGAAGGCGAGAAAACTTTTTCCCCCATGTGTTTGCGCCGTTGAGGACTGGAAAATAAAAATATTTGTACACTTGCCGTTGTTTGTTCGCAGTGTCTCGCATCCGATTAGATGGCTTTTACTTGGCGGAACGGAAGCCAACATATACCCCACACCACCTGCAGTGCCGAGCATATGCATTCAAAGTCAAAGCCACATTAATTAGCATGCTTAGCTGACTTTTATCAAAAACCAATTAAATCCACATACTTCCACACACACACACTCTCTCAGCGGGCACAAAGTAAACTTGATAATTAAATGAGTCTGTGTGAATGGCTTTGAGTTCAAAGTTGGCAGCCAGCTAAAACTCTCTGAACATCGCTTTTTAATTTCTCCCTGCTTTCTCTGTGACACATGCGACGGAATGTACTTGAAAAAAAAAATAAAAATAAAAAATTTAAAAATATATGCAAAAAGGCCTTTGGCGAGGGGAAATAGGGAAGCATTAAATAAAAATCACAAATAACATTATTAACGTTAAATTAAACTTTGAAATTTTGTTTACCTCGGACAGGGAGGGAGAGGAGCCGAAAGGAGTAACTTTTCACAGCGAATAAAAGTACATTAAAACAGGAACCGGAAGCGAGAGCAAAAAGCTTGTTTATGTTTACCGTAATCTGCGGCTCGCTCTCAAAACATAATCAAAGACTTCAAATAAAGCCACAGAGTTGCCTGGATCCGGGTTCCAGAATCCAGAATTCAGAATCCTGAATCCTGTGCAGAAGCGCTCGCAATCGAGCAACTTACCTAGCCAAACCAGCTCCGAGAGTAAGAGTGTGTGTTTAGTGTGATTTTTACCAGATTTTTTTCCCCCCGTCCAGCGCACAGACCCGACTTTCTTCTATTTGTCAAGTTGCAAGCGTATGCGTGACACGTAGTAAATTAAATGTGAAACTCTGTAGCAGAGTGTAGCTAACGGAGAGTTTAGTATTTGTGCGGGTGAGTGTGAGTATGAGTGCAAGTAAGAGTCGACTTTGAGTGGCTACAAAGAATGCTGTTGAGCAAACGTTGCCGCTGCCATTGCCGCATAGAAATAGCTATGGCCATGTATGACCGCATTCCCATTCTCCTGCCCGGGCTATAAATCATCAAAGTTCAACGTTTGCCATTTTGTCTACAATGTGCAAGAGACGCTGTGCGCTGTGTGTGTGTGTTCGGGTGTTTGTACCCAAATGTGTTTGCTTTGCAATTTCCTTTTATTTATTTAAAGTTCTTTAGCAAACATGGCGCTCAACGCCCCACCCCGCCGCACTCTCCTCAAAGTCCCCGGCAGTGTTCACATCAAGTTTTCTGCCAAAAGTTTTAACAAGTAATCTTTTAATTAAGTGCCAGAGCCATCCTCAGACATCTCCTCAGACACTCTGGCATTCGGCAGAATCGGGCATCACAATCCCCGAATTATGAGCGCAACAGGAAGGGAATGTGCCCGGGAAGAAAGCGAACGAAAATCTAATTTGATTAATGGTCAAAATGCTAAGCTTAATTAGTGGAAGCAGTGGCAAAAAACGCGCCAAACCAACTGGAATCGGCATTAATGGTTGCCACACAAAATCGGAGGGAATAAGAAATTAAATAAATTGCCACAAAACAACAACTAATTGCGCCACAAACGACAATGGGAAAGGCAGCCAGTGAAAAGGAAATGCGGTGGAAAAACGCGCAAAAAGGGAAAGAAGGTGGAAAGTGGAAAGTGGAAATATTTCGCAACTAATAAAAACATTGCGGCGTACTAAATCAACTGGAAAACTGTAAAACACATTGAAACAAAGGTGAGCGCGAAAAGTGGAATGGAAAGGTAACCGGAAAACCAGGTGAAGACGGTGAAAATAAATGAGAAAAAATGGTAAATAGTTTTCCCCCGGAGGTCCAGCCAACAGAAATAATAATTTCAACTGGCATTTGACATTAGTTTTCCTTGCGAACAGCAACATTTATTTTTCCTGCGGCCCTAATTAAGGAGATTGTCATGAGTATAATTGCACCACTTAAGCAAAGCGATTCCATAAATGCACACTCTCTGTAATATGCATACATATATGCAATGAGATCTTCTTGGAAGCTTAACTTCTTTTAAATTTGTTCGTATTTTGCCCTCCTTTTAACTGCACATTGCTGGGGGTCAATGGGATTATGTGTATGGTACAGTGTTCGCTTGATAATAAGAACTTAAAAGCTATTTAATATACGGTAGTTACATAAAAAGATAGAATAAAAAGAGCAGAACATATATAATTTTTTATTTTACAGTGCATAGAAGCAGTTTGCTTTTTAAAAAGTTCAGTCTTCTGAGTGCGCTTTTTTTTTCAATTCCCTGGCAGCGGATCACATTTCATACAATTGCGAATTGGAGTGTACATTGTCGGGAGACTCTTTTTTATCGCCGGGTAATTGGACTCCGCTTTGAATTGGGCTCCCGGGCTCCCTAAGCGCCTCTTGAGTTCTCAACCTTAATTGCACTTTAGCAACGTTTCGGACTTGTTTGTGTTTTGTGTTTGTGTTTGACCAAATTTCACTGCTGCTGCTGCTGCCGTCGGTCCCTCTTGATCTATGGATTGATTGATTGATTGATTGTTTGGCTGATTGTTGTTCGAGTGCCCTGGCCAAGGGGGGAAAATATTTGCATAGATTTAACTAATTGTCGAGGCCAGCAATATGTATCTCGGGCTTAAAGCAAGTGCAATCCACTTGAGTAAATATTTGCAAATGGATTTTTTACCCCAGACCCAGACCCAGAGACACTTTAAGCCCGATTGTCGGGTTAGCCTGGCTATTAATTACGGCCGAGGAGGAGTGGAGAGTTATTTGCAAAATTGACAGCAGATCAAAAGCTAAACGACAATCATAATTAAGTTTCCTGGCAAGCGATTTCAATTAGCTGAAATAACAACAGCAACACGGAGGTTAGAGGTCAGTAACCAGCCGGCCAATCAGCCGGGCTCAAGACCTTTTTGGTCAAAATTACAAACAACAAGACGGAAACTTGGTCAAAGTTTAGCGATAGCTGGGGACCCGCCAGCTGCCCCTAATTAAAGCCGAAAATCTGGGCTGCGTCTCGACTGAAAAACTAGCGGGGAAGAAGGGACAGACGCTAAGCCACTTTTCCAAGATAAACGACACTTTTGGCCATTTGTTCGGGGGCCCCATTCTGAGCGCTTTTTGGCCAACACATATTTGGGGCATTTTCGGGTATACTTTTGAGGCCACATAACATTTCAATTTCCTGGCCATGAATAATGGCAGACGTCCAAAAGCTGCTGCTGCTGGCCAACCAGGACTCGGAAAAACGTAAACGATTTGGTGAGGATTTTATATATATAAGCCACTGTGGGTTTTCAAATATTGCTGTAAAAAACTTGTAGGTTGAGTGAACAAAATATTGGCAATCCTTAGATAACCAATAATTAATTATTTACACAGTGCAAGAAGCCAACTCTTTTTCCCTGAAACGGCATACCTAAACCAAATTCAGTCGAAACCTTGTGTTTGAGGGCCGCCTAATTGGCCAATGTTCGGATTCGATATCGGTAAGGAAAAAAGGATAGAGCTTTAATCTAGAGATTGAATTTCGATTGGCTTGTAGTCTATCATTCAATTAGTTTGGCCTTATAGGGGGATAACTATTCGGCGTTCGTTTCCAGTTTTGAGCGCTGCTGCCATGC
This sequence comes from Drosophila punjabiensis, assembly GCA_008042585.1. Taxonomy (NCBI): domain Eukaryota; kingdom Metazoa; phylum Arthropoda; class Insecta; order Diptera; family Drosophilidae; genus Drosophila; species Drosophila punjabiensis. The sequence continues at coordinate 145,337 of VNJR01004794.1, read as the reverse complement.
AATTTTATTAAATGATATTCCTTGTCAACTGACAGCGGCATCGCTCAGTTTCAGCATCAGTCTTGGCTTGGCTCATTGACAGGCGAGACATTGACATGAATATTCACTTTTGCGAATTGGATTTGCCGACACTTAATAAAGCTGCATGTTAATATTCGTCCCTACCTTCGCTCACCTGTCACTCATAAAACTCACACTCCAAAAGAGCCGCGTGGGTATTTTCATATTTGTGGTAAATTTTGTCGCTTAACTCAATAATATTTAATTTGAAGCCCTCGCCTGGCTCTCAACTTTTATTGAGAGTAATAATTGATATAAAAAATAAATAAATTATCGAAAATTTAATTACCTGATGGCTATTTGCTTTGGCTGACGTCTGTTTTAATTGGAATCGATGCGACAATGGTGGCGACAAGTGGTGGATGTGGCCTAAAAACGACAAGAGGTTAAATTCCAGCACAATTATTATTGTTCATAACGTGTTAAATAATGCAGGGAAAATATGTGTGTGTAAATTACTGGGTAAGATTTTTGAGGTTAAGAAATTTTTACCATTCAATCAGCGGCCGTGTCAGAACCGCCAACGAGCGAGCCGCCGCATCCGCAATCGCTAAAAATTAATTTCAATTGCATTGCACCGCCGCCACGAATCTACGGAGAACTGACGGATTCACAGTCCTCCACATTTCGCGGAGATTGAGGTGGATGTGCCCGGCCGCAGAGAGGAAAACAAAAATCTGAAGCACGGCCAGCTTGTGGGTTCGAGTGAAATATGCAGATCAACCGGGCTGTCAAGGGGCTGAGAGCGGAGTGTTCGGTGTAGAGTTCCGGGCAGAGAGGGAATGTGCAGTGTGGAGTGTATTTTCAGCAAAAGCCAAACATTTATGAAAATGCAAAAGCGTTTTTAAGGTTTACCCCAGGTAAGCTGCAGCAACAGCAGCAGCAGCATCAGAAACACCAGCAACACCCAAGTCCCCGCCAGCAACTGCACAAGCGATATTAATGTGAATGGCTCGTTGGCTGGCAAGGGAAAAAGCTCAACTGAAACTGAACTAAACTGGCAGCAGCTGAAGGGGCACGGCGATGCCAAAAAACAGAGCATGAATTGCGGTTTAAGCATTGAATTATGAATATTTCTTTACCACGACCCCGACCTGGTTTCCTGCACCGCATCGCTGCAGGGGAGCATTTATCATCCTGGCAGTCGGAGATTCTGATTAAAAGCGAGAAATGTTTCGCAATAATCCCCGGCCCAGCGAACTTATTCACAAAATGCTAAAATCGCGTCTCTCCAAATGTACGCACCAGATTGCAAGGAAATCTATGCCGCGAGTGCCTTCCCCTCGAGAAACTCTGCGATTCTTGCGCATTTCCCCTCTCCGCCCCAGCCCTTTGTTTAGCTGAATGATTATGTATAATGAAGAGAAGGAAAATTTTCATTCAATTTGTGGAGCAATTCACTCGCTTCTTATGCTAAATGGCAATGGCATTATATTAATTCGACAAAAGCCGGAAACTTTTGGCCAGAGTTGAGTCTGTTCTGGCCGACCAAGAGCTAAGCCCGATACCGGGAACCTCAGCCAGCTTCAGCATAATTGGCACAACTTTTGCTCGGTTAGCATGAAAACTCATTTATTTCAGCGCAATCAACACACTATACTGTGTATATATAGGACACTGCCCGACAGAGAGTGGAAGTTATAGCAATTAGCGGACCCAACTGAATGGAGCCGAAAGAATTAGGCAACAATTGAGACACTCGTAGCCAGGCAACGCGGCAGAAAGTTGAGAAAAAGGAAACCCAAGCCGATTGAAGGGAGCCCGCCATGAAAGGATATTTATTTTTCACCTAAACTAGACTTACTTGCTCTCAAATAGTACATAAAAAAGGTATAAATAGTCAATGTAATGGCCATTTCTAAACAGTTGAGTATTTTTATCAGCAGCATCAAACTAATTAAGTAAATACTTTAGTAATTAGGGCAAAAGTTGACCTTTTCTGTGACAATATTTAGAGCTGGAAAAGTGTACTTAATATTCTAATTGGTATGTTTTTATAGATTTTGATGTGTGCTTTCTGATAGGTTCACAAGATAATGCTACAGTAGTTAAAGGCTATTTCAGTACTTAATAGTTCCATTCATTAGGATTATAAATACGCTGGCCCTTATATTGACATTTTATATACACAACTCGTATTAAATTAATATTTATAATGGTTTGCTAATGGCTACTGTCAGTTTTTTATCCCTTAAGCTAATATAACCCACAATTGAAATATTAAATGAATAAAATAGTTATATTTTAAGCCTTGTATAGTCAGTACACCCGAATTGACCTTTCCACTAATATTTAATATTGGAAATATAAAAAGAACAAAGGGGGTAATTAGCTGATTGTTCCATTCAGTCCTTTTTAATTCCCGCCGAAACGCTTTGCAATTATCGACGGCTGAAAGTGTTCTCACAACAATTTTGGTCCTGCTGAATATATATATATATATGTACAAGTGACAACTTTGTATTGATTTATTGAATTTTATCCGTTTTACCCCAGAAGCCAACTACTGACCGATCCATTTATTGAACTCATTAAAGTCCATTCATTTATGTCCTGCATGAGAGCTCCATTTGGCATTGTGTGTGACAGGCTTTTGTTTACTATTGTTTTGTTTTGTTTACGAAAAAATGAGTTTGTCATTTAATTAAGTCGGCAGACAGAAAATAATTTGCGCAATTTATGCACGACGCAAAATTTGCATAATGCAGCGCAACAAATCACAAATCAAATGTTTATTAATGCCCAGACATTGGCTAAAACAACCCGAGAGTCAGATGCCAGAAATCCATGTGAATATTTCCCCCAGGTCCCCAAAAACGGCCACCGAGCAATCCATATCAATATCATTTTGCATTTGGCAAACACGCTTCGCTGCTCTGTCCCCATAAATTATGTGAAAACAACTCAATCAAAATGCAAACTGTCATAGCAGAGAGCAGATCAGAGCCAGAGAGTGGCCGGGAAAAATCCCAAACAAAACATAGAAAAAAACTAAATATATAAACAAGCAACGCGGACAAATGAATTAGCCATATCTATGCGCGTGTGAGTGACGGCGTGATAACGCGTTATTACACCATAAAATCATTAATATGGCGGCTCTAATGTCCCGGATATGTAAATGCAGGCCCCCTTGCCGGAGGGAATCGCGGCTCCTGTCACGCGAAGCGCTTATAAAAAATATAGACAACGAGCCCAGAAATGCGGCATTAGCCGCCTATAGTCGAGATCCTTTGACAACGCCTACCATTTGCCGCCATTACCCAACACTTTGGCCATAAAGCCTAGGCGAGTGGCAAGGCAACGGAATCTATTAGTTTCCCGTCGAGGCTTGGCGAAAATTCCACTTTCCCTTCCGCGGAAGAGGTGGATGGCAAAAGACAACGCACAGAGCGGCGACAATTCCGTAAATTTGATATGCGCAATTTGTTGGCAAACGAGGACCGAGACAGAAACGGAGACGGAGACGAAGGAGTGCTCCCTTATATACACACCACACATATATAACTACCGAACTGAAGCTCCTGGCAACCTGTTGCCTCTAACGCTTGTTACGCACTTTTATGACGCCAGCGGGTGGGACTCACCTCGAGTGGATTGCGTGTGCGTCGCCATCCAACGGCAGCCAGGCCAGAAAACAACCTCAAAGTAGACCTCATAAAAGGTAATATGCCACATGACTCGCTGATGGAACCCACTCTCATACAAATTGCAGACTGCTATAACATAATCAGCCTGGCGACACACCGGATGGGTTGCTTCGCAGTTCATATTCAAGCAAGCAATTTGCTAAAGGAAAGCCAATGGGGGGAAATTTTAAAACTAACACGAAAATATTTCAATTTTCTCACACAAAACTACACCATGAATGAAATTTAAATTCGCCAAGTATGAATCGGAATCAGTTGAGATCTCACATTTCAAGTTTTGCAATTTGTTTAGAAAATGCGATTTGTTCTTTTAATATTTCCACTATCCCACATTTGATATGCTGAGAAAGGAGGGAGAATAAGTTCGGCCAAGGCCCCGATATACTTATAGTTTATTCTTGGGAAAATCTCAGGGCAAGACAAAAGTAGCCAACTCAACTTTGGAACTTTCTTTTTTAGCCGTTTCTGTTGCAGCTTTGGCATTTCTTATGCAGCTGATTGCATTTGGCCACGAGCAAAACAGAAGCAACAGCAACGGAGACTGCAACTGCTATTGCTGCTGCAACTGCAATTGAATTTTATAACAAACAATTTTACGCTTTAAGCACACTAGACCTGGCTTTTGTTGTAGCTACCAATGAGGCTGCTGCCTTGGAGTGCCCGGAGTGCGTCATTGACTTTGCCTTTGGCCAAAGGCACTTCTCTACTTTTTTCTATTTATCGTTATTTACCATTAGCCGGCTCTCTTTCCCTTGCAGGCCCCCTTCAAGGACCTGGACTTGGCTCGGACTCTGTAACGACCACAATAAGCATTCAGCGCTGATTTCCCTTTGCCTTCCATTGGCCTCTGTTTCCTGCGGCTTCCTTGGCAGCCTTGAGTGTAATCGTGGCCCGCAAGCATGCACAAAGTTTAATAGAAAAATGGGGAAATAAAAACAAAATCAATTCACCTACCCGGGCAATTAGGTGAAAGGGAGTTATAAAAGTTCAAACTTATGCAAATGGTCCTTTACAAATTAAAATTTGGCAAAGGCTGCTCTAACGAAAAAGGTTTTCAAAGAGAATTTAAAGTAGATCCAATGCTTCTATCAAATTTAACATATTTGTATAATGCTTTTAGGTTAAGACATTGCTAAAAACCTTATTTTCCCCAGCTCTCCAACTGATTTACTTACCATTATAAATATTTCGTGTGGATTTATCACATAAGCATTTTTCTCAGGCCATAAGCGCTCCTTGGCCCCGAGAATCATGACAAAGTTTGAACGCCCTCCGTTCCCACCCACTTCTAATCCCATTCCGAGCCCCAAGTGTATAATTATTCTATCTGTCGCATATGCATGAGATCAGCTATAAGGCAGCACTCGCACATCCTGCCCTTCATCTCCATCTCCGTCTCCATCTTTGTCCTTCTGGCAGGCTCTGTATATGTATTCATATGCGTATGCCGAAACTTCCTTGGCCTCCCACTTCGCTGCTTCATTAGCAACTTTGTGCGTATTCATTAGGAAGCAGCAACAGGGGCTCCGCAGCCCCAGATCCCCTCCAGCTCGGAGGCCCGCAGCTGCGACTGGTTGATAAAAGATTTATGCGAGCACTGATAACCCGACAAAACGCCCACTACCATAGACATACTGTCAGTCCTGGATAAATAAACCAAAAAAAAAAGAAAAAGAAACAAGAGATGAAAAAATGAAGGGAAAACAAAAAAAAATTGAGAAACCAAAAAAAAAAAACGAAAATTTCTATGGCAAAAAGTCTCAAGTCGGGGAGGAATATACAAAAATTAAAGCACATAAAGGCAGCTGCTTGATTTGGCATTCAGCACAAAAAGCGACGCCGTCAGCTGGGGCTTCGCCATGCAAAGCCAGTCTGTCTGACTGAGTTCCCTCGAAAGAGGGAAGCTTTGGGCCCACTTGTAGCCGTAGACCCTCGAAAGGCAGCCCCAGTCGCTGTGTAACCGCAACTTGTTTCAGGAAATGTTTTTGGCAAAATGTTTGGTAACTCGACGGCGGCTCTTTCACATGTTCATAAATTAAAATGCCGCAAATCAAATTCACATAAGGCTTCAAAACACTCAAACGCCCGGCTCAAAGCCTCGGCAAAACTGACGGACACAGAGGCGGCGAAAGCTGAATGAGGGAAGAGGAAAGCGGGGGTGAGGCCGTGGAGGACCGAAAGAAGCGAGGCAATCCTTGAACATTGTCTAAACCAAAAAACCCAAAAACTGGCGCGCCGCTGCATGTTAAATTATGTTCACACTTTTGTGGTCTCGACTCCACTGGCCGGGCCCAAAAAAGCCCGAATCCGGACCCGGACACGGGCCATGGAGTCCGGGTTCCCGGCTCCCGACTCCCGCGTATGGACTCCTACTGGATCCTCCCGCCGCAGGGCTCTCGAGCAGAGTCCATATGGGTGGGCGTGGCCATGGGCGTGGTGGGTGGTTTGCATGTGCGGTTTTTATGCTGGCCAACCACTTAATCTCCTTTCGGTTTATGCCGCTTCTGCCGCGCCGCTGTCTTGGTTCGTTTTTCAAGTGAAATTTATTATATTTTAATCACTCCCCGGGGACTTGTTGTAGCAGTTAAAGCGTATTTTTAACTTCTTTCTTTCTTCGCACAGTTCATTCCTTGGGCCGTGCGCGAACGCCTCGGAAATATTAACGAAATTGCCTCCGGCCGAGAAGTGTGTGTGCAGGGCTTTAAATTGCTTTAAGCCTGGCCAACGCCAAACAGACGCAAGCCCGTCATATTTCTTGTTTCGCCCGAACTCAAACCCCTTTTTGGGTGTTTATGGCCGTTCTGGCAAAGGCAAAACGGCTAAAGGAAAAATGGAAATGGGCAACGCGGCGTATACGCAACTTTCGCAATGTGCCTGCCCCCCCGGAACGCACTTAATCATTTTGATTGTCGTAAATGGCGCATTTTTAGTGCGTCGCAGCTCGTTTCTGCGGTTGCCGAAAAAGGAAACAGTTTCAGCTCATTAGTGATTCATTTATTTATGCTGGCCATTACTTAAGTTATTATTATATGATTAGGCGAAAGTGCGACTGGCTCATTTATTATGCATCAGTCGAAAGGCCAAAGATCAAGTTGAAGTCCGTAAACGGAGCTGAAGGCACTGCCAGTTGGGGAGCTCACCCAACTGTCAAGTACACCGAACATCGATCGACTTGGACAGCTATTAGACATAATCACGGCCGATTCACACAAAGCCCACTGAGGTGGAGAACGGGCCAAGTGCATGGGAAGGAGGAGCTGAAGGATTGCGAGTGCCGGAATGAATGCCTGCATGCCTGAGCCGGGTCAGACGGGCCGGGAGACGGGCAGACGGGTAGACGGGCAACTTCCTGGCGGCAAGGAATGACGGAGGCAGGGCTAAATGGCAAGGCAAAGGCAAATCACGGCCGAGGGAGGAGCACATACACAAAAAACCGTCAAGCCACAGGGATGTATTGATTTTGCCTTTTGGGGCCAACTACGTACATGGCCAAAAACGTGAACAAAGACAAAAATCAAAGCCGCATGCAGAACGCAGCCTGCGGCCTCAAGGCGCTCTCCTTCTTGTTCATCCTGCATCCTGGTCTCTCCACTCTCCACTCTCCACTCTCCGGTCTCCGGTCTCTCTCTACCCGGGCTGTCTTTTCATCCTATCTCACTTTCTGCCTCTATCGGCGATGACTCCTTTGCTGGAGCGTTAACGAGCAGTTTGATGGCTCGAGGAGCAGCAGGATACTTTCTGGCACGCAGAAAAAAAAGGAACTACCGAGAAGAAGCCAATTGGTTTTCCTTAACTTTATGCTTCAGACAAGGTTTTTGTATATGTATTCAAATATCGAAAGCTTATACTTTACACCTTTCACTATAAGCTTTAGTCTACTTAACTTTAAAATTCTTTGGTGTCTGATAGATTCATGGCAAGATATTAAGGCATTTAAACTTAGTTTGACATAACTTTTGGTTTAATCTTAAGCAAACTCCCTTAATCCTTTGCTAACCTGCAAGGATCTTTTCTCTCTGTGCAGCTTCCTCTATAGTGCAAGCTTAAATTGCCCTACCAAACGTCGGCTTTAAGCTTAAATTTAGACACACAGCTTGGCCAACTGTCCCACCCTGACCCCGCATAGATCAACGGCACTTGTTGGCCAGTTTTTTCCGCCGTTTCTGCACTTTTTCTCAGCCTGCTCATTCGGGGTTTTTTTTATCGTCCGCTGGTTTCATCGTGTTGTGTTGCCAGCAGTGTGCAAATGTCGTAACGGGGAAAGCGCAGCCACAAAGCGAAAAATAACATTGCCTCACTCCGGTCGCACGCCACATGATGCACGTTGACTTTGACGGCTCGCTCCTAGAGCTCCAGCCCATAGCTGCCACATGCAATGGCTACATCAGCGGCAGTGGCAACAATGCATTCTACACGGACGCGATTCGATTCGATTCGGTTCGTTTCGATTCAGCTCGGTTTTTGGGGTCGGCCTTGCAACAGCAGAGGCAGTAGCAGCGGCAGCATTCTGCGTTCTGCGTTCTGCGGTGGGCCTAGAAAAAAAGTGGCGAACAATTCTATTGATTGACAGTTTGGCAAAACGCACGAGCCAACAAAAAGCAAAAAGCGGAGCCAAAAAGTGTAGAGCCGCAGGCGTTACCGTTGCGGATGTGCGCTTAAAAACGTTGCTAGCAACGTGAAAAAATGTTTCCCCATTGATTTGTTATGCAGAAAGGTGCAGGCCTGGCCAGAGGCGTTGCATCGGTTTGACTGTGGCCCGGAACGGGGGGTTAGATGCAATTCCGAACTGAAATTCTTTAAATTGTTGCCGGCAACTAATTGACTTGATTGGCGGTGCGTGATTTCCAGAGAATAGAAATCCTTGCAGCTGAATTTCTAGATCCAAAAATATTTTCCAGCTCGCTTGATTGATCTGGGCACCTGCCAGTGCCGTCTGCCAGTGTCAACTCCAAGCTGACCATTAATCACCATTAATCAAGGCGAATGGCACTTGAAAAGCCAGGTGTCGAGGTCTATTTATACATCGGCTTAATATCCCCGTCGCGGCATGTCTTCATTTATTTTTTATCATGCAAATTAAATTTAATTGCTTAACAAGTTGTGGCAATTGGTGGGCAAACACAACACTCTCCCACTTCATACACTTCACCATTTTCATTACCATTTCCATACCCATTCCCCTGCTCATTGTTGGCCGTTGCCAGGCGAAAGTAAAAGCAGCAGGCTTCCACAAATTATCTCTGCTGGGCCAGCAAGCCAGACATTGCGGCCAGGGCTCAAACAATAACTAATGTCAGCCAAGCGCAAATTGCTTTATTAAATAAAGTTCAGCCAAAATAAGCAAGCCAAAAAAAAAAGGAAGTATCCCCACACATCCCCGGGGACTAGGACCAGGCCCGGGGCCAGGACCAGGACCAGGGAGCGGGGCAATCCCCGGGCAGCCGAAGGAATCAGAGTAAATTGTACAATGTGGCCAGTGCCGGACCCGGGTCCGTCTAATCATTGTGCACACACTCCAACTGGCTGTGAGAAAAGGCGAGAGGGCCAATGTGGGGACCACAGACAAAAGGGCTGGTAAGGACATCGCCAGGCGGCCACAAGGACTGAAAGTATTTTTAGCTAATATCAATTTTTCATAGTTCAAAGATTTCTGCACAGACACACTCAAAGAAATCCCTCTCTATGTGTGTGCACATGTCGAAGCCATTGAGGCAATATGAAATTTTCTGCTCTTCTGATTATAAACGATCCTCCGCAGTGTCCTGGCTTTGGGAATGCAACCGAATATATTTCGTTATATATGTTTACACTTGAAACGGAAAGGGCTTTTCGGTCTATCCTTTTCGCACATTTTCCCCTCCTTGATTTGTATTTATTCGAGGCTGTGGAGACCGGGAAATAGCGGGCCTGCACCGCCTGCAAGTGATAATTTATGGCCAAATGAAGTAGCTTTGGTGCAAGGCATCGAATTCCAATTCGACAGAAAGGATTTTCTCAGATCCTGGCTCAGAGATTTCATTAGCTGCCACCGTAGTTTAAGTCACCAGTCAGGTGCACCGATAGTGTGCTTTTTACGGGTCCTCTTCTGCGATTCAATGTGACAATTTCAATGTATGCTCGTCGTAAATTTTCGCCAAGCGTTATCGACACCAACATCCTTGCTGCCGCTGCTGCTGCTTCTGTTTTTGCCTTTCATTGCCGCAGGAGCTGGTCCTGTGTGTGTCACTCTTCTTGGCCGACTTGCAGCTGCATTGTTTATGTCCTCTGGCCCGGCTGGAGTCGTGTAAATTCTCCCCTTCATCTAATGGCAAATTTATTTGGTACGTAAACAGTTTTTTGGCAACCAGGCTCACAGGGATGTATCGGAGCATACATAGCAGAGATTGGAGGATGTGGCTTCTACTCAATGCCTTTGTACTGTCTGCCCTGCCGGGTGGATGGAGTGTAGAGTCAACTTGGAGAGCATGTAATTCCTGTGTCAGACTTAAATTGAATTCCTCTCTCCCAGCCGCTGTGCGGAGTGTGGGTTAGCCAAACTTGCTAATAATGCTGGCAGAGAGCTCGCTCCGGAACTGAACTGAAACTTTTCAAACTAAGCCAACAGGTTAGACATCGACTCACTGAGTGATTGTCTGAATGTCTGGTCTGGCTGGCTGCTTGCTGGTTTTGCTGGCAGGCCAGGACTTGATCAAATTTCGTATGCGTGTGTGCTGCTCTTGTTTTCGGTTTAATTGCACAAATCCATTACGCATACGCAGTGTTGCCACAAGCACACACACAGACACACAAAAACACTGGCATAGACAAAGTGGGTGGCCAACAAAAAGCGAGCAACAAAATTAATTTTTCTCAGCCGCAAAATTGAAACCGAACAGCGTCGAAGCGCGTCGGCAAATTTACACACCATTAAGTAGTTTACAAACACACAACAAGCACACGCATTCACAAGGTGTGTGTGCCGCCCACAGTCACCCGCACTCACTTACACACACCCACGCACGGCGAACGATCCACATGGATAGTCATTGTAATTTGATATTATGCTGCGAAATGGCGGCATGTGTTGCCTGATGGTGCACACATAGAGTCCCTGAAGCGGCATCGCCATCGCCATCGGAATCAGAATCCCCCGGCTAAGGCAGATGATAGAGAAAATAAGTAAAGTAAAGCCGGCGAAATATGTATAATAAAATAAAACCCAATATCCGTTCCGAGCGGGAAAGGAGTGCCTGCGCTAGCGAACTATTCAATTCGCTCATTTCATTAAGTTTCTTGTCGCACTCGAGCACTTGACGTTGACAACGTGCCGTATGCGCAATATGGGGGCATTGTAAGTAGGTGGAGCCCATGTTTATCAGGCCGCATAACGATGTGTCACTTGTGCGTGGCTCTGAATAGAGGGACTGAGCCCGGGCTGTGGTCTGGATAGGATGAGATGGGATGGGATGGAATGGGTTGGGATGCTCTAGAGCGAGGCAGGGTGCACACTGCATATTGATATGCTAATCGAGCTGGCAGCCAACAACAACAAGAGCAGCAGCAGCAAATCGCTGGGCCTGTGCCACGGCAAACGTGACTGCGTGTGTGTGTGTGTTTGTCCGCCTAATGGCACTAAGACAAAGGCACGCCACAGAAAGCGGGAAAAACGCAGAGCGTGATGTCCAGGACCCAGGACCCAGGATCTGGGATCTGGAATCCTGACTCTAGAGGTGGGTAAGCGCTATTAAGCGCATTATTTAGCCTTGGACACAATGGCAACACCCACACACGGCAACGGCAACAGCCACAACAGAACAACTGTGTAGATAAGCACTTTTGACGCTGTAATGGCTCCGCTGACCACTTTGTATCCTTATGTAGCCATATGCTCGCTCCTCCCGCTGCCACCATCTCTCTCTGGCGCGCACACACAAACACATCTAAAGTGCCCTTAAGTGTCCTGGGCAGGCCACATAAGCGACGACACCTAAGCAAAACACGCAAACAACCAAGTCAAGCCAAGCCAAGTGCTTGTTGTCCTGGCCATTTGGCGTGAGAGTCGCTTCCATTGATATGCCAAAACTCTGTTCGGCTTCTGGCCATGTCTGCGGTTAGTTTCAGGCCTCTAACTAAGTCTGCGTGATTAAGCGGTTCCCTTCTCAGGTGACTACCACAATTGCACTACTTTAGGATTGTGACTTAAAAAGAGCAGACGCTTTAGGTTTGAAATATTTCAAAAATATTAATGTTTAAACTTAAAAAATAGAAAAGTAAAGGAATAAAAAATATCTTATATGTTATTTGGAGTTTATTTCAAAGAAGATTTCATTAAAAAAAAAACCCTATAAATCCATCGAGATCTTACCATTCGTATAGTAAATGTCACATTACACTTTGAAGGAACCTTAATTCTAGCTCTTAAATCTCTACTAACTTCAGCAATATCCCCCTCTACATTTATCTTTTACATTTATGCATAGCTCTGCGACAAGTTTGCTGTGCAAAACAATTTCCCCGGTTTTAATAAAAGTAAACAACCAAGCTTAGTTTTGCAAAACCCCCCCTCAAGGAAATGGCATAAAATTGGGCAGAAAAGAATGCAATTTTCGTGCCTATTCAAGGGACAACGCGTATTACTCAAAAAGGAATTAACTTTTCCTTCCCATGCTCGCAAAGTACACCATTTCGAGGAGTGGGGCCGTGCAGATGAGCTCACGTTAATCCCAAAATCTGCCCAAGTGCTGTCTGCCCCAAAAGCAGCAACAACAAAGCCAGAAATGCCAGATTCTAGGCGAAAGAAGCACGCACACAAGCAAGCGGAAGGAGGGGAGGCAGAAAGGGGCGGTGGAATTACGCACATTCTGGCAATGTACACAGTGAGCATGGTACATGGCTGCGTATACGCAATATGGCTCCACTTTCGTTTTAATATGAATGCTAATAGGCTAAGTCGGGATTTCTGGACTTGCTACCATCCTCCCCTCCATCTCGGTGTCTTGTCGCCCCCCTCGAAACGTAATTTTCCCACAATTTTTGTTCACTTTACGCATGGGCCCAGACAATGCGAGACCGAATGAAAGGAACACTTGGCAATATGGTGCAGAAAGCAGCCAGTGGCAGTAGAAATATACACAATAGCCAAGCCATTTTTATCGCTTTCTATGCCAGGGGCTTATGTTCTGCAGTTAACCAGAGAAGCCCCTGTAAGCCCCTCCGTCCTGCGTCATCTCCATCTACATCTCACCATCTCTCTAGCCATTTAATATGACTCTACTTAGGCAGACGCCCACCAAAAAAAAAAGGAGCGAAAACGAAGAAATCTTTCTCATATTATGCAAACGTCTTAGCAGGAGCAGTGACCCCCAATGACCCAAAGCCAGGACATGCACATAAATAAGCTGCCATACGTATGTATTTTTGTGGCTGTACACTGAGACAACAGGAAAATCTGGGAGAAAAATGTTAGTTTATTAATCAGAGAACGTATATACCACAAAACTGCTTGATAGATAAATTTTAGTTAGATCATTTTACCTATAATTTATTTTAGCATGGAAATTTACACAAATATTAAATAAAGACTGAAAAACAATTACTTAAAGTTAAAATTTCCAACATATCTAGTCGAAATAAAATAAAACAAAAATGTCTCTATTCACAGACAACATATTTACTTAAATTTGGTATATATCACATCAATAATATAAAGCTTAAACCCCACTTCCCTCAGTGTACGCTCATCTTTACTTGCATGAACCATCTTTGGTCGTAAACAAGCTTGCACTCTAATTTAGCAGCGAGTCCTATTGTGGCTATTTCTTCCGTTGTCGGAAGAGGAGGATGTTTATCGTGGAATTTACGCCGTGTCCCTGGCGCTATAATTGGCTGTTAGGTCCGTTAAGATTGCGCTTCAATTTCAGATAGGTGACATTTCGTTGCATTTTAATGAGCTTCATTCCACCGGAAAGCCGCGAAGCCACGCCATGCCATTCCATTTCATCAGCAGCTTATCGACTTATCTGCCGGCTGGTAATTGCGTGCTAAATTTTATGCTGACTCTGGCCAAAAGCCACCAAAGGCCCATCCACTCACCTAGGCCATAAAACGCCAAAGACGCCGCCGCCCGTCTAAGAATCTGTCTAAGCAGCAGGTTTTATGAATGCATGGAATATGTATGGCCTAATCAAAGTCAATGCCAGTCAAATGTGTCTAAATAATTCAAGTGTTTCGAATAAACACATTTAACAGGTCGACGCCGAGCCAAAAGCCAGCCAAAGGGCAAAAGCAACTTTCGGCATTAAGCAAAAAGTCAAAAACAGGAAAACGAACGAAAAAAAAAATAAGAAAATAAGAAACAGAAAAGCTCAAACGGCAAAAGACCGCATAAATGATGCAAAGTATTCTTTTTGCTTTTTCCCCCAAACAAGTTTAAACAAAAATCTCTTGTTTTGGGGTAATGAAACTGCAAGGAGCCGCCGCCGACGCCGCCAGCAAGGACACAGGAAAGGCCCGCAAGAGGCATGGCAAACCGAAGGTGAGGGAAGGAAAACCAGCTTGCCTACACCTGCTGACAAAGACATTTACTCAAAAAGTTTTTGCCGGCGCATGGCGCAAAATAAAAGGCACAACAAGGTATGCGGCAACATCCACATCCACATCCACATCCACTTCTACTTCCACAAACTGGGACACCGGGGCACGACAAGCATTTCTGGCAAAACGCCCGCTCCCATTAAGGGAGCCCACAAAGGGCGCGTTTTTCATTACCATCGATGGGTGGCAGGTCGTGGGTGCTGGTTGCTTTCCTGGTTGCTCCTTGTTGGGGAGGGTCTTAAAAACGCCGAGTAAAAGGCAACAAAAGTCAAGGATACTGTCAAAAACTGCTGGCGGGCATTTCCTCACTTTCCATTTCACTTGTCCTTGCAATCTCTCGACTCCCACTCCCACTCCCACTCCCACTCCTACTCCGGTTCCGAGTCCGCCGACTGTTGACTGTTTCTTTCTTATGTTTTCCCTTTTTTGGATTTAATTATTTGGGTTCCTGCGGGCAATGCCCCGCACAAAGCCGTAACCAACAATAAAAATAATAAAGGAAGTGTTGTCGTTTTTATTTGTATTCCCTTTCAGGCTTTGACTTTGAAATGAGCAACGAACAGGCTCCTGCCATTTATTTAAATACAATTATTTGTGCCCATAGCAGCCATGTTCAGCCCAATTCATTTATCATTCGATGTGTTCACTTAATTAAACAGCATTTAGTGTCAAACTAAATTTGTTTGTTTATTTGTCCATGTGTATCTTAGGCAATTAGATGGGAGAGCGACAGAGTGGTTAGTCGGCCACAATAATGGCCACAATGAGCCGAGCCAGGTAAAATGCAGCAATAAATAATAATAAATAATCCTAATTAAATCGAAACTCAATAGATTGTTATAAAAGCAAATAAAACTTTAATTTACAATTTAGTAAGATAACAATGCCAAGTCAAAAACTTGAACTAGGTTAATCAAATACTGTGCAATATCGGGTTTCAACTTTAAAATATTTTTAAATAGTTTTCATTTGATTGGATTATTATTGTTGGCTCAAAAATATAGCCTGCTATACAATGGCCAACCACAAACGCCAGTTTAAATGTTTCTATTAAATTTCTTTTTTATTGACAGTCGGAGTAATGATGAGCTTCCTCCTCTTGCCTACAAATAAGTTATTTTAAATGAAATTTTCCTTACTAGAATAATTGTAGAAGCTAAACAAGGAACTCATTTAAATCGAGGTTCAATTAAAATTACCTCAAACAATATCGTATTTCACATTTAACTATTTCAAAATCACTTATGTGCAAGGCAAATATATAATTATTTTGCTTCTAAAATTTAATTTCTTATTCTTAGAGAATAAACCCAAATGATTTTAAGACGCAGTGACACATTCCCCTAAGCTACTTCAGTTAAACCCGAACAGAAGTCAATTACGATTATCTTGGACTGTGCGAAATGAAATATCTGCTCATCAATACAATAAGCAAGTGAAATTGTTATGTATTGTTATGGGATATGGTGGCTGAAAAGGAAACTGCTTATAGTTGAGTGCATATGACCCCGCGGCTAATTAGCAACACGCACTCGCCTGCATTTACACTCACACACACCTGCGAGTGCCCCCCATAACGACAGCTTACAATTTAAGCTAATTACGTGGTGCACGTGAGGCTATGATTTAGCGTTTAGCATTGCAATTAAGCCGACAACTGGCCGACGGGCCGAAAGGAGGCACCGGTACAGGAGTCGGGATCCGGGGGACGCTAGTTGGTAGCTTTAACTAACCTTATCATATCAGAGGCAGCACGCAAAGCGGCTAAGTAGAGTGTGTCAAACCATAATGGACAAGGGCGACAATAAAAACCGAGAGGAGAACATATTCCGGCAAATAAAAAAAACACAAGCCAATGCCCCGTTGACAGGCAGCGAAGGCCAAGAGGTTGGCAAAAGAGCGGCCCAAGGATACTCGTAACCAAAACGCGGATGCGTGCACGCAGGACGTTAGTGGGCTTAGTTATGAGGGCGTTGCCAGAGAAGTGCAACAATTAAATTTAATTACCAATGTCATAAATATGCCATGTCACAACAACCCAGCCCCCCCGCTCCACCTCCAAACGAATGCAATTGCCCTGGCAAAATAATCAAATAACCGGAGAGAGCCCCAGCCCGAGCCAGAGAGCGATTCACACGGCCGAATGCCCGACCGAATGCCGACCAAAAAGCCAGTTGACCAACGTGTAAATTACCACTGCACAAATTAATTATTCAAATGTGCACACTCGAATGACTAAACATACGTCGCATCTGGGCCTCCGAGTGTGAATGCGAATGCGATTGTGAATGTGATTGGGAGTGTGGGCCTTGGTATTAGCCATCCGAAAATGCGGCCACGGCAAAGGGAAGCTCCAGCGGCAATTGCAACGGCATCCTAATTAGCCCTAATAAAGCGACTAAGCTTGGATTTCGGTCAAGCGCAGGCTGGCTAACCGAAATTGCAGCATAATTTGAAGCCAACCAAATACTGTGAAATCAAGCGTCAAACACAGAGTGAATTTAAACACAGGAGGCATAACTTTATGCTCCGAATGTAATGCTTTGTTCCTCTAACCAGAAATTTCCAGAACTAGCACAGTTTCTGGCCAACAAAATATATTAAACAGAATCTGTGAGGGATTTTGGAAATGATAATCAATACATATACATATTGTAGTTTCTCCTTTTTGGAAAGATATTGAATTGAAGAATCTATCGAATTCAAGCTGTAATACAATACAGTTTCATGTTAATTAATGTAAAACTGACACATTCCTAAAGTAAACATATTTCTGTAAATTAATTAAATAAAATTATAAACATATACATTTTTCAAATACGAGAAATCATTATAGTTTATGAAATTATAATCTTTAATCATAATGTCAAGTCAACTTCTGAGACTCAAATTTCCTTCGTCCAGATTTTTTCACGTCTTTTTTGGAAAATATTGACAGTAAGAGAAATCGTAGCATACTTTTCTGCAACGCCAACAGAATTAGCCATTAGCAAATCAAAGATTGTGTTTACCCCCAGGTAATTCTCTACCCATGCTCCCTGCCCGAAGACGTTTTCATATTTTCACTATTTTCACGCTCATTATGCGCCAGGCAACGCTCATTGCCTCGGTTCTTGTTCTTTGGTCCTTGGTTCTTGGTTCTTGGCCCTCTTACAGCAATTACCTGGACTGCCCCGCCTGCTGCTGCTGGTGGCTCATTTTTATTTTCCTTCTCGCGCTACGATTGCTGCCACATTTATTTTACTTACTCGCCGCTTCTACAATTTCTGTTTCATTTTGGCCTTTTTTTTTTTTGTATTTCTGCTATTTCAGCTAGCCACAAACAAAGGAGGGAAGAGAAGAGCGTGGCTCGGCGTCATAATAAGCTCAAATTTATTGGGTCATTTGGAAAAATACGAGAAATCTACTGCGGCTCCTCTCTTTATACGAGGCATGGACATTCCGTATTTTGCTTTTGCCATTTACCCAGAAATTTTAACATCAAGCAAACACACAGCACACAGGACTAATAGAACCGTGAACCAGAAAGGGAAGCCGAAGGAGAAGCCGAAGCAGTTGCTTATTATGGCATCTAGATTCCGTTCTCCCTTCGCTTATTTTTTTAATTAGTCAATAGTTGAGAATGGTGCAAGCCCTGGATGGATAAGGCAAAAACTATACTACCTTGGTGTGTCCGCGTATCGTTGTGAAAAGAAAATGAACTGTGAAATGGATGAGGTGAGCCGAAAAAAAAGCTAATTCATATTTATAGGTGAGAGGAATTATAAATATAAAGAAAGAAAGCCATGGCTAACAGAGGGAAATGAAAATGTTAAAATAAGAGGATCAAATTTGGTTTTTAACTGTCTCTTTTTGATATTTCCCATCAACGATTTAGTCTTTTGGTCCATTAGCACACACAAAATAAATTAATAAGTAAGAAGCTTACCTTCAACACTCAAAAGCAACCAATATGCGTAAATGCCACACGATCTCACAGTGATTATCGGGATTATCTGTGAGTTGCTACTACGATTCCACATTTGTGTGTACTTAGGCTGCTGCCTTAGTGACTTAGTAACTAAGTATGCTTTGGCTGGCAAGTCTATTAATCTCTCATCCGGCAAATACAATTTGTAATTAAATGTCGGCAATTAATTATGAATTCCAGCCCGTGTGGCGAGTAAATTGAAGCATTCTATGCTCGCCTGCCAGACTTCACATTTATCAAAGGCAATAGCAGGAACAGGAACATGGCAGGACTAGGACTAGGACTGCGACTGGGACTGGGAGCGGTAAGCAGGTAATAACCAAAGTCCAATCGATGCACGGACAATTGAATTAAAGCCAATTGCAGCCAGTGCGTGCACGGGACTCGACATGGCTCGTTTTATTGTTATGAATTATGCTTGTTGTTATTACCGTCGATGCCAATATAGGCGGCCATGTGCATGGAGCTCTGGTTAGCTGCTTGTCTGTGGTCCACTCAGTCCCGTGGATCCATGGGTGGATGCAACTATTTACATTATTCCATTATTATGGAATATTTTCGTAATACCATTTTGGTCTGTACGTTGGGCCACGTGTGTGTGTTAGCTGGTGTGTTTGTGCGGTCATGTTTAATTAGCCAAATTTATGTATGAATGCTTTAAAACAATTACCACAACAGCCACGCCCACTCGCCCCCAATAGCATGAGCTATATGCGCTCCGAGTTTGAATTTGGAATTTTGAATAACAATCGGAACTTAATAGAGTTGCCTCTTGCTCTGCCTCTGCCTCTGCCTTTGCCTGCTCTTATATTAAATTGCATTTTGTCCGCGCCGTTTGGGGTCATGGGAATTAATTGCGCCTGGCCAGGAAGCGGGATCCGGGATCCGGGATCCGGGATCCGGGACTCGGGATCCTGGGGTCCTGAATAATGGCTGTCGAACCAGGCCAACCGACGAGTCCCGCCCGATAAATATAAATATGAATGTCTTTTAACTATTATGCCACGAGATTGCTGTGGCTTTCGAGCGCCTTTAATTATTTAACCATTATGTGCGTTGCCTTATTTATGCCAGTGTGTGTTGTGTGTGTGTGTGTTGATTGCACTATATGCTGCTCTGGGTGTGTGTTTGCTCCTCCACATAGCCTCCGCGGGCGGGTCGAACTTATTTATTGATATGTCTTTCGTTTTTAAGCCCCGACTGCTGGCCGCAGTGTTTAAACGGAAATTAAAGTTGCCCATATATTGGGGTGAGGGTGTGCGTGTGAAGCACGCTTATATTTATGTGTGTTTTAAAAACCAATTTTCACCTCACACACGCAGTTTACGGCTCTCTGCCCTGCAGCATTTTATATTAAACATGATTTTTGACCCGTTTATCTGATTTTCTGGAGGTTAATCAAAGAATATACTGACAAGCGGGGAAATTTAAGAAAAATTCTGCCACCTACCACTGGGATTTTTCTATCGAAACAAATTACTAAAAATCGTATTTCATTAAAGAATTAAAGCTGTCAGCTTAATGCGAGTTAATGCCTGTGGCCATCCATAATTCATATAGATATCAATCGGTTAAGCCGTTGTGGCATATTATGCGAGTAAACGAACTGTGATTGTCACATCGAGAGCTTTGCTTTTTCCTTTGGATTTATGCCATTTCAATCAGAGCCGCACCATGTTTTTGCAACTGGCGCATAATTGTTTTCTATATAAACTTCAATTTTACACAGTGTTTCAAACCTTTTGCAATTTGCAATTTGCCATGGCCCAAAGCCTACGGCAGATGACAATTTATGGGAAAAAATGATAAACTCGATGCGAGGAGAAATAAAATAGAACGTGGACAGCAATTGAAGTGCGAAAACACAGCGTACATATTTTTAATTAATTGTTAAAAAATACAAACAATAATGTGGCGACCGAAAAAAACAATTCGGAGTGATTGCGAAAATCGCATAGCTTTATTTTATATTAATTATGCAGCTGAATGATTGCAACTCGGCCATTAAATATGCGGACAGAGACAGAGTACATTGAGCAACAAAAACAATGCCTGCAATTAAATTGTGCAATTGCTTTATTTCCTGCATGCCGCTCGTCAACGAGGATACACTTGGATGTGCATATGAATAATTGTATTAAGGACTCCCCCACTCCTCCACTCCTCCACCTCTCGCTCGGACACGACTCTCAACAGGTGACGGAACTTACCTCACATGAAAATAGGTCTGGTCACAATTCTGTTGCTTTTGGGTCTTTTAGCCTGACTAAGCACTTTGACCCGATTGTTCGTATGTTTATTTGTTTGCTTGGCTTTATTTATGGCTCGTTTGGCTTGGAACACACATACACTCGGAGCGGCACAGGATCACCGGGGGACACACATAGGATACGGATGCGTCACTTTAATATGCATACGGGTATGTCCTGTCGTGGAGTCCTAATTTAAAATGCGGCACAATTTTCCGTAAGCAAATATTTAAATATTTAATTTTCCGGTGCTGATTGTTTACATTTGCTTCTGCGGTGGCTGGTTGAATTTTTCACTCATAATTTAATTAAAAATCTTCGTCTTGCTGTCGCTTTTCGTGTTGTGTTTTTCCGTTAATCACAACGCGGGGTAATTGTTGTTGTTGTTGGGGAGCCAAAGAAGTTGCTAAAGTTCCGGCTGACGATGTGGGGACAACGTTATTCCACGAGAGAGAGAGAGAATACGAGTGGCGGCAATGGTGAGAGAGCTCAATAACGGTACAAGTAACG
Source organism: Drosophila punjabiensis (assembly GCA_008042585.1). Lineage (NCBI taxonomy): Eukaryota > Metazoa > Arthropoda > Insecta > Diptera > Drosophilidae > Drosophila > Drosophila punjabiensis. The sequence goes on along the minus strand of VNJR01004794.1, from coordinate 124,326 downwards.
GTAAAGGTCCACCCGAGCGACAAAATCGAATCAGAACCGAAATTCGCGAACCCCGATTTTGTTTGCCGGTTTAATCTTAATACCGCACAATCCGTTGATTTTTAAAGGTTTCAATTTATTTTCCACTATAGCATTTACCAATTTTTAATCCAACACTAAATATCCGTTAAAGTGACAATACACAGAGTTTAAGACTTGATTTACTTCAGTCACGCAGTTTTTCGATATCAGTTTTGTATATTTCAATCCTCCGATTGTGACGGCAGAGTATTTGCAAAGTTGAACTCACGATCTGTTAATTCGAATAACTCTTGATGGAACTCTTGCAGTTATTTAAATTTTTCCTTTATTTATTTTACTTTCGGATGGCAGTGGGACCACAACCGTCTGCTTGCGCGTTTCGAATAGGACTGAAGACCGTTATTTCCTCTTCGTTCGACGTACGAAGGGGCCCGAAGCGGCGCTCGGCAACCACTCGTTGATTCAACAGTTAGCCGAGGAGGACGCACCCGAGTGCAGTGGGTGGCTGGGGGGGTGGGTGTACGAACGACTAGCACAATATAATTGGTATTACAGCCTCTTCTGCTCGCTGTGGTTGTTGTTGCTGCTTGGGAAACTAGCGGTAGTTTTCGCTGCTGCTCTTTTCGTTCGTCGTTCGCACTACGGCAATAAATGTGTGCCACCCGCAAAGAGAGAATTTCCCACGCAAAGAGGGTGGTTTTTGTGGAACCTAAGAGAGAATACCGGGGTCGGTGTGGATGCAATTTGGGCAAACCGAATCCGGTTGCTCAAAAACAATGTTTATAAAAATTATTATTTATAAAAAAAAATTATCTAATATATTTAATTGTGCTACCTTCAATTATATTTTGGTGTATTTCACAGCTTACCTTGTGGATTATAGTATGCTTGATCTTAAATTTCATAAAAATTGAGACACGACTAAGTTGTTTCAGCTTATACACAGATTTGTTTCATCAGGTTTGGATTATAGAGTAGTGATTAGTAAGCTCTAATACTATTTAGACCTAATTTTTTTTGTTTGCATTAATACATCAATATGAAAAAATTTAATTGTTTTTAATTTTTTGTTTGTTTTTTTTTTATTATTATTATTTAAGGAAAATAAAACACAGCGACAAATAAGTCAAAATATTGTCTTCATATTATATTTTATTCATTTAAAGGCAGAAAAGTAATTTTCTAATAATCAGGATATGTTTTTAAATATTATATAATTTAGTTAAAAATGAATAATTACATTTGAACTTATCTTTTCTAAAAGTTATATTACCTATTAGTACATTCTTCATGGCTACAATGTTATTATTTTATTAATCTAATTTGAAGAGGAACTGTCACAAAATATCCCATTAAGATTAAAAAGCTTAAAGCTATTTCAAGCTTGACTTTGATTTAAATGGAACATTTTGCGCGAATTTCCCTTTTCTTCTTAACAGCAAAGGACATTTTCTCTTAAATCATATTTTTGCAATTTTGTTTAATTTTTGTTAACTTTAATATTTTTTAGATTAAACAAATCTAGCTTTCCTACAGGTTATTTTGAATGAATTCCAAGTTTTTTGATATTTAATTTTCTATAAAATTATTATTATATTAGTTTATCAAAAAATACCAGAAGTTTGTTGATTTTGGGGAAGTTTAAGCCTGGTTTTTGTTTGAAATTAGATTCATTAATCTTACAAAATTATATCTATTACGATTAAACATTGTACAAATCCATATACCATAATTTAAATTATATAAAATTTTATAAACCTAATAAAAATTTAAGTCAGAAAAGATCTCCGAATTTAAATTAATGATTGTTTTACTTATTTATAAATGTTCGAATACCAATTCCTTCCTTCCTTGTTTTATATATTTTGTTTATATATTTGTTTATTATTTATATTTTCTACATCTCTCCCGATTAACTTGGGTTCATTGATAGTTTTAAGCTGATTTTTGTCGCGTAGCTCCTTAAGAAAAAATGTTTAAAAATGAAGTAAAGACGCTCTGCTAATTGACAGCTTTGTGGTTCTGCCATCTCCCGTTCTGTCCTGCGGTGGTACTTGTTATTTATAGTTGCCTGCTTTTTTTTTTTTTTGTTTGTCTGGTCCTGTTCCAGTGGCCATTTCGGACATTTTGGCCATTTTGGCCATCTCGACCATGGACATGAACTGTCGGCGTCGGAGTCGAACTCGGGCCTGTGTTCGGGACTCATCTTCACGCTTCAAGGCCGCCACACACTTGAGATGCGCCCTCAATTCATTTTCTTTTCCTTACTTACGCTCCTCGAGCCAGTTTATTGTTATTTTGTCCGTTTCTGTTTTTGTTTTCTGGCAAACTTCTTCTACCGCCATCTGCGAAATGAGGCTTACCGCCCACACTGGCCGACCCTGCCGCCTTGTCCTGCCGGACTGGCCAGGATCCAACGTCCAGCGACCAGTGTCCAATGGCCGTGGCCAAGGCCCAGTTCGCTGGCTGCCCCCAAACTATTTGCCATGGCCCACTCCCTGGTCCTGGTCCTGGTCCTGGCGAGCACTCGCTACCATAATGAATATTTATGAAGATTTAAAAAACATTTTCTTCGCGTCTGTTGTTTTATGATTTGCAAGTGTGCCTTTCGTTTTTCCCACTGCCAGAGCGCCGTCAGCTCAATGGCGTGCAAAGTTTTCTGTTTTTCGCCCCAGTGACGAGTGCTCCGGAATGCCACGGATACGGACAATGGACACTGGACGTTGGGCATTGGACGATGGTCATCGGGCATCCGTAAGAGAAAGAACATACCACACGACCCACAAGGCGAAATCGTTCTAAATACGCAAACTGTCGCCTCGCTGCTGTCTCAATCGATGCATCGTTAAAAAATATGGTTTGATATACTAACTTTTTTTATTTAAATTAAACTAACAAAGTAATTGTACCAATTAACATTAAACATATAAAGTTAATACACTTTTTAGGTGCACAAACATCTAGAAGAAATGTAACTTCGTTTATAAATGCCAATAAAAATGCAAAAGTAATTAACACACATCTAGGCATATTTAATAATTAAAAAATAAATGTAACAAAACACCTACTGTATTGTGAAAAATTTTTTTCTGCCTGAAAAAAAATCGCATTTTAAATTATACTTACATTTTCCATTTTAACTACATTTTGTAGAAAATTAGTTACATTTCTGTTTTTAAATCATTATTATTTAAAAGGGATTAACGCAAGGACCTTTTGTGCATTTTTTTTTTTACAGTGCTCTTTGGTAGCTGCCACTTCTGCTGCTGTTGTTTTCATTTTGTAAATGATTTCATTATGTGCTACAAACGCCTCCATCGATGGCGGGGTGGTGATGTCCATTCGTGCTGCTCCGACTCCTCGTACTGGTCCTGATGGTCGTGATGGTCCTGATGGTCCTGATGGTCAGGGTGGAGTGATGGTCATGCTGTGCTGCGCGGTGGTGGCGAATACTTGTTATTGCCAGTGCCATCGCGAGAAGGACGAATTTGCGTCCGGCATGGCTCCTTGGTGGGAATTTATTGATAATTTAATTTGACATTTGCGGTCCCTGATTGTCATGATTGTTTTCATTTTAATCTTGTTGTTTTCCCAGCGTTTCTTTGTTCATTCCATCGTTGTTGGTCTTTTTTCTGTTCACTTTTATTTGCTCTTTTATATGCATTGTGTATACGTTTTTTACATCGAACCTTTGGCTATTTGCATTTAGGTTTTATGCCCTTGTTTTTTCCACTTTTCAGCGGGGCCTCTCATCATCATTGGCAGGCAGGAAGGAGGAGACCGTCGACTTTGGGAAACAATATCGATGGGGCGTGCTAAAGGAATTTACATGCCGTTATGGCCCTTTAAAGGATCGCCCCGTTTAACTTTTGTTTGCTGCTTGGTGTTTTGTGACTTTCCCCACGCTTACGCTTTTGTGTTGTTCGGCTTGGCACATTGCAAATTTGCATGCGAAAACAATGAAATTCATTGGTCCTTGGCTTGGCCTGGTTTGGCTGCTGCTCCGTGTCTTATTGAAATGTCCTTCGTCCTGGCAGGCCTCTCCAAATACCTTTAGCAGCAGCATCACACAGCTTCCACAGCAACAGCAGCAGCAGCATCTACAAAATGTAATGTCCTTAATGACATTGCCAAAGGAATTTTAATTAAACTATTTCCTGCCTGACTTGCCTCCCGGTCTGTTGGCAATGGGCGTGGCTAAGCAGCTTCAAATGTGCACAAATATTGAAATATTTATAGAACTGGCACACGAACACATGCGAGTACAGTGAGAAGAAATGTGAGAACTATGGCTTTTCATTCCCTTGAATTACTGCAAACGATGGAAATAAAAACTACAAATTATAAACTATTGAAAGCCTCTTAAAAGCTTATTCTAAACGTTTCGTATTCCTTACCGTTTGAAAAGCCTAACGAAAGTTAACACGTTGATATTTAAATTATAAATCGAGTACCATATTTATGTAAGAAAGTTTAAAATAGTCTTATCCTTTTTGCAGAAACAAAATTAAAACAATTGTCTTTGTGCACATGAATCGTACAAGAATCTCAGAATCTGAGATTGTTGAAGTTCAAACTATGAATTTTCTATGTCGCAAATGAAAACCCAAAATATATATCAAGTTTCAAACAGATTGTTCATATCTTGCTTTAACAAGAAAACATTTAATTTGTCTTAAGGTAGGCTATAGTTCTCAAAAGGACAACGGCTTACAGAACATAAAATATCAAGTGTTGATCCTGGATTTTCTGTGTGCATCACCAAGGGCATCAGCACACCGAAACGAGGCGATCCAAGGCAAAAGGCAAACCAAATCTGAACCAATACGTTGCCCGCCTCTGCCCTTGCCCCGTAATGCAATTTTAATTTCAGCCAGCAGCACAGCAGCACAGCAGCTCAGCAGGCAGGCAGGCAAAAGTCACGGGGAGGTCATGTGGCAGAGGCATCAGCTGTGCAGCTGATTTTCCACCATCATCAGCAGCCCCGACTACAGCTCCAGCTCAAGCTTCAGCTCCAGCTCCAGCCCCAGATTCTTGTTGGGGCACCGCCCCAACGGAGCAGTCATCCATCCACCTTGTCGCGTTCCGTTTCCGCCAGCGCTGCCATCATTTCCGCTGCTCATTTTTTGACTGACTGCTGACAAATTTGTATGTCCTGGCTTTATGTTTTCGTGTTTGTCTTGTTGGCTGATTTGATTGTCGAAATTCCCAGCAATTTCGATTGTCATTGTCTGTTTCTGTTGCTGTATTCATCCTGCCGGAGTGTAGCAATCAGCGGCCAAAAGGGACAAGACAATGTTGCACCTTAAACCAGCTTAAAGAGAGAGCAAGGTGCCAGAAAACAACATAAATTGCGGCCAGAGACGTAGTGCTACCCAGTAGCCCCAAGTTTTGCGCCCCCCAAAAACTTTGCATCAATATGATGCGGGCGAGGAGGAGGAAGAGGGAGGGAAGCCGCCCACAAGGTGGAAATGCAGCCATAAGGAAATTTCATTATTACCGCGCTTACACGCTAATGAAGCATGTAAAGTGTCAATGTAGTTGTGCGAGTATGTACTTGCATCCTTCACATGCACACTCACTCCCGTGTATGTATGTGTTAGGGCGTCCTGTGCCTGAATTTGTGTACGAGTTGGGTTTCTAGTTTTATTGCAAATGTGTGTAATGAATGTAAATTAGTAAAAAGTTTCCGGACGGAGGTGCGGGCGCCAAGGAAGCTGCTGCCAAACTATCCTGCGGCTGGCAAGGATCTGCACTGCACTGCTCCTTGCGTGAACATATGGGTATGTGTGTGTGAGGGTTATGAATAGCATTCGAATTAGGATGTCAGAGAAGACAAACTGCAGGTGTATGGCTGTTAATTATGAGCAGCGGCGCCACACCAAGCCTTACCCTGGATTTTACACAGCAAAAACGAAAGACTAAAAGAAACATTTTAGTGCTTATCTCTTAGCCATTTAAACTAATATTACGTAAGTACTGCAAAAAGCTGTTCATTAAAATTTAAATTAAATGATCTATAATAAATTAGATACCTGGCATTTACATTCCACCACTGAATGTCCAATTATAATACCTTTTCGCGTACGTATATACGTATTACGCCGAAAAATAGCAAAAGCAATGACCCTCTAAGCCAATTAGTTGGCTATGCTAATTAGTTGGAGATATTTCGCAAGTTTTCCAACTGTTAATTATCATTTAACTAATAACATTTAATGGCAAACACAGCTCTGCACTTTGAGGCATTAGGCGGAGCCGGGCAAAAACTTTAAACTTCTTTCACCAACGGGTGCAGCGGGAGAGAGGTTGGATGGAAACCGACAGCTGCAACTTATTAGATGCGTTGTCTGGTTTATGCAAAACCAAAGGCAACATTGGCCCCTGTCCTTTGGACACCCACCAGCGCACTTCGTCCGGCCAATCCTTGCACCATCTAGCCACACAGCCACCCAACCACCCAACCACCCAACCACCTAGTTCCATTTAAAATAAGCAAAGCAAACTAACAAAATTCGTTTATCAACGCCATGCTGTCTGCAGCTCAAGGAAAGTTCAACCAAGGTGCAAAATAATTTGTTGCAATCAGCTTAGCCTGCAGGCTGAGGCTGCCCTTGCATCGTCCCGAAAATGGGGGGCGTGCCAGCGTGGCAGAGTGGCAGCTGGGAATGGGTCCCATAAAGCGCTGCCTTGCGTTGCCAGCCGGGCAAGTTTTCAATTTAAGTTGAATTATTATGACCTTAATTAACACGTCGTTTCATCATCAAATGCTGCACTACATCTTATGCTTTTGTTGCAGATATTTCGGCACGGCGCCGAGCTTCACAGTCAGGTGGATGGCTCCAGGACGTGGGACTCGTGGGGATGAGGATGTTGAGCTGCTGATTCGATTTTCTGCAGACATGCACTTTTCCCAGGCAAGGAGCAGCAGCAGCAGCAGCAGCATCAGCATGAGCCGCATGAGCAGCAGGAGCTGCGGGAACAGCAGGAGCTCTAATCCCTGCGCCAAGTAACTGTTGCTCCGGCCGCTCGGGCTGCTCCGGACCAAGCCATGCTGCCCTGGGTTTTACTAATTTTGGTTTTAATTAAATTCAAACTATGTTGACGCTGCCGGCACTGACGACCTCCGACGCCCGGCAATCACGTGGGTGATGGCCACGATCCCCACTGTTGATGCTGCTGCTGCTGCTGCTGCTGATGACGATGATGATGAGGCTGCTCTCCATTACTTATGTAGCTAAATTTTATGCACCTCCTAATTGAATGACCGAAATGTAAATTGAAAATGCCTGAACAGCTTAAATGGCTTCGCACTTAAAGAGGCAGTGCACTGAGAACAAGTGTCGCCAAACAGGATAAACAACGAAAAATACAAAAAAAATTTTAAAAATGTAATAATTTTGAAAATAATGAAATGCAAATCGAAAACTTAAAGTATTACAAAATAAAACAGAAGGTTTCATATTAACTTGAGGCCTACCAAGGATACCCTGCCAACCATTAGCAGCAAGCGAACGAGGTTAGGACAGAACGACGAGTCTAAAATCTGACTAATTTTATCTAAAGCTTCTTTAGCACTCAATACAAGATTTTAACAATACAAAATAATTTATATAATCTAGAGTTCTAAAAACCAATAAATACAGAATGTCTTTTTTTATCATAAGATTCTTTAGCCCCAAGTAGAAAGCCACACTTTAAAAATAACCCCAACATAAGCTCTCTTAAAATTTAAAATTAACTTTAAACTAAATTTGTTTAATCTGTGAAAGATATTAATAAGGCTTTAGTACTCTACATATATGTATCTGTATATGAACAACAATTTAAAGGACCGCTTTCAGCTGTACATATCCCATAAATCTGGGAATTGGCCAGCCAAAGAAGTCATCATCAGATGGCTGGCTGCCTTACACTATTTGCGTTATGATTTCTTTTTAATTTCCCAGCGGTATTTAGGAGAAAAATTTAATAATATCAGATGTAAGGACACCGGGGGTGGGGTGGGGGCACTTGAAGGGGGATGTCCTGTCCCGTGTAGACTGGACATGCACCATGTGTATTTTCTGAGCAAACAATGCGATCTCGCTTTTGCTCACATTTCCCAACCTCTGCGCATCCTCTGTGGTTTACCCCTTGCGGGTGAGTGTGTGCTTGTGTTAGCCGGACTTCCGCTTGGCTAAATTTGTTTACACTTTTTACTCGCCGCAGCTGTCCCACTCATAATTTCATTTTTCGTTTGTCCAGCGACGAAATTACTCGTTTCTCCATTGTTTCTCACAGCCTGACATATGGCACTAAGCCTGGCCCACTTTATTAAAACCGGCGACAAAAGACAAAACCGAAAACTCGTAGAATTCCCAACAAGCAGAGGAGCTCGGTCCATTTAACAGACTCTCACTCTCGCTCCTTTTGGCCAGAAGGCGTTGGCTGAACCCTTGGCAGCACTCAGCACGTGATTTGCATACACTTAAGCAGCAGCCACCGCCTCCCACGTGAACATCTGGCCCACACTTAATTACATGCCAAATGAAAAGTTGGGGAAGCCAAAGGGAAAAAATGAACGGGAAACCAAAAATATAAACAGGAAAAAAGCAGGAATTAAATGTGCGTTAAATTGCCAATAAACATGGCCTGCATCTCAATGGCAGCATCAAGCGAAAGGGGTTTTAAAGCCGCCAACAATATGCGTAAGACGTTTACACTTTGGCAAAAAAGTTCTTTAATGAGTTGATCATTAGTTTGGAAAGTATAAAAATGCTTACTTATACGTGACCTCAATTAGGGAGGGGAGATATTAAAGCTTCCAATTTAAATTTTAAGAACAAATAATAATAAAAACAAGTTAGAGTTTTTTATACTTTAAAAGTTTTGAGCTGTTTACAAATCAATCAATTCAATATAAAATAAATATTTATGTTTACTGTGCCATTAATATGGAAAAGAATTATAATACCAGAGAAATATATTAATTGATGGGGCTGTATTTTCCTTAAAGACAAGTCAATCAAAGTGGCCCTGACATTAATGCTTTTACTATTTGACCAACTGAAAACATTATATCATTCTCACGCCGAGAGTCAAGGCGCACATAACATACAGAGCGTTATAAAAATTGACAAAAAAAATAAGGGCACGGGAAACTTTTTAGATTTTTCTAATTGATTTTCATTTTGTGAAGGGGAATCCCAATATATTCCCTTCCAGAAATGGAGCCAACACGCACTAGGGCCGCGGTGCGTATCAAATCTACAGCTCCGTATGTGAAACCGGAAAAGAGAGTAAGTGAAATGGTCATCAAACCTCGGCAAGGTGTATGAATGAATCTGTGCAGGAGACTGTTTTCACCGATGACGAAAGGAACACGATTACCGAGCTAAAAAAGCTCTACTTGGAGACTATTAACTTGGATGTGGCCCTGCAGCGAGACATATACAATATGGAGAAGAGTTACGAAGACCGCCACAATGTCATATTCGAGAAACGCAAGAAGATCCTAGAGTAAGTCACACAAACTTCACTTATTTTCAAACTAAAATCTAGCTACATTTCCCAGGGATTTCCGGAAACAAACCCACGGCGATTCTACGCCAAATGAGAACGTCAGTAATTTTTGGCTCAAGGTACTAAAGGCCTCTTACACAGAGTTCATCAGCAAAAAGGACGAGAAGATTTTGTCGGTAAGGATAACAGAATTTTAAAAATTGGCCTAAATAAAATAGGAAACTTAGGCCCATCAGATTCTACATTTTTTTTAGTCAGAGAATACTTTGGGCTGTTAATATTTTCTCTTTTTTCTTACAGAACTTGGTTGATGTAAGATCCCGGCTCTATAATGAACCGGAAGTTAAGTTCGACATAGAGTTCCACTTCGATAAGAACGAATACTTCACCAACAGTGTGCTGAAAAAGACGTATTTCCTAAACTGCCTGCCGGACCCAAAAGATCCGCTTTCGTATGACGGGGCAGAGATCTACAAGTGCGAAGGCTGCACCATCGATTGGAAGACTCCAAAGAGCTGCGAGAATAGTAGTAAGCCAAGTTATACTGACCCCAATTTTAGATAAATTTGTAAAACAAACTCCTTTAAAAGGCGACTCGGGCAACCCGTCTTTCTTCAACTTCTTCTCTCCTCCCGCTGTGCCGGGGGACCCCGATGATGACCAGTTCTGCGACATCAACGTGAGACAGACAGGGGCTTAATTTCTAGACACCAAAATAACATTTATTCTGCACAGGCAATTCTTCAAAATGACTTCGAGCTGGGCTTCTACCTGAAGGAACGTGTGATTCCCAAGGCGGTGATCTTCTTTACGGGCGAAATCGCTGACTGCCAGAGCACCTCCGAGTCGGAAACGGAGAACACCGATGACGATTCAGACGCCGAGGAGGAAGACGAATCCTCCAACGGCACCGACAAGTGAACTAGCAATTTCTAAAAATGTTTACACCTTTTACACTTTTCACAATTGTTTCTCAAACAGAAGTTCCTCGTCAATACTTGGTATGTCCTTACAAAATTTACAAAGCTGCCAAATAAACATTTCATTTCACGTATCCCAAAGAGTTCATTAATGAGGTTTTCCACTTGTCAATCAAGTGAAAATCAGAAAAGGTAAAAATACTTTCCTGAAAGCTCAAGGTAACACGGAACAAAGTGTGCCCTGTCACTTGTGCCGGTTGATTTGGTTAAACTCACAGTCTCAATGCCTCATTCTTACTCCGAGTGTCAGTCGTACAAACATAACAAATACGAGGAAATTTAACGTAAGCTTGAAAAATAATATTTTTGATTTAGCTCAGCGGAGGTCAGCCACAAAATGGACTCCACCTTCGCAAGCATCGAGGAGAAAATTAAATCCACAACGTCTTACGCGAAACCGGAAGATAATGTAAGTGAAAGTGTTTATCTTGGCAGTATATTCCTAAGAATCAACGTAATCTTCAGGAAGCCAATTTCACCGTCGACGAGAGAAAGATTATTACAGAGCTGAAGCAGCTCTACCTAGAAACTCTCAAATTGGATGTAACCATGCAGCGAGACATCTACAAGATGGAGAAGAGCTACGAGGACCGCCACAATGCCATCTACGAGGAGCGCAAGAAGGTCCTAGAGTGAGTCAAACCGCATTTAACACTTTTCTGAAATCAAGCTGAAACTGCATTTCCAAGTGAATTCCGGAAGCAAAACCACGGCGATTCAAATGAAAACGTCAAGAACTTTTGGCTTAACGTGCTCAAGGTGGCGTGCACAGAGATGATAAACAAGGATGACGAGGAGATTTTGACAGTAAGTTTTCCAGTTAAAATCGGAAGTATTTGTTGCTACACGAAATATCTATCTGACCCACAGTTTTTGTCGGACGTTCGATCCAAACTTTATGTTGATGATGTGGTCAAGTTCGACATAGACTTTCATTTCGATAAAAACGAATATTTCACCAATAAAGTTCTGAAAAAGACGTATTTCTTCAACTGCCTGCCGGACCCGAAGGATCCGCTTTTGTTTGATGGCGCAGAGATTTTCAAGTGCGAAGGCTGCACCATCGATTGGAAGACACCAAAGAGCCGTGTTAAGAGCAGTAAGTAGAAGGACAATATTTAGATCCATATTTAAACATCCTTCTACTTCTCAAATTATGATAATTTACATTACTTTCTATATCATATTTTTCTTTGCATCATAACGGACTTTTCCTCTTTATATATTTACATCCCGAGTGATACTAACCTTAACATAAATTCCATATACAGGCGAACCTTCTTTCTTTGACTTCTTCTCCCCTCCCACTCTGCCGGAGGACACCGATGATGACCATTATATCGACATTCACGTGAGATCGGCTTGGTATATTTTCTGAAAATGTAGCTCACTTTCAAACCGCACAGACAATACTGAACAATGACTTTGAGATGGGTTTCTACCTGAAGGAACGCGTAATACCCAAGGCGGTGATCTTTTTTACAGGCGAGATCGTCGACTGTCAGAGCACCAGCGAATCCGATGAGGATTCAGATGCCGAGGAGGAAGAGGGATCCCCCAACGCCACTAGCCAGTGAACTTCAAACATTTAGACGTCTGAGAAGCTTTAACACTGAACCACTGAAAAGTTAATTGTTCTGTCCTTACATGATCCACAGAGCTACCAAATAAACATTTCATTGTACATTTACGTATACCAAAGGGTTCGCGCGTTCTTTAATGCCTAACTAGAGGATTGGTTTCTTGTGGAGTTTGGATTTTTGGATTTATACAGTGCAAGGAGCCTGGCGTATAGTACAAGGGCTTGATTAGTTTGGAACGTAATACTAATGGGCTGAGCTACAGCACTCGCTTGTAGCCAGCGTTGTGGGATCGTCGGCTTGGCCATGTCGTCATCCTCAGCGTCGTCTTAAAATATCTGCATTCAGCACGGCCCATTTCCACAGAAAAGTTTTCACGGAATACAACACGATAAAAACATATGGTTGGGGGAATCTACTATGGGATCACCAGGACTGGCGGTGGCGGCGGCGGTGATTGCGGTGGCTGCGGATCATGTGCGCCCGCCTCTCCTTCTTCGTTTTGTGCAGCCACATCATCTTCCTGCTCCTCGATCGGAACCTCGGCGTCGACCTCATCGTCCACCGTCAAGTGCGTGGCCACCACCTCGCACTCGGGTTTGCTGCTCTTAAAGCGTCGCAGCCCCGAAAGCGTTATGCTCGTCCCGCTCACATCAATGAAGATCAGATTCGGCGAGCACTGCACTAGATGCTCCAGGGTGTGATTCGTTATGTGATGGTAGTTGCGCAGCGATAGTCGCTCCAGCCGGTTGTCCGGAGAGCGGTTGATGTTCCGTATCCAAACCACATCCGGCTGCACGGGTCTAGCTGCTCTGCCAAAACTGTAGATCGCGCGGTCCGATACATAGCATTGCGGCGGAGCTGGGCAGGTTGTTGGACGGTGGCGCATTCGGCGAGCATAGTCCCGATCGAGGGGGTCTAGCATGTTCCAGAACATGGGATGTTGTACCACCTGGTCGAAGTTCCCGCGTGGATGCGATCGGTGGCGGCGCGAGTGCATCACGAGCATTGGCTCCCGAATGGCCATTGCCTGCGGATTCATGTAGATCATCTGATCGCGACGCGGCAGGAAGCGACTATGGGCAGGATTGTTTCCCCGCCAGGTGCGCAAGTGGTCCGCCATCTGCTCCAAAATGGCCACCATATTGGGCTGCTGTCGAGGGTTCTCCTGGCCAGGTGGATGCACTTCGGGCACGTATATGTAAGCACGCGGCGTGGGCGACGGCCCAGGATTCTGGCGCTCAGGATTATCCGCATCTGCTGCCGGCGGCACCGCAGGTGGTGGATGATCGGCGGCCACGCTGGGCAAAGCAATAACCACCAGTGGCGATCGTACGGGAGCACCGCCATTTTGGCCATTACTGTGCGAAGCTGCGCTCTCCAATTTGTCCGATGAGCAGGAGGAGGATGTGTCTGTAGAGGCCGAAGTTGAAGAGGTGTCCTCATCCTCGGATTCTGATGAACCAGTACTCTTCTTCGCCAGTGGTTCCCTCGCATTGGCAGTTGGCACTGCTGAGGCGGGCGGCGAGGGCGCCTTTCTCTCATTGCAATTGTCCGAGTTAAACATATCAGCATTCTGATCCTTGCCCTGCGCAATTTTGCAGGCTCGCAGGTGTTCCATGGCGGCCCGCGATGTGGACGGCTCATCGTCGTTGAGAACTTTCAGCGATTCCGGCTGCGGAGCGACAGCCTCGTCATTGGCATTGCCATTGTTGGTTTTCTCCGAAGAGGACAGTTCAGCGGGCAGGTTTGTTGGCGACTCAAGAAACAGCTCCTTGAGATTCTCGATGGCGCTGAAGCACTGCAAATCCGAGTTATTGATGGGCGTTAAACGGAGGTCTAGCACCTTAAAATTAAAGAGGTTATAGCTTATTTCAAGGATATTTTGTGGATGCCCTGCAAACCTCTAGTTTGTGGAAGCCAAAGCGGGCTGCCATGCTGCCGTAGGGAACAAACTTGCAGAGCATCTGACAGCCCTTGAGACTAAGACGTCGCAGCGAAGGCAACTTTGAGAGGGCCATAATGTAATAGGGTTCGAACCAGCTATTGTCCTCAATGCTGAGATCCTAAAGCCATGAAAAGTTACCAGTTAATAATAGTTTACTTATAATTAGATTTAGTTACCTCCAAGTCCACCAGTTGCAACTCTATCGTGTGAAATATGCTCTTGACCAGATTGCCCACCTTCACACTGCAATCTTTGAGCATTAGTCGCTTCAGCGAGGCGGGAAACTCGGAAATGTGTATCTATAAGCAGTACAAGACAAATTAAATATATTTGGAGACAAAGGAACTCTATAGGAACTCACATATTCAAAGTCCAGGCTGACGCCCTGCAGTTCCAGCACCTTTAGCTGATTTGCCACCTTGGGAAACACGGAATTCAGGGTCATGGTGAACTGCTTAAACTCGCCGGCCACATGCTGCGATGATGGCGGACCACAAATCTTGATGGTGTGTGTCTTTTCGGTGGCTCGACCAAGGATCTCCTCCAGTATGCCCATTGGTAACGGTCCATTGCTGAGATCTATGCGGTGCCAGAAGCGGTGGTCCAGAAGCAGGCTCTCCAAACGAGGCGAGCAGCTAAATATATTTAAGTTTTTAATGGAAATCGCTTTTAAACAAAGAAATTGCTACAGAATTACAACAACTACAACAACCCTTGAGTCATGGGACTGGATACCATATGATATGCCTAGATATTGAGCTCAATATGTTTCTCATGAATATTTTAGATTATATTTGTAAACAATAATATCTGAAATGCAATATGCCTGCCGCATATAAATAGAAATAAACGTATTTAGATATAACCCGAAGCAGTAATTTCTCAAGATAAGATATTTTCGAATTCCGGGAAATCCCTATTGGACGTGCCCCCTATATTTGCAAATGTTCCTATTGGATTTTGGAAGGCCACTAAAAGGAGACTCACTGCATCACCGCCATTATGGAGGGCGTGTCCAGGTACTTGAAGATCTCGTAAAGCATCTCATCGCAAAAGTCCAGCAGGTTGTGCTCTATGCCCGGGATGCGCTGATCCGGCGACTGCTGCTGCTGCTGCAGCTCCTCCCTTCTGCGCTGTTTCGTCTGCGGCTCCTCCTCGGGGGCTGCTGGTGACGGGAGTTGCGGGGGCGTGGCGACCGGCTCCCGCACCGGACGTTCGCTGGCCGAGAAGCGGCGCTTTTGCGCTGCGACACAAGCGCTGCCCACGTCGTCCATGCTGATTTTGGCTGATTTTTATTGCCAATTTTTTGTGTAGTTTTTTTTCCAGCTAAAATGCAAGTAACCAGTGTGACCGCAGCAGGAGCGCGAACATATACCAAATCCAAGCAAGAGCTGTTACTACCGGCTGATAGAGATGGAAGACTAACTACTTTACCGATACTATCGCAGAAAATAAAAATTACTTATTGGTATTAAATTAATCTGATATTTAATTAATGTAATACATTAAAAACTTCAATTTACAAGCCAGTTAAAAGGTAATAAGCCGGTAGCACAAAAATATTACATGCCTCTCTCATTTATAGAACTCACGACCAGTGTTGGAAAACCGCGCAACGCCCATCGCTAATTTCTGGACTCGTGTGTTTTTGTCTGCGGCTATTTTTTGACTGAAAATGCACCTGCTGAGGCAACTACGCCAGATAAATGGGCTCCGGAGCCTGCGGCAGGTCACCCGCCAGGTGTCCAATGGCCCCACCAAGCCTGCTACGCTGCAATACGAGCGGGATCCGCAGCCGCTGTTTACGGACGCAGAGACCCAGCGACTGCTCCAGTCCATGACGCAACTGAACTTGGATCGGGTGTTCCGCAAGCGCACGGTGCCGGACAACAGCGTCGAGACCAAGTTCATGACGGACGAGCAGCTGGACAGTGAGTTCCAACAGATGGTGGAGCGGGCCAAGCACAGGCTGCAAATGCCGCCGATCGTAACGATCAAAAGGGACGAGGAGCGCATAATTGCCAAGGACCCGGCGTTGAAGGACTTTGCCGACACAAAGTACGTGTTTACGGACATCACCTTCGGTCTGCGGCAGTCGGAGCGAAAGGTGGTGGTACGGGAGACGGATGGAACCCTTGCCTACGCCCCACTGGAGACCACCAAACGAATGAATCAACTGTATTCCCCCCTGGAGGGCCGTCAGTCGTACGTGCCGCGTATGTTCCTTTTGGAGGAGCTGCTGGCCAAGTGTCTGGCGGAGCACAAGTACGAGTTCGTGCTGGATCGCCTTCTGGTGCAGTATGAACCCCATGAGCCGGAGTTCCACAATATTTCGGCACGCGTCTTCGAGCACCTCAACGAGTCGAAGCAGTTCGACCTCCTGCGCTCCACTCGCCACTTTGGGCCCATGGCCTTCTTCTACGCCTGGCACCGCTGCATCGACGATCTGCTGTACGACATGATCCGCCGCGACTACCTGTCCAATGCCGTGGAACTGATTGCTCTCAGCTACAAGATTCACAAAGTGCCCGTGGAGTATCTGCCGACGCTGGCTCAACTGGACGCTTTGCTAATCACACCCGCGCAGCGCGCCTTGGCAGAGCTGAGGAAAGTCTTCCAAAATCGCGGTGGGCAGCAGGACATCGAGCAGGAGATCCACACGGCCATTGGCAAAACGGAGCAGGACTTTGCCGCCGACGAGATTAGCCTCAAGTTCATCGAGCAGTACATCGCCAGCGAACATGCCCTGAAAAAGGTGCAGCTGGAGCTGGCGGTGCAGACACTGAAGGAAGTCAACCGAGAGAAACTGCTGCTGTTCCAGGGATTAAAGAAGGCGCACGGTGTTCAGGCGTCATAGGAGCCTCATCTTCTTGTTATCGATTTCTATTTGCTAATAAATACAAGCTAGGTAAAGAAATGTGTAACTTATGGTCATAGCTCTTTCAGTAACACCTGGCTCAGGCCTTTGTGGTAGCTCAGGATGCACTTCCTCCTGTGTGCGTTGCATATCGTCTCGTTGCTAAAGCGTTTAAGACAAACCGAGCAGCGTTTGAGATCGCGTTTCTCCTTGGGAAGCCTGTGCTTGCGGAACAACGTGAGGCACTTGGCCTTGGAGCATCCGACCACAGCCTTGCGATGGAGCAGGAGAGTGGAGGCGGTCTTGAAATCCTTGTTGCACTGGAGACACCTGTAGGAGCTCCGGCCTCTGTGTTTGCCCAGATGGCGAAGTAGCTGCTTCTGTGAATGGCAATTGACACTGCACAATGGATGCGGGCACTTGAAGAACATGGTTAATTTCCTGGGCGCCGAGCCCGGGCAGCTGAGATTGTGGCGCGTCAAGAGCTTTTCATGGGATATCTTCCGGCCGCACTGACAGCAAAGTACCGACGGCCCGTAGTGGATTCGCATGTGGCCCTGGTGCTCGGCCAGAGAGCTGGATACTTCGCCGCAGACCTGGCACTCCAGCATTCCGTTGGGGAACATGCTGGTCGATTCGCTAACGAAGGTGAGGAATGCGGCCTCCTCGCTGGCTGAATTTTTGGGATTTTCCTTTTCCGCTTCCTGATCCTTGAAGTCATCCCATTCCCAGTCGTCCTCGTCCCGACAGCACTGCACGCCCACGTTATATGTCTTCTTTGTCTCCGTTTGCACGCATCGCTCTCTCTTCGGAAGATCTTCGTTTAGTGATTTATTCGAGACTGCTGCCGAGTTCACCCGCTCCTGAGGCTTCTGGGAAACCTCCATGTGGCCGCCATTGGCCATCCGCTCGGCGACTCTATTCAGCGTTATGTTGTTGTCCATCGCGTACTGTTGGTTCACCCACTTGGTCTCCACGCACACGTATTCTGGTATGTCGTAAACAGGCACGCTGAGAGCTTGGACGCGTTTAACAGTGGATGAAGTTCGGCAAGAGTCGTTTGATTCATTCGCCTGTGTCGATAAGTTCATGTTTTTGTCGCTTTCTCGTTTGCCTGGCCGCTGTTTTAATAACGACAGTTACAAGACACAACTATACAATACAGCGGGGAGAGAGACTTTCTCGTGGTAACTTTTTGTTTAATGTTTTTTAAATTCCATTTCAGGCGACGCCTGAAAACGGAATCTAAGCCGGGTTTTTTTTGTTTTATTTTATGGTAGTGTGACCAGGAGATTACCAGTGTTGTCAAATGCAAATCAGAATTTCCCTTAAAAATTCCCAAGACGTTGATCTGGGCACATGCCCATTTTTTTTTAAATAATTCTCAATATATTTTTTAAATTTGCACAAAAAGTGGCCTTTAAAATGCATTTAAAAAGCTTTAGACGAGTCTAATTACTACTTTAATATATCTATAATATAAAAAAATTAGCTATTAATGATTTTCATATCTCAAAATTATATAAGTTTTAAAAAAACACTAAGTACTTATTACTCAGAAGTTGAATTATGGAGTAATTATTATATTTAAACTTTTAAAGCGGATTTATTCGAAACCCCTAAATTTGCCATTAAAATTTAATTCTAGACCAAAACCCCCTAAATCTAGGGTCAAAACCACTAATCAGGAAACACTGAAGAATACTTCAATATAAATTAACTAAAAATGTTGATAAAATACAACAAAATAATAATTGATTATTGTTAATCAAATATCAGCATTGTAAATTTGATTAATTCCATCATTCTTCCAGATTTTAGTAGCTTCCAAGTAATGTTGAAATAAAAATAAATCCATTCCCTTAATTTGAGTTAAATTTAATAAAACGATACTGCAATCGTTTGAGGTAAAAATATAAATTCACAAAAAATTCACTACTTTTTGCTCTTGTCCTTGTCCTTGATGGTGTACTTGTCGTAGGACTTGGTGGGATCGTACGGCTCCCAGCGGCTGGCCGGGAAAATGTGCTTGTTCCGCTCGTACCAAGATCGGAGGAGCACCTTGCCGGCGTGCGACTCCTCCTTTTCGACGGAGGCGTCGCTGATCATGCGCACGTCGTCGTGGACATCGAACTGGAAGAGCGGGCCGGACTTGCCGCGCGCCTTGGTCACAATAAAGTCGTAAAAGGAGTAATGGTGCGGCAGGATCAGATCCTCTTTGACGTACATCAGCTGGTCGGCCATCACGGTCTTCAGTTCGATAAACTCCTTGCGCAGCAGTTCCAGGCACTTCTGCAGGAACTGGTAGATGGAGTTGCCCTTCTTCATCAAGACGCTGCGCCGATGGCCGGATCCATCCCAGTAACTGAACGTGATGGATATGTCTTCGTCCTTGAGCTCTGCCTGTTGCATGACCCATTCCTGGCGCAGTTGCTCGCGCAGGCGGTTCTCCTGCTCCTCGCGTTCGCGATCTGGCAGGAAGGAGGTGTCCACATCGGGGTTCTTGCAGATCTTTTTCTTCTTTAAGGGCACAATAGTGTCCTGCATTTCAGTCCATTTGGCCTTCGGCTTGGCCTCCTGCTTCACCTTTATTTGTAGCTCTTCTTCCTCATCCTCGTTGCCATTCTCATCCTCCTCCTCCTCCTCCTCGTCCACATTGAAGGACAGCGCCTGGATCTGCCGCTTTTGCTTGTTCTTCTCCGCTTGAATGGCCTCCAGGGCGCGTTGCTTCTCCCGATCCTTTTCATCCTTCTTCTGGGCCAGCTTCTTTTCCCTCTCGCGCACAATGTCCTCCTGCTTGGCCTTCATCTCGTCGAGGGTGACCAGGCCGATGGTCGAGGACTTGAGCTGCTGCTCCACAGCATCGTAGTGCGTCGCGAACTTGTTCTCAATCTTGTCCAGCTTCAGCTCCTCCTCGATCTTCTTCTTGCGGAACTCGATCTCCTGCTGCTGGATCTCGCGCTTCTTCATCAGCTGGGCGGCACGGCCCGCCTCGCTGGCGGCACCCTTGTAGTGGGCCATCGTTTGTTATCTAGTTTTTATTAATTAAACTTAATATTTATTTTCAATTTCCAAAGTGGAAAAAGTGTAAACACTAGTCCAGTGTGACCGTGGCTCAATGCGTGCACAATACTCCTCAGTAGAGTTGCCAGATATTAAAAGTAGTGCTTACGTAGCGTTGACCTTTTGTCACTCAGCGCTAACGTCGGTTAATTTTTGATTCTTTGGCCAAAAGCTCTCATTGCTCGTCCTTTAAAGTCCTTCCGGCGAGCTTCCATCTGCGTAGCATGTTATTTGGAGCTGGGCCCACGCCGTTGGCTGTTTCAGTTACATCGGAACTTTCAAACCCATTGGTTGAACGCGCGCATTCATAAACGCTGCGAAAGTGTTAAGAAAAACAAGTTTTTGAACCCAAAAACAGCAGTTAATTCAGTTAATTCAGCAGTCTTATTTAAAAATTAAAGTGATTTGGAGCAAGGGATCGAAGTGTTTGTGGTTCTGGTGGAAAAATGGTTAAAGATTACGCCAAGCAGGACCTGCAAATGTGACCCAGTGAGCGTGCTGTGCTGCCAAAGAACTGCTTTTGTATCCTGGCACTTGGCAAGGACATTACGGACAAAGAATCGTGCCAGGAGATAAAGAACGGCAGTTGGCGAGTGGCAGCTGATTCGGAAGCGGAAGTGCCAAATTGAAATGCCATTTAAGCCAGACGAGCGAATTGCCCGACTTCGTTTACGGCTCATCCGTACTCTGGTCTGGTCAGGGCTCCTCTTGGCACCTCTTTTGCACTCAGCTGTCCAAAGGGAGATCGGGTTTGAGGATGGGGACTCCAAGTGGGATTCGGGGTGTTGAAAGGATGAAGGATGACAGAGGGACAGAGGGAATACCGCAAGCATGGGGATCCCCAGACGACACTTGGCGTCTGCGTTGGCGGTCCCTGCTCTTGACATTGATTATATTCATGAGGCCAAGTCATAAATTCCCAGCCCCACCGCCTGTTTACGAGGATGCCTCCTCCCCGCCAAGATGTTACCAAGTCAAGCGGAGTGCCAATAAAATCATTAACTGTTGCAACGCATTAAATTCACGACCCAGACGTAGTGCCTCTGTCGTTATTCAGGCAGCAAACATTGCCATAAAACCCCGACCCGACCCAAGCCATATTTCATCTCAATTCGTCTCCAGCCTCCCCCGCCCTCGCATATCCGTCTAATTGCCCGGTGGCCAAGGATTCCGGTCGGGGAGGCGTGTGAAAAACTATTAAAAGGCCATCCAGGACCATAATTAATGGCGACATTGACTTGATCGGCCGATAATTAATTTATCGGCGTTTATATTGCCAAAGTGGAACGCAGCCACAGAGCCACACATGGTCACCGGAACCGCCGGAAACCCACATAACGGTTGTCGCTTCGTCCCGCGGGACCTCGTAAATTGTCCGGCAGAATTCCTGAACAGCTCCAGAGTCCCATTCCCATTCCCAGTCCCAGTCCCAGAAGTTGGCTCCCCCTCTCAGCCCTTCGCTCGGTAATTGACTTTAATTTCAGGGCCAAAGCTGGCAGCAAAAGTTTCTCAAGAAGGCGAACTGAACTATGCCCAAGTTTTGGTTGGTTCTATTGTATTAACTTGGCTTTCGGCTGCCGTGGCCCGCACATGAATAGTTTGGGCTGGCCAGAGGATTAGGCTGGCCACTGGCTGGATCCTTAGTATTTGCATTCCGTCGGGCGGACTTTATCCTTAGTTTGCCAAACTATTTTCGTGCGCCAAGAACTGGCGACGTGATGATGAAAGTTGCCAGAAAAGTTACCTCCTGCCAGAATCGAATCAATTGAAAATGATTGAAACCTAATTTCCCAAATGGACTGAATACATAAATCAATAAATAAATTAGGTGTTTTTCAAGGTGGGGAGCATTAGCAGCAGAAGCACCGCACTCATTAGGACGAGTCTGATGTATTTAAGGGTTACCTATCGATCGAATTCATTTACACCAAACGGAATCCTTCCCCAGACTTCACATTTTCATTAATTTATTTATATACATGCCATGTTAGTATGCCATTAAATCAAATCGCTTAAATTCATTTATCTGAATGAATTAGGATTTTTTTTTCATGGATTGTTAATGGGGATATGACACTGCATGGTTGCTTTTATTAATTGGTCTCCCTAAAGATGAGCAAGACAAACATATAGCATTACAATAAATAAAATCAATAAAAAGGTAAAAAATAAAACTAAACTTTATAGATCAATACTTATAAAAATCTGTATTTATGTTTATTGGCCTGTATAAAGAACAAGAGTTTTGACTAAAAATTGTCCAGGAAACATAGTATAGAGTGATCTTTTTTGCCCTCTAATGAATCCTTCATATTATAAAGCAACAATGTGTCATCATAATGATAAAAAAAATGAGAGAGAAAATTAATAAAGTTTACAAATAAATGTGTACTTAAATAGGATAAATTTTTAGCTTAAATGTCTAACAAACATTTAATTTCTTTGTAAGTTTCACATAATGATTGATTCAATTCCTCTTAAAAGTATTTCTGCTTTAGTGGTTTCAAAAAAAATAGTCTCCATAGTTTCCCTGCTTGTCAAAATATCACAATTTATTAAAAGAATTCAATTTAAATAATTTAAAACTTAATTATTTTCATATAAAGTGCCTATCAATACTTCACACTCTTACATTGTTGCAATTTCGATTTTTTATTGACCTTTGAATTACTTTAATTACTTTATTTTTCCTTGTTTGTCAAGCTTTTAATCAAATTGCATAAAGTGTTACATTTTGATAGCATTTTTGCTGTATATATATATATACCTCTATAAAAGCTCGTCTGGTGCGTTTCTGTGTGCTAAAATTTGTACATCTCTCCAATGGCAACCCACAGTGATTGAAGCAGAAAAAATAAATATTTTCGCTTCAGTGGCCCGCAATGAACTGTTAAGGCCGACAAAAACTATGCTGATAGGAGAAAGCTTTGTCCCCATTTCAGCCATCAAATAGTGGCAGGCAATCTCTCAGGTTATGGCCGTGTGCTTAAACCCCTTTCTGCTGGCAATTAATAGTCGAGAACGCGAATTTCATTGGTCTCCTTAGGTTTCCCAGCGAGTCTCTGGGAATTGCCGTAGCTCGAGTCTGCTCTAGATACTGTCGTAAAGCATACTTTGTTGGCTTTTATCCTCACACTTTTTGCGGTCCTTGGTCGCCTTGTCCTTGTCTTGATTTTGGAAATTGTTTTTACCCGCATTTCATTTTTGTTCGCCAAACTTTTCGCATTGCGCTCGCTGTGGACGGAGTGGCGCAAAAAAAATTGACACAATTTAAACTTTTGTATAAACAAAAGCACTGCATAGCAGTCGAAACAGAAAAGGTTAGCCAAACGAGCCATTTGTCCCGGCTGCTGTTTACTTTCTTTTTTGCTCTCTGCTCTATTTTCTCGTCCTTTTTTCCATTGGCTCCTTCCTTTTGCTGCGGTTTTTGCTGTTCCCGTTTTTCTTATTTTCTTTTTTTGGCAATGCCAGTTTATTATAGCCGGGTTTTTGAAATTTGTCAAAGGGGCGGGGCAGCCATCCCCGTTCGGTTCACCCTTTATTTTTGCCGTTCGGGTTTCTCAATTCCGTTTAAATTGCGCACATTTGAAACAATTTACCAGCAGCGGCACACCCACTCGCACATATATGTGGGGATGTTCGGGTATTTATATTCACTCACTTGCACTTTTTACAGCAGGCTGCATTCGGGGGCCTTTGGCAGAGATTTATGCAAGCTTTTCATAAAGCTGACAACATGACGGATGATTAATATCGCTGCCTGCTCCCTGGATTGTTATTTTGCTGCACATTTAATTAAATCTGCGAGAGTTGATTAAGTGCTCATTTTACCAGCCAACAGTCAGGTCCTTTCAAAAATTTATAAAAACATAAGAGCGTGACTGTGTATGTACAAAGACATGGCTATTTCTGGGAGCAGGCAGCCAGGCAGGCAGTCAGGCAGGCAGGTTCCTTGACAACTCGCCCCAGCGCGTAGGAATAATTTGAATTGCCACTAAAAATATCAACAAGGAGCTCTAAAATTATGCCATCCGCCGGCAAGGACAATGTTTTCCATACAATGGGCGGCAAAGGAATTGGAGGAGGGTTTGCGATATTGCACATACCGAAGACGACATGGTCTCAATAAGTTTGTGCATTTCATGACAATGACGTTGCAGGCAACGACAATGTCTGACGACGGCAATGCGTTTGGTGAATCCTGAATATATGTACTATATATATAGTGCGAGTGAGTTTGCGCCTGGCTGACATTTCTTGGCCTCCCTTTGTTGTTTTCGTTTCGTGTTGGCCATATGTGCGAAAATGCCAACGTTCATTGCAATGCAATTAATAAATACTGCAGCAACATCTGGGGCAGACTACCAC
Source organism: Drosophila punjabiensis (assembly GCA_008042585.1). Lineage (NCBI taxonomy): Eukaryota > Metazoa > Arthropoda > Insecta > Diptera > Drosophilidae > Drosophila > Drosophila punjabiensis. Next base: position 100,005 of record VNJR01004794.1, on the reverse strand, counting down.
TTGAATATTTATTAACGATAATATATAGTCTATTTTGGGACATTTTTCGAACTAAATTTCCTTGTTGCAATTTCATTTTATTAATTTATTGGTTCTCTGCACATTTGGAATAAATTATTGTAAATTATCGGGCTGGAAGAGGCCTTTAAAGCGAATTTCAATAGCAATTCCTGGAACGGTTGCCCGTTTTTCCAATTTTAGTGTCAGCTGCAAAGAACTAATTCTAGGAAGAGTTTATTGAAATGAGTTCGCAGAATTGCAAGACCACATTTTATGTGTATTATTATTCATAGTTTCCTAAAAAACATTGTAAAGTCCATATAAAGATATATAAATAAATTTAAAGCATATTAATAACCGGCAAGAGCTTATATGACTTGACTACAACATTTCGTTGACATTGATTTTTCACCGAACACATTTTTAGTCAGAACTTTATTCCAATTAAGAATTTGCCATTCTCCATTTCACTTTCAATTTACATTCATTGATCATATACGGCTTTTTTTTCTTATGTATTTCGCTTTTTGTGGAATCCGCTCGGCGATATGCCAATTAAGGTGACATTTTATTATACGTTTGTTTGGCTGCGGTCCGTTTTAATTGCACGTTTCGCTTTTAATTAACGTTTCTAATTAAATACACCTCCCACTTACGTCACAAAGTGAAACAATTTCCTGGCACTCACTTTTCAAATCCACGTAATATCCGGCTTAGATATTAACATTTGCGGAATTTCCAGGCCAGAGCTTCTCTTCTGCCCAGGTACAATCATTGTGAATGGGATTACCTGCTCGTCCTGGCGCCGCAGTCAATTAGTATGATATCCTTGGGGCTTATCGCAGTCCTATTACCAATTCGGTTGCTCTGTCTGCTCCACTTTTATGGTTGATTAATGCCCGAGATGTGCACTGGATTGCGCCGGGATCTCGGGCTAAAACAATGGCAGGAACAAGGACCACGGAGCACAAGGAGAACCGAGTACGAAGCTTGGAGCACGGCGCACGGAGCACATTGATTTGTGCCACCTGGCTGGGGAATGGCCTCGGTTGCCCAGCGGAGACGCATCGTAAATCATGAATGTAAAAGTCGTGCTGGCAGCTACCCTCGGATTTTTCCTCCTCGATTTTTCCTCTAGCTCCCCACCTCCCCGCTGGGCTTTTCCTTTAGGTGGAAACCCCAATGTAGCGATTACCAAACTGCCGGTAGCGATTTTATGGCTCTACTTCTGTTTCTGTTTTGGCAGCATAAAGTTTCTTTGCCATCGATTCGTTCGTTATTGGTATTGCAATGAAAACTGGCCGCCTGACTTTTTAGGCAAATTTCTTTCACTCCATTGCCAAAAGGTGTTTTTCAAGGAGAGAGAGAGGGAAAATCATAAAAAAAAGTTTGCTCGTTCCTTATTCGCAATTTCTTCCACATCTTCATCATCGTTTCCAGCGTCATTATGACGTTTCCTTCTTTTTATACACACGTTCGTACAACAACGGAAACATTCATTCACGCGAACTAATGAAGTGTCAAAAATGGGCGCCCCGAAAACTGTGCTACGCTTTTCTTTTTAAAAACATTCTGTGTGTGCGAGTGGGGGGTGCGACGGGGTGGGGCCGTGTGACCTTGGACTTTAACTATAGTTATATATGAGCGAGTGCTGACAAAAATAGCTCCATAATGCCGAGGCGGGGGTCCGCCCGCATGTGTAAGTATGTGTTTCTGTGCAAATGTTTGCAGTTGAAGGCAAAGCGCAGGCAAACAAAAAGCAGTTCCACTGCTGCTCCTGATATGGATGGCACTCGAAATCGGTCCAGTTATGCCTTCTATATATATATGGCATACACACATTTGTGTTTATTAATAGTTGTGCTCGTATATGTGTGTGTCTAAATTGAACCCTGTAATTCGATACCCTTCCCGGCCATCGATTCAATTTGTTTTGATCTCAGTTCGAACTGGCTGCATCTAAATTACAATTACGTTGGAATCTCTCGATTTTCGTTGTTTCCAAATTAGAGCGAAGGGAAATGCCAGAGTCCTTGTGGCTCAAATTGAACGTAATTGTCTTTCGCTCCCTATGTCTTCCCTCTAGTTTGCTTTGATGTGTTTCCGCTCCCGCTCCTGCTCTCCTTGAATATGTTTCGTTCGCCTTGGTTTATTTCCTTCTGTGGTTGATTTGTGTATCTATTTGGATTTCCAAATTGTTTTTGGCTACACAGAGAAAGAGAAAAGCTAAAATTGTATTTTTAAAAATAATTTTAGGGATATTAAGAATGATATTAATATCTTAAGCCATATATCAAACAATGTAAATCATGAAATTACCTAAAGACCAAGCGCAAATTGATATTATTTAGGAAATGTGACTTATTTCTCTACGTGTTTGAATAGTCCTGCCATCGATTTGGTTGTATAAGCGTCGGTGGTTTGGCTCATAGGGAAATTACATCTGTAGGTCGTTTAGGCTCGGCGCCCGCCCCTCGCACACGACCCTGTCAATATTTGGCCAACTCCAACGCCAAAATGTTTGCCGATTGGGTCGCCCCCCACACACACACAGGCCAAATCTGTACGTCTGTCATTTTTTCCTGGTACTTACAGCTTTAATGTGGCCCAAAAAACCGATGCTTGCTTGGGATTTGTTTACCGAAGCGCGAATCTGTTTTACTTTTGGTGCTGCTTGGGTTCCCTTACGCCCCCCATCCGGTGGTTTATCTAGCTCACGTGCTCTCCGGGTATTCGCCTTTGAGGGGATTTCCCAATCATTTTTTTTCCCCGACATGTCCGTCTGTCTATCTGTTATGTTGTGTGTCTTGCCAATTTGCGTTTAAGCAAAACCCTCGGCCACCGGACAATGCCAATCAACACGCATACGCCGTGTGGCCGCGCGTGGCAGTTTCATGCCGCACCCACTTCTCAGAACAGTGGATTTACGAACTGGTGGCCAGTTGATCCACGGCCATATAGTAATCGGGTATTTAGCCAGTTTTCTACTCTCGTTCGGGATGTGTGTGTCTGTGTGCCAGGGCAAAAATAAATTTAATTATAAAATGCAATTTATTCGGAACCGGTCATGCGAAGTGATGGCTTAAAATTGGGTTGCTTAGAATCGACTTTTGCTGTCAATCGACTTTTATATGCCCGAAATGCACTGCCTCCGAGGCCAGAGATGTGTAAACACGAAATCTCGCTCGAATTTCGCAATTATGCTAACGCAGGCAGTTATCCCTGGAGTGCGGGCTAAAATGGAAATTTTGTGTTCGTGCCTCGTGTTTATCTTTGCCTTTTCATTATTGGCACTTGAAGTCCTGGCCGCCGGAGGGATGAAGTGAAGCATTAATTGTGTTTATCTCAAATTCCATTTCCAAATTGCTTTTGCGGCTGATTCAATTAGTCTGTCAATTAGCACTTCTGACGTTTGGGTCAGCGATAAATATACTTGTCCCGGATTAGCCATTTTGTGAGTTTAACCCCAAGTTCTTTGGCGTTCATCAATCGTCGAATCACTCCTGTGACCCGGCCAGAGCCGAAGGACGACTTGCCACTCGCCGGAAAAGGGACACTCACGGGTTTCCCACTTACTTGCGGGGCTCAAATTGTCGGTTAACCCACAGTCGACTTTTTGCCACGGGCAGTCATCGTCCCTCAGCTGGCTAATTATATTTATCCCGAAGCTACACATTACAGAAGCTTCTCTATAATTTCAAATTCCACAGACAGATAGAAAGCAAAAGAGAAAGAGAGAGGTGGTAAGGGCACAACGTGGCGTATACGCAATGGTCTTGTAACATGTTACGGCAATTCATTTGTTGATTAGCCGCGGCAAATTGTTGGCAGCACAGTAAGAGTAAAAAAAAAGGAAGGAACAAGGAAAATATTGCCCCGGGCCAGTGGCCGGAATAATAAAGCCACAAATAATAAACAACGAAGCGTGTCCGCGTTCGTGTCCTGCCTCGTTGTCTCCTTGTTGTTTTCCCGTGTTCTATGCCATTTCGTGTTGCTGCCACCGCCGCCTTTCAGCTGGCTTGCAGTCTGAAATTTCAATTTAAAAGCTTGTAATTTTTCAAGGCTCCCCGCCACTCAGCTAGATATGTTCAGTGGATGAAGTATATATAAAAATGGGGTCGGGTCTGGCCTGGTTGTCACTCGGTTCCAGCATCCTCATCATCGGCACGGCGTTCATATGTGTGTCTGTGCCCCCGCATCCACTCATCCATACTGAGCAGACAGTAAAAGTTCGCCTATCAGCATTTTCCAAAAGTTTCTGGCAGGCTTTAAGGTTCGAAGTTCGAACTTCGAACATGGCAGGAAATGTAAGCTAAAAGTTGAAAGCAATATGTTAATCGAGTTTCCAAGGCAGTTACTTTTTTTATTTAGAGAAAATTATGTCTGTAAGAGGAAATAATTAGTTGTAGTTGAAATTTAATGAAGTTTAACTTTAAATTTTGATAGGGAAGATCTTAAGGTTTTTTTCGTGTTTGAATTTATATTGTGTTGATTTTTACGAAACCAATATGTCTGCATTGTAATTAAAATTATTCTAAAGTTCTGTTTTGTTTGTTAAACTTTCGGTACTGAGTAAATGTAAAAATTTAAGCATTTAATTAAAGAGGGATTTTCTTTAAGATTAGGAAACAAAATGCTTTGTTTTATTCAAAACCTTTACAGAATTACAATAAGAAATTACTCTGTTACTATCAATTACTATTTGGTATAAATCTTTTCTACTTAGTTTTTTGTATAGAAATTCCTGTATCCCTTTTAGCAGGTATTTACTGTGCTGTGGCAGCTGCTCTTGTTGTTGGCTGGCGTTGGTTGGCTTCTTTGTTGGCTTGTTTGTTTTTCGGCCGGCTGCATGCAGCGAGGCATGAAATCTCTCTGCAACCTTTGCTCGCTTTTTTCTCCCCTACAACCCATTGCCTTGCCCCGCCGGCGGCCTGAATGAATGTGTGTCCCGATTGTCCTTTGCCCCACAGCTATTTGCCAGGCAAAACTACTATGTGAATGTGAATGTGTATGTGCGCCAGTCAATGGCGGCATACAATTTCCACCAAACAAAACGGATAAGAGGGCGGGCGGCCTGCTGGCAAGTAGAAAAGTGGCGGAAAGCTAAAGAAAACAAAACTTGGCAACTTGAACCATAAATGCCGGCCAAGTCAGACGAAAGACAACGCAAGCATCCAAATACACTTACACTGAGAAAAGAAATACTAGAGAAAAATTATTTTGTTATGAACATTTTTTGTTATAAATAATTACTAATTTTATTGAGGTTCTTTCATGTTAGATTGAAAATTTGTAGCTGCAAAATATGTTTAAAATTCTTAAATTTGTCATATATTTCCGTTCTGTGTACTCACCATTCTACATAAAAATACACTTCAAGGCTGACATTTTCATGGCTGGACGCCCGAATGAAAATAATACTCATACGCCCCGTTGTCGAAGATGTGTCTGACTTCCCTCGCCACTTTCAGTTAGTTTTTAGGAGCTTGCTGCCTCAATGTGAATTCCCTAAATACAGCAACCTGAAGTCGACTGAAAAACACCTTCAAACTCACTTCACGCATCCCGAAAATTCCGGCCCCAGGCAATCGCAATCCTCTTAAGGCGCCGCCTTGTTAACATGTCGCATTTTATCCGCATTATTTACGCTCTCCCAGTCGCTCATCGCCCGTTTTGACGCCGTGCTTTGTTTTAACGTCTTTTGTTAGCCCGGCTATTTACACTGCAAAATTGTACTCAAGTGCTAATATTGAGGCCCATGGAGAGATGGCGATAAGGCCATGGTACATTTTGCTTGGCCAACCGAGTGTTGAGTGGCAACTGGCTTGATATGGCCAGACAATGCCAGACAAATAATAACTGGGGTGGCAGGTCAAATGGCAGCTTGATGGCAGGACCTAAGTCGATATCGGAGAATATCCATACAGCCCCAAGAAGGGGGCGGGGCAGTCTGTGCAAAACTAGGGCAATTTTCAGCGAGGTGCATAGAGAGTGCTTGCCTTAGATAAGGATTCCTTGAGGGAGCAGAGGCAGGCTAGCCGATGAAGCCACTCGTGTTGCCACAATTTCTGAGACAATAGAGGCCAAAAGGCTTCGGTACAAATCGGGGAAGGCGAACCAAATTATCCTAAAATTAGTTTGTGGAAAGCAAATCGAATGATTTATAACCCTATTGATTATGGGATACATATAGTTATTTATAGCTGAGTTTATTTTATTTTAGATTTATGTATGTCAAACTTTGGAGCCACTGAAATGCTATTATTATATCTGTAAATTATTTCAAGAAGATTTCTTTAGAAAATTATGTCTGTAGCTTGACATTAATATAGTAAAGTACAGAATTTTAGTCTTAATAAATCTGTCAAATTAATCCCAGTGTATTGAGTACAGTGCGAACATGCGATTCCCCAGCAGCGTCTCAAATCAGCTTATTCAAAAATCCAATTAGGTTGTCTGAGACAAATTTAGCGAGAAATTTCCAAACCCTAATCCGGTCGGTCCCCCAATCTTTAGCCGGCATGTTGACAATTAGTCCTTTAAATTAGGTGGGCAGAACCGGTCCTTCCAACCGATTGCCGTGACCGAGTCCTGGTGGCTTCTCATCCGTGTTGTTGTGTGCAGCGCTTAAATGAAATTGATTGTGCTTTTCCCTGCCTCCCCCCACTGGGATTCTTTGGCTTGGGTGGAGGTGTCCCGGCTGAGGGGTGTGAAAAGAGCGGGATGCCACTGAGCTGCTCGTTAGCTTAAGGTGTTTTGGTATTTGGCTTCGTGGCCAGCCGACAATGAGACGAAAGCCGAGTAATTAAGACAGAGGCAAACACTCAACGAAACCACTTAAGAGCCACCAAGGAGCATAGAGCAAGTAGCAGGCTCCCACGAGAAGAAGCAGCGGCAGCGGCAGCACAAAGGACAAAGGTCAGCGAGCCACTTGGCTCGTGTTTATGCGCCTTTTATGCTGCAACTTCATTAAAATTTACTTTTATGAGAGCAAACAAATCGTTAAAAACATCTCAAAGCTCCTCCACAATGCCTGCCTGCCAGCCACGCCCAGCGCCCGCTGAGCCTCCCCTGGCGTCAGGGGCAGGAATTGTAACAGAAGCAGAGGAGCAGGCGGAGCAGGCGGTGGAAGAGACAGCCGGGGCAGGAAACGTGGCCGGACAACGGTACTTTTAATTACTTTCTGCATAAATTTGCACTCATTTCCGGCCCTCGCTCCGTCCGTCTCCCACTGGAAGTGTAGATGTCTGGACCAGCTGGACGCTAAATGGAAAACAAATTTGGCAGTTACAAGCGCGGTCGAAACATTAGTTGTTTGAGCTGAAAATAAGCTCTGCTTGGAATAAGTAGAATAATATATTAAATTGAAATAATTATAACATTCTATTTAAAGCGTAAAGGAACTTTAAGAAATCAAACATTTTTCTTAACAAATTTTAAGATATATTTAAACATATTTGCTGTTCTCCCAGCTTAGCGCTTTGTTGTGCCGAATAAAAAATGATGCAAAAGAAAAGTGCAAAGGCGAGAGGTCCTGGTCCTCCGACTGCTTCTGGCACATAAAGGGAGTTGGTCGCGTTCGCTTTATGCCAGGCACTTGATGGCGCAGCACGGCACTTAGGGCTCCAGCCACCCTGCACATGTGCTGATGTCCTTTGGGTGTCCCCCGATACGAGCTGCCATTGGCTCTGTTGTCCCCTTCTCTGTTCGCTGCCAAATTGTTATTTAATTATGGCATCCTTGTCCCAAAGCCGAGCCAAAGATGAGAGTGGAGTCGTAGTCCTGGACCGCAACCGGTCACGTCCCGGCGTAATGGCGAATAAATCAACGGCGGAAACGCTGCAGGTGACGTGCCACCAAAGTGTATGTGGCTGCCAGCCTCACCTGTCCAGGATGTGTCGTTTATCGTCCTTCGCCCAAAAGGCACGCTAAAGCGGCACAGCCAGCTGCAGCACCCAAAGCAACGAGCGTGAAATGATTGACTTTAAAGGCAAATTGCGCAATCTAAGCTGCGAGCCCAGGAGCCGCGGGCGTCTACGGAAATGACTTGCAACAGAGGCACGGGCTCCAATCAGCGGCAGAGCCTGGCATGACATTCAATTAACTCGATGTCGATGCTAAAAGCCGGTGCTGGAGCCGGGTACCAGAGGCTGGATGGCTAACCTGGCCGAAAGCCAATGCTGTCTGCTGCACTCACCGGGGATAAATATTCCGGACATTATGAAATAGATATTGCATTTTATGGCGGTTTAACCATTACTTTTACTTTCACTCAACTTTATTCCGGACAGGTTTTAATTACTAATCGCGTCTGCAATTGAAACTTCAAGGTCCTTACTCTGAAGAATTACAAAAAAAAGAGCCAAAGACGGGGAAAGATATTCCGGAAATTAAGAAATAGAGACTGGACTTTGTTGGGGTTTATTTGATACATATTAATGACCTTTAACTGAAGTGTAATTAAGTGAAATTGCAAGGAACATTACTTTTACTTTCACTCAGCCTTTTTCCGCACAATTTTTAATTACTAATCGCATCTGGAGTTGAAAAATGAAGGTCGTTGGCTTGAAGAATTACAAAAAGAGAACCCAAAGCGGAGATAGATTTTCCGGAAATTAGGAAACATAGACTGGACTTTGTGAGGGTTTATTTTATATTAAGTGAGATTGCAAGGAGCATTACTCTCTCTTTCACATAACCCTTATACGAAGAGTTTTTAATTATAAACGCATCTGGGGTTGAAAAATGAAGATCCTTGCTCTTAAGAGTTACAAAACAGACCCAAAGGCAGCTGCTTAATTCAGGAATACATTTCTGGCCACATTCCGTTCAGCTGCTTGCTCCAGAAAAGAAACAATTTAATTCTCGATTGCCGACACATATTCCCATTTCCTCCAGTAACAGCTATCTCTCCGATTGGCCATGTCCGTCCTTTTGTCTCTGTTCCGTGCTCCGGCGACTGACATCCATCTGCACTTGACAGCTTCCGGCTGTGATTATCAAATCAAGAAATAATTGCTTCGATGCCCCCGTCGCCATTGCCCTCATCAAAATGTAATGGCTCCGTTTGATTCTGGCTGCTTGGCCAGCAGCTTCCAGCAATTATTTCTGGCAAACGGAGCTCATCAGGCATTCAGTTAGGCGGACAGCATCTACTCACTCTGTGACCCAAATACGGACAGCATCATAATCATTTATCAGCGGCATCATTGTCGGCTCCAAGGAGGACTCAACCAAGAACAAGCAAGGCGTGCAGCAATCACCGATTTAACAGGATTCCTGAGCGCCTGCCCACCCGCTCGTAAATAGTTTTCGATTGCGGCCAAGCAAATAAGTCAATATTAAGTTAACCGACAAGCAGCACTAAGACGCTTTTGAGGAATGTCCCTCAACTCGGCTTCACCGGTCTTTGGCTGAGAAGCAATTTCTTATCCTTTATCAAGGCAACTGTCGCACACAGAGCGCTGTGCAGCGAAAAAAAAAGTATAGAAACAAAAATGCTTCTGTATAAAATAAAGACAAAGAAGCTTTATACGCCAAAGAAATTACATTTTCCCAAGAATCTCTCTCTTAAATATAACTTCTGTCATTAAAAATATATATATTTCCTACATTTTTCTCCCAGTGCCTGCGTGTGAGCTCGACTTGAGGTTGAGTCTTAGGATGTGCGAGTGTGAGTGCTGAAAATGTTTTGAAAATCCACTCAAGCTCACTTAGGAGTCAGTTGGCGACGTCGCATTGACAGCAGGTGGAAACTGGGGGGCGGTGGTGGCAAACCGTCAGAGCACTTTCGGGGATTCCAGGGATTACGTTTTCCCCATACCCTTACCCTTTTGCACACCAATAAACTTGACAGTTAATCCGTAATTGATCTGGAAAAAGGTACGATTATGATAATGAAGCTGACAATGAGAATGCTGATGGAAGTGCTTGCCACTGACAATAAGAGAGAGAGCTCAAAGAAAACTCAAGGAAAACTCGAGGAAAACTCGAGAAAAACCCTCAGATAACACTGATAGAGTGACCGAATATAAAGCCGTCGTAAGGACCCTTGTTTATGTCCGGTGTCTGCTGCTGCGGCTGCTACACTGTCGCTTTAGGTTAAAGTCCTTTCGCCCTGAAAGCCACATGAATTTAAATTTTTATTTGACAATAATAAAAGTACGAACGTGGCAAGATAAATGTCCTTGGGTGTATGCGTCCCGTGGCTGGGGAAATTCGTTTATGGAAATGCGTAAAACGTCGGGATATTCGCAACTTACCTAAGCAGCTATAACAGCAGATCATAAATAAAACAATATCATATGAATGCATATTGCGCGTGTGTGTAATGGAAGGGAAGTGGGCTAAGGGCGATGGGCCATGGGACGATGGGCCATGGGCGACGGACTGTGGGTGGATGTTGGTGTCCTGCGACAAGCAAGCTGAATATTATTTGCTTCTTGGCACGCAATTGTCGGGCAAACAAACGAGGCTGCTGGGAGCACGTGCAGGTCCTGCCAGGATATGTAAATCCAGGCGTGTGTGCTCATAGCCATAACCATGTTCCTCCTTCGACAGTTCCCTGCTAAGATGGCGATAGTGAAAGTGCTAGTGTAACACGAACCCGATTCCAAAAGTGAGCAAGGACTACGCCGGGAGCATATCAATGCCAGCGCAATGGCGCAAATCGTTGTAAGTGGTGCTGCCGCAAAATAACCTGCCAACGGCAGTCGGTACACGAAACAGCAGCGCAGCAGCCACAACAGGAGCAGCAGCAGCATCCTCACCAATATCACCAGCAGGAGCACGAGCAGCGGGAGCACTATGGAGGACACTGCAGCGGGACCGACAAAGAAAAGCGGCACCACGCTCTCCGTGGACCGGGCCGCCTTCCTCCTGCTGCGCGTCAGGAAAGTGTTCAAGAAGAAGCGACAGCAGCGCAAGGAGCGACAGTAAGTCGAATGTTTGCCATTACTTAACCACTGCGGGGGGTGATTTCGGTGCGGTGCGGTGCGGAGCTGAGCGGGATTTGTTGGATCCCCAGGATTTGACGCACCACCGAGCAAAGCCCAACGAATTGTCAAGCAGCCGAAGGCAAACAGAATTAACAATCTGTTTGAACGGCGGATGGAAGCCGGCTTGAGCGGCAATCAAAAGCGGTTTAGTTGCCATCGAATGGCCATCAAATTGCTGGTCCGAAACATTAATACCTTTGAGGGATAAAGTTATCCTGCTTTTATATTTTTTCTATTTTATACGTTTATTTGGTATCGAAATCTATGCAAATAACAACTTAAATCGATTATATATTCAATAGTCATTTGCTTTTTAACAAGTAATTTATGTATTTATTTATTTATTGATGGATCTAAATATTTGCTAACAAGATAATCTTAATCAAAAGTTCTCAATTAAATCACATTTCAAGCAAAGCCTAGTTAACTTGGAGTTATTCAAAGCTAAAAAGATTTAAATTAGATGCATAAAATATATATATACACATATTTTATTTTCAGAGAAATCGAAGCTGAATATTCTCTAAAGAATTGAAGAAGAAATAAAATCTGTTGTCGGTCAAATGGAAATTCAATTAAAGAATGTCGACTCATTTATTAAGTCTTAAGTTTTTTTTTCATTTAATTCCCATTACCTTTACATTAATGAAAGGATAAAAATGTGGCGAAAATCTATTATCTTCAATAAGCAGAAGCCAACAAAATTGTTAGTTTTCTTAGCTTGCTTTTTAAGTCTAGATTCATATAATTCTTTAGCAACATTGGCATAAATAATATTAATCTTTAATATAATTTATTTATTTTTCTTGATTGATCTAACCTTTTATTTATTATGGATGCTTTAAAAATGATAAATGCGTTGAATAGCCATTTACAGTGGACTGACCTTTCCATTAGGTATAGAAAAAAATACGAAGAAATCTATTTGAAATAAAACTAAGAGCTCTTTCACATCTTGCATCGTTTTTCCCGGAAATAAATTGTAGAAATCACCTTACTTCCTACTTCCTTACTTCTTAGGTGCTTTTTTGCTGAGTCAACTTCGCCGCTTTTCAACGCATTTTCGAGGCTGGATGCAGCGTGTGAAGGACCCTCAAGGTGCCAAATAAATAGCGCGTAGCACTTGGCCCCGGGATTTCTTCAGCGGCCAAGTGGATGGACGTGGCACGGTGCAAATGAGGTCGTGGCAGCGGCGGAGTTGAGCCCCCAATCTCGATTCCTATGCACGTCCTGCAGCCAGCGCTCATTTGTCTGGTGGGGAAGCTGCTCGTTAGAAATTCGCAGCTATGTTTATCCGCATTCTCCTTTGCTTATGGTACAGCTGCTCTTTAAGAGTGTTTTTCTCCGGGACGGGAATGTGGATGTGCGTGTGGCTGTGGCTGTGCTGCTTCCTTTTTCCAGCATCTCTAGCTGCAAAGTAAATTTTTTAAATTTTTTTGCCTGGCTGCATCGTCTCTGTCGTAATGAAAATGTTTTTTATGTCCTGGCATTCGCATGCTCAACATTTGCTTAAGCATGGAGCCCTCGAAGAATGCCAAGCGGCAAACTCAATTAGGCACGAGCAGCCCGTTTCCGGCGATGGCTGGTTTTTCCAAGTAGGTTCGCTTAAAGTTTACCCGCTTATCCAGGAATTTTCCTTTAACCCGTTCGTCCTTCGGGCTGGCAAAGGGTCCGCCATCCGATGATTTGATTACACGAACAACATTTGCTCTAATTATGCACGCACATGTAAACACAGCACACAGCAAATGCAATTACACGACCCTGCCGCACTCACATAAAGATATACACACACATGGAGGGACACACATGCTGGATTACAGGGCGCACACACTGCGTATGCGTAATTTGGCAAAGCCTTTCGGCTTAGTTGGCCTTTTTCAGGCAAATGCCGCCCGAAATGCGACAGGAATGATGTCGTAACTGATGTTAATGTAGCTGATTTCGATGTTTACTAGAACATCCATGTGTTTAGGCCAGGAACTTCATTAGTTTCCCCGCCGGAAGTGTCCGAGGTGCCAACATAATTCCCCAAATCGAGTATGCAAATGGGCATTGAGATGATCTACTAGCGTTGAGGTTGTAATTGAATCACAAATTAAGCACGAGGTGTCTCTGAGTGATAACCTTTCCCTCAAGGACCGCATATCATATGCCTTTGATCTTTCCGGCATTAACTCTGTGCGGCTGCTGGGCGGCTCATTAAATAACACCTCTCTCTCTCGTATGGCTCCATTATCTGGGTGTAAACTTTTACGCAGGCCAGGCCCCGACTTAAAACACTTTTCACGGCAATTCCGGCAGCATGTTAACCTTTTTTGTTCACTCTTTCGGTCTCCCGTTGTTGGTGGGTAATGTACGATTTACGGTTACGAGTATTTCACGTCAATTATGTAGATCCGCTTTGAGTTATGTGAGTCGGTCGTGCCACCTCTCACCTCTCTACCCTTAATCCTTAATGCCGAGCCCTTAACCCTACGACCCCCCTGGTCTTTGGCGCCTGCTTCCTGGCTTTGTTGCGTTCGCAGCTCCCTGCTGCGACCTGTAACAGCTTGCCTTTAGTGGGTGCTACTCGCATGCTGCGTCCCTGCGAGCGTGTTTGCCTTTGTGCTCAACGCTCTCGACAGAGCCTGCCGGCGGAACTCAAACCGCTGAGAAAGGCTGCACAGTCAGAAAAAAAACGGCTAGAAATTATGATATTATTGAGGGACTCAAGAGGAAAAAAGCAAACAATGTAGGTCTTCTATAGAACATATTTGTTTCAAGTAAAGTAAAGTTTTTAAAGTATAACTATATAATTTATTTCAACAAAATTCATTATCCGTAAAAGGAATATAAATTAAGCGAGGTCTACTCTAGTCTAGAGAATGCAAGAATTAAAATGTAGAGTTGGCTCACGTATAATTAAAATAGAATCAATTAACCTTTGTCAAACTAATATTAAAGCTTTTACGACTATTGACTTAATCGATACCCATAAAGATTGATGGCTTCAAACTTAAAGTAAAAGCTATTTGCTTTGCATATTAAAGTTAATTCATTACTATTGCATGCATTTTGAACACGCCAATGCTGTTTTACCATAACTGTTAAGGCCTCGGAAATGAATTATCCTGAGACACGGAATGTGTTTGGGGTTTGGGTTTGGGAGAAAGTTTGTTTTAAAGTTCGAGTTGTAAAGGTTTTTAAAGTGTTTTTGGTTTTCAGTTCGAAAATGCCTTATTATTATGTATGCAAATTTTTTAACTAAACATAATTTAAATAAATAACATTGTTTTTTTTTTAATTTGAAACATAAAATTTCAATTACAAAGAATTAAATAGGTATGAAGATAGGTCTGTTTTTATCCATTTATAATACAATTTTTTTACTTAGATGAAGAAATTTAACTTTCAATGCAAATAATTTATTCATAACTACCTCAATGAGTACTGCCTTGCTGGTTAATTAAAACCCTAATTTAAAATTCAGATTACATAAACAAAAATTCCATAAAATTAACGAGTGTAAAAAAGTTTAAATTATCACTTTTCTCCCAGTGTGCCATCTAAACAAAAGAGGCGTCGTGGGCCCTCTTAAAAACTTAAACTTATTTCTCTAAAGCATTATGTAATTTGCCCCTTTATTTATGTATGGACATTGTGCTGTGTTGCTCTTTTGGCAGCTTTAACTATTTCGCATGTTTTCTCAAGTTGCCCCGCTGTTGTTTCGCGCCCACTTCGCCACTCCCCCTGGCGGCGATGCAAGGACGCAGATAAATTGCTTACATGATTCCTTCTCAGCCAGTGTGCTGCAGCCTGACGCCGAGGACGAATCAGGAAGGAGGGATTTAAGTGAGGGCGCAGCCTTTCCCATTGAATGTGTTGTCCCTAGCCGGGATCTTGTAAATGCCTCTGGGTGGGAAAAAGTTTTGCTGATTTCCGTACGTTTGGCAGCCCTCCGCTATCGTCATCAATATTGCAGGGAACTCGTTGGAACTCTCGCAGATATTCAGGCGCCTTGGCAAAATGTCAAAGTCAGAAATAAATCAAATAAAAAGTTTGCTATTTTTTTGTTAGTATCGATAGCTTCATTTTTTTCTTTTTACTCTTTTGCATACAATATATGCGTGCAGTTCATGTGGTGGGTGTGGGTGTCCCTTTTGGGATACTTTACCCGGGATGTGCAGCTGTTCCATCTGCCAGGACAGACGTATCTGGCGTGGGCGTCGAATTGGGAATCGAGTTCGAGTGCCAGGAATTCGAATTCAATCACACATCACAGGCTGCAGAAATATCTAGGAGCAGCTCATGTAAAAACGGAAAGAGGCAGCTGTCGCGCACAGCGGATGTCGGCCTGGTTTTTTTTTTATGGGCGTCGGTCTTTGAGGTGTTGAAAGTAATTTCCACACAACAATCAAATGTAATTCACATGCGAGTGCCAAAAAAAAAGAAAAAGGGGAGAGCAGAAATGCGCAAATCGACAGCTGACAATGACACTCGCCCAACGCACTGTGGCTGGAATTAATAAACAAATTGCATGAGTGACAGTCAGGGTTTTCGCTCTCAACCAATACTGAAATATGCACGGTACAGAAATCTTTGGAATGTTAAATACTGCGTTTGTTATCAACAAAAGAGTTCTTTTAAATTATTATTAATTTTTAAATTTGTAGATATTATTATCTTTAATAAACATTTTTCTTTATTTTTGTCGTTTAATTGCTTTCTAAAGAAAGATTTCTATGAGAGTCTAGATAATAAATCTTCTTATACAATAAACCATTTTCAAGAGTTCAGTTTGGCAAATTTGCAATTGTCGAAAGCACTCAAGGAACCCCCACAGCATCTGTGCACTTATAAATTGCTTTGTTATACAATTCCTGATGGGATTTAATTCCAAACTGGTGATAACTATACTGAATATTAAAGCTGATGGCTATAAAATCAAGAAATCAAATAGGTAAATTTAAAAAATCAAAACTTTAAAAAGACTTCGTAGACTAACAAATAATGGAGGGATAAGTCCCATCCTGAATACTTATTTAAGATCATATTAACAAAGTAAACATCAAAGGATCTAATATTTTGTTTCAAACAACCTTACCTTTGGTCCAGTGTGTCATCAAAGGATGATAAGATTTGGGCAAGGGGAATGGAAAGGGGGCTAGGCTGACACATGCAAATGGAACGGAAATGGCATGGAGCTGTGCAATGAGGAAGGCGGATAATTGCATTTACTTGCTGACACTCCCCACTCGTCGCACTTAATAAATAATAGCATTAACTTATTATTGTCACTTTCTTTTGCCTTTCCGCAGCGTGTCGCATCCCTTAACACTTTCTCACTTTCACCTCCTACTCTCTCTTATTCCTTCCAGGGCCCAGCAGCAGAGTGGCGCCGCCGCGGCAGGAGCTGGCGGTGCGGGCGGCGGTGGCTTTGGTTCCGGATCCGGCTCACAATCGCGCACGGGCAGCCGCAAGCTGCCGCCGCCATTGTTACGGTCGCGCACACTGCCCGCCATTATTGTGCCAGGACTTCCGGTCGTCTCGCTGCACACAGACAAACAAACATTTCAATTGGGTGCGTACATGTCATTGCGCTTGAAACAATTCTGACCGGTTAATTATAATGCAAAGAGGCTGAAAAATAAAGTGTCAAATTAAAATTGCTTTTATTTTATAAGCTGCTTATTTACAAAAGAACCGTAAAAGCCGAAAAATCACGTTCCACCAGTTAATAATGCAAAAATAATAGCTTCAATCTGCTATACATTATGTACTTATTTTCATTTTCGACAGTATTTACATTCAAAAAGAAGTAATTAAGTAGACTAATTGGTAAACTTAGTAAATTTAATAAAATACAAAATCGAATATTAAGGTCCTAAAGTGTATGCTTTTTATGTGCCTCTCTTATTTTTACATATATTTATATTCAGCATTAAAATGTTCCATTCAGATAACGTTTAAGACTTAGCTAGAAGCGAAACGAATTTGAATTGATTTATTATGGCTTATTCCGATATCAAATCCAGGCCATCACATAAAAGCTCTAACATTTGCCAGGATGCCAGCTAGAATCTATTTTGTATCCTTTCACTGGCTAGCATCGCGTTGTAAAATGTAAATTTAAATTGAAAAAAAATAAAATCAGCTTACTACGGAATACTTTGCTGTTCTCTAAAGGCGTTCACCTGAATTTCAACTGAAGTGGGAGTTGAATACATTCCGTGCATTCCTGTCCAATGAGCAGATTTAATCTACTAATTAATCTGATGAATACGGGAATGTTTGCTGCGCAAAAAAGTGCGCTACAGAAAGTCCTAGAGAGTAATATTGAAAAAGTTAAAAAGCAAAGAGGAATTACACGGGATAAATCCCAAAGAAAAATCCGGAAAAAACTGGACAAAACTTTGCGAGTCCCTTAAAAACAGGTTTTATATTTTTTTATACTACATTAAAGCATTAATATAGGAAAAAATTCACTGATTAATACTGCCTGGTAAACAATAATAATATATGTATGTATAGAGCAAGGCTTTAGAACGAAATTCTAATTAATGTGAAGGCAATTCCGAAATACACTAAAATAGCTTAAACTACTTTCTTTCGTGGAATGTCTACTTCCCGGAAAACCATTCCCACGCTTTGAGCCAGAAGCAAATAGTAAAGAGTGAAAAACGCATTGCACAATTTCCCTCGGCCACCAAGGCGATGTGTGGGCCTGACATGTTGTGGCTACAGGATATGTAATTAAAAACTTTTGACAGGTTTTCAGCCCTTGTTATGATTAATATTATGGAAGTGCAATCGGGACATAAGCCCACATACGATTTCACACGCCAATTTAACTGACTTTTTCAGACGAGCGCTTGCTGGCCAGCAAGAGCCGCAGCGGCAGTGCCAGCGGCCATCGTTGGTCGCTCCTCACACGTGCCACTAACAACAGCAGCAGCAGCAGCGCCACCACCGGCAACAACAATGCCGCCAGTAGCAACAACAACAACAACACACATTTGGCCAACAACAACAACACGCTGATGGTGAAATCATTGAATTTGCCGAAAGACGACAGCAATTTGGTGTACAGGCGCAAGTCCTCGGGCAGCACACCGCACCAGCATCACGCCACGCACCACCATCATCATCACCATTTGCAGCAACAACAGCAACAGCAGCAGCAGCAGCACCTGCAACATCAGCAGCATGTGCAGCAGCAACACCAGCAACAACTGCAGCAGCTGCAGCACTTGGGCGATAGTTCACTATTCCACCTCTCCGATGACTTTGAGTGCCATGCGGATGGCTCCCTGCTGCTCAGGTGGGTCAAAAACCAATAAAAATACAAATAAAACGACACCCAATTTCGTAGTTTCTTGTAGAAGAAAAGTTTGGAATTTTGAGCCAGGAATGCCAATAATAATAAATCAAAAACATAACTAGGCAAGGATATTAAATTTTTAAGAAAACACAATCAACTTTAGTTGATGGCTCTACCATCAATATAAAAAAGATTTTCAACTTCAAAATAAATGCTCAAAATGCTTAAAGCCTTTTTTCAGCTAGTTCTGTTTAGTTGAAGTAACAACTGAATAAACATTCACAGACAGAGATCCTGAAAGGTACAACCTTATAGATTATTGTTATTTTCTGACAACTTACGGACATTTTTCACCGCCGCGATATTAATCTTCAACATTTCCATTGCAGGATCCCCGCCCCGCATGTTGTGGCGGCGCGTGCCTACCGGCTGGCAGCTCGAAAGCGAGCCGCAGCCTCTTCGGAGGCCACCACTCCTCTGGCGCGGGAACACACGCTCCACGAACTACCGCTGGCCGAGGCTTCTAGCTCCGGATCCAGCTCTGGATCGAGCACGACCTTCACGCGTCTGGCCAAATTGCTGCATCAATCAAGCACCTTGGCAGGCAGGTCCAATCTGCAGCCACCGCCGCCGGGTGACAATGCGGTCCAGAGTCTGGGACTCGGCCTGGGCCTGGGTCTCGGCGAGGAGGCGCCACGTCGTCTGTCCTGGGAGAGGTGCGTATACGTAATTTACAACATCTCATCCTGTCCTGTCCCGACCAATGCGGGTCTCTGCATTTGTGAGTGCGCCGTCTGCGCTGTCAACATTCACCTTGACTGACTGGTTGTGACCTGGTGGACTGGGGGTGGGACTGTCGGACTGCTGTCGGAGAGCTGGTGCAATTAGCTAATTTCATTTGCTCCCCCAAGCTGGAAAGCTGATCTCGGACGTGCCTTTCCATGACCGCCACCTACCTAATGGCTGGCCACATGAGGTTGGACGAGAGCCCGTGGTCGTCTGGTGGAGGTGATGACAAGCCAGCAGCTTGGCCGGCGGTCGAGTGCCGCATTTGTCTTCATTCGTTATGGTTCACGGCAGGCTAATGGAGACACATGCAGTTGCAAGATTAACACGCCCCGGGATACGTACCCCGCTCTGTTCCTGGGATGCTGTGTTAATTAACGTCACACTCGCTCCGCACGATAAGTTGCACAAATCAAACCGCAGCTGGACGGACTTGAGTGGGTGGACTTAAGGGTCCTTGCTGGAAACATAAAACCTGCCCGGGGGAAACCAATTAAGTTATAATCCAAGCTCACAACCCAACATGTGGCACTAAAACTGATTAGGCAAAATAAATCCAATTAATGTGGATTTGGGAAATTTATTAAAAGCAATGTGTGTTGTACGCTTTGAACAAGTGAATGGTACATTCATTTAAAATCAAATATTATAGAATAATGGAATAAAAATGTTTCTCTTGTTTCACTGCGGTTTATTCGTGTTTTTGGTTTGATTATACTGAATAATTGAGCAGAGATCCATGTTAAATGAGTTATCCCAGTTTTAGCTCAGTTGCTAATACAAAATTCACTCGCTTCAATGCCTCTGCGGCTAAATCAAACGTGTCCTTATTAATTATGCAAGCACATTTATCGACTGGAAACAAGAGGCAAGTTGTAGTTTGGCATCATTTATGGTAGCTAAGCCCAGACTGGCCAATAAAACCTAGCAGTGCACTGTGCCACATGTCCCTGACGGGTTTAAACAATTTACGAGCAGAAAGATTACGCCTTGAACTCTCGTCTCCACTTTGCAGTAGACCACTTTCCAGCGACCATGGTCAGGAGTGTAAAATCATTTTGGCAAACAAGCCGCAGGAGGTATGGAAGGACCTCCCGATTCCCCGAACTCCCACTCCCACTGCCACTCCAACACTGATTGCAACGCTCGTCTCTCTCTCTCTTTCTGACAGCAGGACACTGAACAGAGAACAATGGGCAACGAACATCCTTTGTTGTTTATTTTTTTTTAAAGCCACCAATGAGTTGGTTAAATTGAATTATTTCTTGAGTAATTAAAGTATAATAAATAAAAATATAGAACATATCGGTACTATATAAATGTAAATAATGTTTATTTTTACTTAGATAAGCTAGGATTTTTCCCAGAGTGCACTTGAACAAAGAGCAGCAGGAATGCCAGAACCCCGAGCGCTGTTTTATGTGTTTAAACTTTGATATTTTAAAATGCAAAAAGCACAAAACTGAAACAAAAGGAGTCGAATTTTGGGTCGTTGTTGTTCTGTTTGTATTGCGTTAGGTTGCTAAATTTAGAGTGAACGAGCTTGTACGCAAGCAAAAGGACGCAAGTGCCAAAAGTAGAAGCAGAAGCAGAAGCAGACAGCAATGCGCATAATAATAACTGCAGAGCTCAACCAGGAGCGGCGAGTGGGAACGAGAGAGGCTACTCCCCAGTTAGGGTCTTAGTTGGGGTTTCCTTCAGTCCTCACTGGCTTAATTGTGAATGCATTATTCATGAGCCAGCAGCCAAAGAAAAGAAAGGCGGCGGACAGCCCAACTTGCTCTACAGCCATTTTAAGAAAGTTAAAGCATTAACATCCAGATAAGTCGACTATGAGTTACCTGGTGTTTTATTATAGATGTAATACAAACTTCATACCAAATTTCTACAAGATAATCTGCAAGATAAATATTTGGCGACATCAAAAAAGCATTGATTGGTCTTTCCCACTGGTAGAGGCCTATCTCGCTCATTTTCTCTTAATTAATAATGATTGACATCTTAAAAAAGTGTTGATTTAGGTAAACCTCTTTCTTTCTCTCTTATCAGACCCATAAAACCCTTGCCATCTAGGAGTACTCGGTATGGCAGGGATGTGAAAGACACGAACCGAAGCCAATAAAACAGTGTCCTGCCACCGAGTTGCCAGTCTGGTGTTGAGGATAAAGTTTTGTGCGTCTTGTTGCCGCCACCGCCTTTGCCACTAAACTACATAGCAGAGAAGCTAAGAGACAACAAGATGCGACTGGAAGTTCGAGCAAACGAGCCATAACTGAAATTGCGCATACGTCATGTGCGCCAGAAACACCAGCAACCCTCATCAACACACTGAGAGTCAGATGCGAAAACAAATACAATGACAAAACTCATTAGCTTGGCTGCGGGGTTGGCGGCAGGTTATGTAGTGTAAAATTTTATAAATTGCATACGGCTCCGCGTCCAAAACAAAAAAAAGGAAACAAAAGTTTACCTAAAAGCCTCGGCAAAGTCGCCGAGTTGCTGATGTCAACATCAATTTGTGTGGCATCGCCGCCATTCTGTTTCTGATTTATTTTCAGTTTCACTTTGCGGCCTTTGTTGGGGTGGCATGCACTCAGAGAAAATTCGAGCAATTTCTCCTTATTAAAGTTACAAGTTATGTAATGATGTTAAAATAATGATAATGCATTTTGATTACCTTAAAGTCACTTCTTAAATAAGCTGAAAATATGTCTTTCTGTTCAAGTCAATCCTAATAGCTATAACTTCTATATACTTGATTTTTCTCCAAGTGCATGTGTATGTGTTTCGCATAAAAGGTCGGAAAATGCGAATGGAAACTCTGAGGCCTGATGATGAGCGACAGACAAACGCAAAATTTGGCAGATGCGACCCTGAAAGAGTCGACAGTTGAAGTTGGCCAGCAGTCATTAGGCCTAATGTACGGCTCATTTGCCCTGGTCAAAATCAGAGACCGAAAGGGATATCGATCGCCATCCGTGTTCACGTCCATAGAGTTAACCAACTTCCCAAATGCCCCAATGCACTTTTCACTCACATCCAATTAGTTTGCAGGCGACACTAAGCCATGTCCCAGTCAATTGTTTTGAGTCTGCCAACCCAGATCTGAATCAACTGGCAGCCAGGCAGCAAGGCAGACAGCCAGCCAGCCCTTATTAAGAGCATTTTCCACACTAGCTTGACAGGTTTCCCCTTTTGCCCAGGAAAATCACCTTGAAAAGCATTAAGGAGTTTTCCTAGTGGCACGCCGAAAATTTCTATAGAATTTCATGCCACTTTTGGCGAACAACGTGCGAGACGTTCAGGCAAAGCAACACATACCCTTGTAAGGGAAGGATTGTGCTCACGGATGTGTCACCTGTTCTTGGCACATTGCCTGGCAATCAACTGCGATGGCTTTGGGGGTTGAGGGAGTTGTGTGAAAATTGTAAATACGGAGCCAAAATGACAAACCTGGCATGGAAAGGCACTCAGGACAAAGCATTAGGCGCCCTAATTTACAGAGAGAACAATGAATTCATTGAAACTCGAATTGTTCAAGCATGAATTAACGTTAAACACGCAATTGTTACAATATTAACAAATAATATTCCGATTTTGGAAGGTTATTTTATAACCTAACCAACCATTAAGCAATGGTTATTAATAATATCCAAGAACACAAAGGTTTATCAAGGTAATATCACATCATGCACATGCTTTCTCTTAGTGTTTGAATGTTTATTCAACATACACGTCGACATGCTCACCTGCTGAATGTATTCGACCTTGTCAAACGGAATACTTGGTCCTGTTGTTGATATTTTCGGTGTGGCATCGCAAGGTAAACACAGGCCAAGTTTCTGTTTGGCAGAGCTCTTGACTTATTGCCGCCAGTTGGCAGTTAGTTAAAGTGCTTGGCCCCGGCGCCTGTATGCATAAGTTAATAACAATCATTACTATCGACAGCTCCTGCTCTGAGGTTTGCCGCCAAACACCCTGGAATCTGGCGGAGGTTAGTCGCCAGAACACGGGGCATATGGTCGCCTGTCAGTCCACATCTGCATCGCAGTCCGCTCCTGCGAGGAGCTTGACAACTGGCAAGGACAACCAGCCGCAGCCAGGAGCAAGTCAAGTAGAGCTAACTAGGGTCTACTTTGCCGCCTGTCGCCTGCCATGAAATATGTCTGTGGCTTGGGGTTCTATTTCTTCCGTACTTTACACCCCACTCCCCCCAAAACCGAATACGAACCGAGCGCCACTCAACCGTTCCCCCTCCTGTCAACCATCAACGACGACGATGACGGGCACAACTTTTTGCACCACAGCTCACTACAGGATGTTAACGAACACTCAAAGAAATGAGCGACACCAAGTCCTCCTATCAGGTTATTGGTCGCACCAACGTCCTGAAAAACTTTCCCACTTTTGGCAGAGTGTAAGGGGAAAGTTGAGAGGTTGACTGGTAAAGGGTTCCGGGGCAGGAGCAGGGGGCAGGGGAAGCACTTCGTTTGTTGCTTAAAAGCGTCGTAATTTGATTGAATTTGCGTTGATTAAGCGTATTTAGCTGTTGGCAAATTATGAATGTGTTTAATTGCAAACTCACTTAATTGTCTCTGGGCGGGGCATCGGTTTATTATGGTTTCGGATTAACAGAATTAGCGTGTGTACAAATGCATCTATCAGCACGAGGGCTTCGTCTTGTATTCCTCCTGCCCGCCCCGCTATTCTCGCTGGAATTAACTTTTGTGAGGGTGCTGAGACTGCCGACAGCTTTTGCGGTTTTAATTGAAAATGTTGCGCATACGACGTGATGTACCAGCACACGCACACGCAGACTCATAGAGCCCGCATTAATATATGGGCTTTCATTCGAGGACAAATTGGTTGACGTCGTTGGCATAGGGAAAGTTGCCAAGGCTGGGGCGTGCTTAATGTGGTCGAGTTTTGCAACTTGACTCTGATTATGCAAATGCTATAAATGAGCAAAAGAGCAACGGTTGGGCGGGTGCGGGGGTGGCAACCAATTTGTGTGTGTGCGGCATGAGAATTAATTCAGGGCACTGTAAACACAGCGAAATGTGCTGCACAACACAAAGTTTCCAAACTAAACTTCGCTGTGCATTCCGCTCGCTGGAAACGTGAACTGCAAGTTATGGCCATCCAAGACATGCCCATCCCAGTTCCCAAGCAGCCGGCAAATTAATCCATTACTAGGCCGTCAAGTGGACCGTAAATTGCAGTTTACTTTGACCCGCCATCTAGCCCCATTGCCCACCTCGAATTGCGGCTGGCCATAAACTTGGCCAGTCATGGGCAAAAGCGTGCCAGCCAAGCAGCAGGCATTGCGAAGAAAAGTGCGGAAAAAGCGCAGAAAACTGTTTAGCTTGAATGAAGAAATACGCTCCGATGGAAACATGCGTCAACTTTGTCAGCATTACCCACAGCACCGCATTAGCGCCAGCTGTCCACTGTTGTGGGTGCACTGGCAGAAAAGCTATTACTCTAAACAGAATATATTGGATAATTTGCTTGTATGCTGTATGATAATAACGATTATCATAAACACTTGAGGCTGAATGTTAGTCACAATAAATGCTTATATCCGTCCACTTAGTTGGTTAATTTTATTGCAGTGTTCAGTGGCTGGTCAACTAGTCTTGCCGCTTCCCCAGCAAGCGGCTTTCTCCACTGGCGTGGCCATAAAAAACGGTCACATTATGGCAACTAGGCCGGCCAGTGACCGCAGCGCCGCTTAATGGTCTGCGGGCAGCTCATTAAAATGTCCGACAGCGTGAAGTAATTACGATACTCTGCAAGTTTGCACTTGTCCCTAGATCAAGTCCCACCAACTATCCCCTCCATCTCTGCTTTTCCCCGGAATCTCTACCAGAACTCATTCAATTGCTCCTCGTGTTTCCTGACTTTGCTATCCGCTTATTTCTTTTTGCAGGCGTAAGGACAGCAGCGCTCTGCAGCGTTCGGCCAGCATCGACTCCTTTGCCGAGATTGTGTTTAGCGACCTACCCCGCCCCTCGCTTGCCGTAACGGCGCCAGGTAGCTCTGCATCTGGATCCGGAGGAGCCCCATCGCCGTTCAGCAAACGTCCCTCGGCCAGCAGCCTGTACTCCACCTCGACGACCAGCTCCTTTGGCTCACAGGCACAGGCCCAGCTGAATGTCAATTACGGTGACTCGGCGGCCGGATCTGGAACTGGTAGTGGAGCGGGCACTGGTCACCATGGTATAGCGGGCGGCAATGGGGCCAGCAGTGCCAGCAGCAGTCGGCGGGAGAGCATGCTAAGTCCCTCCTCCACGCGACGCTCTAAGCTGACCAGAATCATAAACGGTGAGTGCGGAATATCAGATTTGGACTCGGAATCCACAATTTTTCCTCTGCTGCAATAGCAGCGCACAGGGGGGGGCGATGCGTGCCATATTGATGGGTGAATAGAGTTGGAAGGAATCTTTGGACACATATTTCTTTTACAGGGACCTTTACAATGTTCTCATATCCACAAAATGTTACCTTCGTTACAATATATTGTTTAATTTTTACAGCTTTGGTTAAATGGAAAAATTATATGCATTATAAAACACAGCTTCCATGACATATTAAATAATACCAAATCCCTGATACCATAGATAATTCTATGATAATTTTACGTCAACCATTAATTATTTTTTGGAAGTGTTAAACAAATACAGGCCCAGTTTAGAGTTCATATTATCTAGTCAAAATGTTATACCTTTACATTTACAAAGTTACTCTGATGATCTATTGTACCTTTCCCATCACTGTTGGTGCTCGGAACTAAGCCCACTGAACGGCCAGAGGAGAAGTGCGACTGAATGGTAGTAGCTCATTGGTCTAGTCATCGATGGCTTATTTATTTCGCTGCAGCTGGCTGATTGAAATTCAAATGCGCACTTGAGTTTTCCGGATGGAAAGCCGAGCAGGCGCGGCATTAAATCGATTGCCACTTGGCCCAAGTGCTCAAAGCTCACAGCCCTGAGCCTCGGGGATTGGAAATCAGAACGGAAAGAGTCTAAATTTAATGAAAAATCTGAAGTTACTGCACTTGGTTAAAGGTCGGGAATTTCATATTGCACCATGGGAAGTGAACTTTTCAGGCCTTAAAATGGTGTAAAAGTTGAAGGTGAAAACTTTTTCCTTTGGTACTTCGTGGCTCAATCGGTTGAAATGGTTACTAGAGTTAAAGCCAAAGTTTTTCGAAATCCCTGAGTGGTTTCCTTTTAACAAAACTTTGTTTTCCTCCAGATCAAACTTTTCGTGGAACTACTCTTTAAAGCCTATTAGAGCGTGAGGCGAGTTAAGGGTCTGCGATTATTGCAAATTAGTAAACTGACGAACTATTCTATAATTTTATTTACTTTTACTTGAATACATATTTATTAAATGAATGTATTTATTTAATATTTAATGGTCCTCGATAATATTTCTTTCTTAATTATATCGACATCCGGCGGAAATTGCTTTAAATAAATTAATTTACAACATGATTTATCAAAGGGCCAGCTTACAGCTCCCAAGACCAAGGGATAAGCCTATAGCCAAGATAGCAAGTAGACTTTCAAAGAAAAGGGTTCTTTCTCTTAATCTCCCTTGCTTTATCGCTGCCCCCAGCAGGGGTGCTTGCAACAACACATAAGACGCCGACTGGCCAGAGGTTCCAGCTCAGCTTGTTTCCGTATAATCTGGATTTTTCGATGGAAAATCAGTACAATGTAAATACTTGTATTTTTCTTTGAATCTAAAAATTCATAAGGGGCGTATTCCAACAAAATATATAGGATTAGTGAGAAAATCGAAAATCAAGGAACTTATATTTCCCACCATTTTTCCCCGCTAAGATCAGCTATTTTTCTTGCCAACACTGCGACTAACTGTGAAGCGTTGACCATTAACGGCCAACGCCAACGCTTGCGTCGACTGCGACGCGACGTCAGCGCCAGCGTCGACGTCTCACAGTGGCCAATTTTGATTTTCTTGCAATAAATTAACTATACAAAAATAAGAAATAAATAAAAGATAAAAAATAAAACAAATATAAAATAAATACAAAAAAAAAAAAAAAAAAATGGGATGTTTATCATCAAAAATCGAGTTTTCGCGAATATGCATTAGAGTAATTCGAAATTTGTTTTAGAATATGCTAAAGCCTTTCAAAATTGATTAATTTCCTAATGTTACTATATTAAAAAAAAAAAAACATTAATTTCAGTTTTTAAAAAATGGTGAACCTTTCTGTGGAATTTTATATAAGTTGATGAAAAATAAATTTTTATTTATGATTTCGATCAGTTGATCGTCTGCTATAAGCTTTTTAAATGCTTATAAAACATTTATCTCAGTAAATTATAATTAGTTTTTCTAAAAAAAATAACTGAAGGTATAGATGTAATTTACTTTGGTTAATGTATGTATCTAACCAGCCCACTGTGCGATCGCAGAGCTGCAGGCGCAAGCAACAACTTCGTTTGCCACTCGACTCGTCGGTCTCCGGCAGTCAACTTTTTAACGGTTCGGGGTTCGGAGAGCCTGCGTCGGCGTTGCGAATAAGATCATTTGATCGTTACTGTTTTGAAAAGCGCTCGCGCAGCAGCCTAATTGGCGTATACCATATTCAGCCAAGTGCTATATTCTTCCTCTGAAAGTGCTGAATAAGATCTGAATACTTGTGGATTTGTGAAAATTGTGCAAATGAAAAATACGCGTCTCAGAGCATTTCGTTTCTGCTTCGCTTGTTGCGTCTTCTCGTGTGTGTAAGTGTATGTGTTCGCGCTACCTGTTTGCGGCGGCGCTGTGTGAGTGTGCGAGAGAGAGTGCCGTGTTGGTGTTACCTGCGCCGACGTAGCGGAGAGAGTCGAATTCGGAGAGAGGGAGATATTTTTTGTTGTTGCTGGTGCTGCTTAAGAAGTGTCAAAAAACTAAAGGCGTCGCTTTCGTTTAAAAAAGAAACGTAGGAAGAGTCACAAAAAATACAGTAAAGAGCCGCGGGGCAAAGAGAAATTCATGTGTGTTTATTTGCAATGTTAATTAAATATTACGTGCCAGTAAAAACTGCAATTTGCTGGGAGACAGTTGGACTCTAACGGTAATTGGATTGCATGTCCAACTCTCCTCTTGTTGTTATTTTGTGGGAGCCCCAACAAAAACAACGAAAAGCTGCAAAAAGACAGCAGAAACAATTGCGAAGGAGAAAGAAAGACAGAGAGAGAGAGAAGGGCAGCGAAAGTGAACTTTTGCTTTTGCGGCCGAGGGACAGCAAAAGGCAGAGAGAAGGGGCGAGCAATTTACTCACGTGTCTATCAAACTGTCTTCGTCTTGATGTTTCTTCTTCTTATTATTCGTCGTGCCGCTGCAACATAATTACATCCCAGTCACTGCCTCTCACTCGCACCCGCACACAAGGAGGCCCTGCAACTGTAAAAAGCTTTTTGCAAACTGACTGATCTCTGTTGTTGTCTTCTTGTTTTTTGTTGTTGTTGTGTTATTCACAGTCGACGTTTTCATTAAAGTGGTTTGTGCTGCAATTTTAAATACGTTCACCGCACAATGAACAGGTAAGCTCACGCACACACTCTTATACTACACCTCAAACAGATACTCAGAGACACACACAAACTCAAAGACGCAGTGGCGTACGCAGGACTTCAACCTAAGGGGGGTTTATAAAAGAAAATATGGAAATTTAGAAGGATTCCCAATTGATTTTTTGGTTTTATTGATCTTGAAAAAAAAAAATAGGTTAAGATATGTGTATGGTTTTATTGGGAATTTTTAAAATGAGGTCAACATTGTCATTACTAAGCTAGCTTTAAGGTTTATCCTTCTAAAGCTAAATCCAAATTTGAACTTTTTAGTTAGCTCGCTAATCTTACACTCTTTTTGTAATAACAACCCAAGCGCACGCCTCTGCACGAAAACACTCGCGTTCACAAAGGCAGCCTCCTTGTTGTTGTGCTTTTTTTTTTGTTTTTGTTTTGAATGGGAAGGGGTTGAAATATGCAACGACATGAAAAACTTGAACTATTGCAACATTTTTGCGTTGTCTTAGCTTTTGTAAACCAAGGTTTATTCACACCGCAGGAAAGTCAAAGTTGTCGGCGTCTGAAAAGAAAAATGTTTCATCTGTTATTCGGAAAAACCCGCCACTATAAAACTCTCGTCAAGTCAGTTGGTTTTTCTTATCCCGATGCATGTCGTGCCTTGCGGTTTGTTTACTGCAAAGCTGCAGTTGACAGCTGAAAATTTTCTCTCAGCACGCAATTTTCCTAAGCCACCGACCGTCCACCATCCCACGCCATGGTGCATGTGCACCACCCATTTTCCACTGAACCTCCCCATGGCAATTGAGGCTGAAGTTCACGCTGACCATTAATATTTTAACGGTTGTTTTTGGCCGTTGTTACTATCTCGGTTCGTTTAGCAAAACAATTCCGCGAACTCCCTCCATAAAGTTCAAGTGACGTATTTGCCGCTCATTTTTTTCTTCTTCGTTAACCCGAAAAATAGTGCAAAGTGGAGCATGCTGAAAGTTAGTGGCCTTTAAGCCCGGGAAAAATATATAATTTTTCTGGCTCTCACGCACTGGAAAAAATGGTGCCTACAAATATTTCGTGCACAACTAAAACGACCTTTTAAATTTATTTTGGTTTTAATTATTTATTGGTTAGTCATAGATGAATGAAGAGGAATTTGGAATTTCCCACAAGCTATTAAAACTCTCATAGAACCTATTGAAAGACTGACAACTTTACCCAGATCTGTATTCTTAAAGTAGATAACATTTACTCCCTCTCTGTAATCAAGCTTAAGAGTCCACAACCACCCGAAGAAAGCGGTGAGGTAATGGGACGGGCATACACCTGGAGCACTTAAGAACGCCTGGCAGGCCAAAGTTTATGTTTGCGCTTGCTTTTCTATTTTATTTGCAGTTGTGCACTTATTAAAAAGTTTTAAATGTTTGATTAAAAAAGAATTCATCGCAAAATTTGTTGTGGCACATTGCTCGTAACTTTTAGCAATTCCTTAAGTTTGTTTACTCTTAGTATTCTTTTTCTTCGTCGCCCGTCCGTCTTATAGTTATCACGGTTGTGGGTTTTGGCAGCTCGAAACTTGCGCAGCTCATGGCTGAAAAACATACATAAGCAACAAGACAACAACAACTCTAGGCAGAACCAGGCTAAGATATCAGTTGTCGTCGATGTGTATTGTATAATATGTCTGCAGATAAGGTTAGACTCCCCAGAACCCCAACCCCATGTAGGTGTGTTCCCTGTGATTACGCCAGAATGTGTGATTCGAGGCGCTGGACATTGTTTGCTTCCCCTTGCAAAATGGGGGAATAGCGTGACTTGTTCGGTAACGAAATTTGAATAAGAACCGCTTTTATAGCTCTCAGATTCGAAAACAAAAGGCAGCTTTGTGAGCAGCCTAATTTCTCGAATGACAAATCTCATTTTTCGTTTACACAAGAACACTGTTTAGTGTCGTTAAGACTGAGATGGAGGCATTTAGCGTTTTCCTGGGCTTTCATTCACTCAATGGCTTCATTAGCACCGGATCTAGAAGCGGCTCCACCCACGACTGACTCATTAGGTTCCAAGAAATGTTAATTTATTGAATCTTGGGACGAAATAGGAGCAACTCTTTAAAGACCCTCGCATCGATTTTCGAATTTCAAACAACGAGACCAACGAGTCATGCAAATTGGGAAGGCCAAATGGGTCTAAGGGCCCTCGTCGCCATCGCCCCCGCTTCCAGTAACCCAGCTGACCTTAGACTCTTCTCCAGTTACCTAAAGCAATGTCTACAGCCACAGCTGCGGTCACAGTAATAGCCCTGAAGCATTTTACTTGGACTTCTGCATCACTTTAACTAAGAGTATTAATTCATGCA
The DNA here is from genome assembly GCA_008042585.1 of Drosophila punjabiensis. Classification (NCBI taxonomy): domain Eukaryota; kingdom Metazoa; phylum Arthropoda; class Insecta; order Diptera; family Drosophilidae; genus Drosophila; species Drosophila punjabiensis. Next base: position 69,015 of record VNJR01004794.1, on the reverse strand, counting down.
TTTTGGCTCATTATTACCAAGTAATTAAGTTCGTGGTAACAGAACTTGCGTCAGAGATATTCAGCTTATGGAAATTACAAAACACAAAATACCTTTGGACTTATTGTTATGACCGCATATGTTCGTATGCCCCCCCAAGCTATAGCCTTTGTCTGTGCGGAGCGGCTGTTCTCATGGAAATCGCTTTACAAAGCAGATAAGCGAGTGAAATCAATTAAAAGACTTTTATATCAAACAATATAAATGAAATGCTCGTCGTTGTCGTTAGAGCTGTGATTCTTTCGCCTCCATATACCTACAATAGATATCTTTGGCGGCTGAAGCTCTTTTCGAAATTGAAGTTTCGATTGTCACGTTTGTCGCCAAAGAACGCAATGGGCACGTAGAACCCACACGGCGAGTGAGCCTCAGTCCAAACAAACAACACCGTAGCATACAGCCCGGACCCCAGTCCGAACCCAAGCGGATATCCCCTCATAGATACATCCGTATCTACACACAGACATACATAGCCATGCGAGCATGCAAATGAATGGCTATGGGCGTACATATAGTATGTCAAATGCTCTGTGCCGCCGAGAAAACTTGTGCGACTTTTGAACTTAATGCCCTCAAAGGTCAAACGCACTGCGCTGGTGTGAGTGAGTGACCCAAATGTGTCGCCTGAGCTTGGGTCTTAAGGGTACTACCACCATTGGGTATTCTACGGAAACTGTTCGGAGGCGTTTAATTCTGAGAAACCAACGGGAAACTCAATAAAGTATTCTCCGAGAAATTTAATTTACAAGCCTTAATAAATGACTCGACTTAGTTTGGCCTCTTGTTTTAAAAGTTATATTGAATAGAGAGGAGCAGCATATTATTAAACTGAACAAGATGCATCGTATAAATTGGCTTTAACCTTAAACCGTCTAAATTTATAAAACGTAGGGAGCAAAAGGCTTTAATCAACTGCTAAACCGAGTAAGCAAATACGAAAAGTAACACTTATTAAAGCTTGGGGGAACTCGTTAGGTAAAAGAGTCGGAAATAAATATTATGATAAGCTACAAAGGGCTCAAGAAATTAGTGAACACAAAGTTCGTTGTTGGTTTTTAAACTTTTTTGCGTACGTTTATTTAGACATGTTAATAGTGCATCCCCCACTGCCAACCACGTTTTCACATCCCGCATAAACTTTTCAATTTGCGGACCAGCAGTCCACTGACCAAAAAAAAAAAAAAATATCAACGCAAAAACCGAGATCCCTTTATGCACGACAGATTTGCGCCTTGACCCTGCCCCAAAAAAAAGTATAAATCCCAAAAAAAAACCAGCAGCAAAAAGTTTGTGCAAATCGCGCTGGATTTACATAATTTTAAATGCTGGCTTATTGGTTTGTGTTTGTTTCCACAGCGGATCAAGCGGAAGATGGCATGGGAAAATGGGCCAGGAAGTCGGGAGAGTCCGAGTGACCCGGTCGAAACGTTTATTGCCATTTCGGCTTGGACTTTTTCTGTCCGCGTTTCAAATGCGAGAGTGTGTGTGTAGGTTTTTTCTTCTTTTCCAAGTTATTTTTTGGCTCTGGCGATAGCGACGAGGGTCCAATTTGCATATCTGATTAATATGAATACATTAGTTTCGTGATTTGGCACAGTAAACCAATAGAATTAAATGCGTTTACTGATTGCTGAGACAAAGGTCAAGTTCCCGTCCCCGAGTCTCCCCCACTTTATCCCGTCGGAATGCCTTGGGGTCTGGTTACTTAAATTCAATTAGCGTTTCCGCTGAACTCCTCATAATGCGATTTGCACTCGAAATCAGAGACATAAAATATGCTTTTTGTCTGCGCTTGTCTGCCTGCCTGCCTGCCAGCCGGGATTCCTCGCCTTTCCTCCTCACTCCCAGCTCGACTCCGGGCAGAGGAGGAGACTCCAACAGCAGAGCGTTCTCGGGGCTTTTATTGAGGAAGCGGCAAATTTATTTAAATTAAGTCGAAAATGCTTGGTTGCTCGCTTGCTTGGCTGCTCGTAAGTTTGCCAAATGTGTGGTAGATTTGACAATTATGACAGCGCAGAATGTAAGATGAAATCGGCATAATTTACAGAGGGTCTCTGGAAGGTTCAAGCTTGAAGGATGGCTGGGGGTCCTCTCCTTTCCTCCTCTTCTGTCTGCTGTCAGGAAACCCCATTATTGGGACTCTGTTGTCGTCTCTATTAAGTGGATTATGTTGTTTTGTCTGCCAGGCAGGATTTGGGGGTGCAATGGGAGGTCCTGGATGACCTCTGTCCTGTCCTCTTTCCTCTCATATCATCCCACTCCACCGCTGGGGCTGTCGTCGAGAGCGTTGCCTGTGATTTATGTTGGGCAATTTCGTGCGGCGTAGCTTCATAAATTTTATTATCCTGCAATTGCAAAACCGAGCGCTCTGGTCTCCCAGCCTCATACTTCGAGCTATCCCCTCCGCTACTGTCATTCTTTTTTTTTCAAGTTTATGGATCAGCAAATTTTATTTATTGCACGCCCTCAATTGACAGTTTAGTTTGATTTGAGCGGGGGAAGGGCAACTTCACGCCGGGATAGTATCAGTTAAATAGCCCTAAGCTGAGCCGGAACGTGTCAGAGGACATTGTCAGTCATCCTTGTGTTTAAGATATGGATTCTTTATTATTAATAACTCTTTAAAGTGTACTTTTGTAAAGTTTTTTATATGATTTATAGTCAGCTGCTTCTCAAGTGCAAAGCTATCATAAATCAATTCATTTTTAGAAAATTGTAAAAAGGTTTTTTTATTTTTATTAGAAATATATCTTGACGTCTTGGCAGTTAAACCGGTTGTCAGTGCTCTATTGTTTTACTTTTATTGAAGTACAATTAAATTACTATGGGAACCCTGAATGGAAATAATTACTACTACATTACAGTAATCAGAAAATGTTAGAACTATAAATAAAATATTATCAGTTAACCTGATTAGCGTTAAAATCTCAAGGTGATATAAACTGTATAAGATAATATTGATACGGTACCCTTATCAAAAGATAAAAAACAAGTTAACTAGAAAATATACGCAAATATGTGGGCTGCGCATACCAATGACATAGTTTTCTAGTTCGCGGTGAATCAGCTAATATGTTTACTTAACGACAGCTTCAATCTGAATCTAAGTCTGTGTCTTGGCTTAGTCACCGCAGTGCCCTTCGACACTGACCTTGCCCAAAACGTTTAAATATTAATAAACTGTTTCCGAGACACACTAATTCCCAGTATTACGGGGAGCCAAGTGGCTGTTGACAGGTGGACCAAAAAGCAATAGCAGCGTGCGACGGGCGTCTTCTCATTCATTCGCATGGGACAATGTCTAAAATTAGCAAGCAAATGGGAATCAGGCGAAAAAACACACAAACACACACCACACACGTAAATGGGAAGCAATTTGAAAAATGAAACCAGTTTCGGTTCGATTGAGGGATGGGAGCTCTGAGTTCCAATTAGTTTTCCATTTCGAAGCTAATCAGGGGCAGGAGATGTCTGACTCTCGACGACTCCTAGACGCGACACAAATTTCATTTGTTCCATTTGTCTTCATTTCCCGAGGCGACGACGACACCTCACAGCCGTCGACAGACGTCGATAAATCAGGGCCAGGGATCGAAGACATAACAGCCGCAAGGAGCAGCAGTATTCGTCCTCCAAGGACCCCAGCTTATTTGTGTGTCGGTTTACGACGCTCGAAATACCCGATAATTGATTTTACAACAGCCGCCCATACAGCGCACATACGGACACACACAATACAGAAACCCGAGCGGCAGCATCCTTAGGTATTTTTCGGGAACCGCGGCAGCTTAAGCGAGTTTGAAGGCAGGTACATATTCATATATATCGCGACCCGTCTAAATTTAAACCAAAAGCGCAAAGGCCGGTAAACAGGGATCAAGTACTATAGATTGGGCGAACGATATTTCCTGAAAACAGCCTTTGAGGGTAGGTAGCGCGCTGAGAGCTGAGTTGGGAGAGAGTTTGAGAGGGAGGAGAGCTACCCTACACAGCTGCGGGCAAGTTAATAGGAAAGGGAAATATATAAGAAAAATTAAAAGAACGTTTTGAGACCACTAAAAGACAATTAATTTCAAACGAAATATAACGCATTTGTTTTTTGTAAAGAAATTTGGGATTAAAATAATAAAATTGGGATTGAAAATAATATGTAGGAAGAAAGCATTTTAAAGAAGTCTTTGAACTATTTTAGCAACCTTCGCTGTACAGATAGGGATCGTGAGAGAGATACAACTGAAAACAGAGAGCCTGAGAGCCTGCCAGTTGTGTGAGTTACTCAACGAATCACATCCCGATTCTTCTCTCAGTTTGAGTTTGAACCACGCGACGCGCACAACGGAAAATCCTGGCATAAAACCCAAGCCATTGAAAAACGGAAAAACTCGCATAAGGGGGGTTTTACCTTCCCATAAATACGAATACAAGGAATAGAGCACAAAAAATTAAAAAACAAAATAAATAAAGAGAAAAGTGAACCAATGGAGCGTCGCAAGGCTCTGAGTTCTTATGCCAAGCTCAAGGATCAGCAGGCTATGGCGGCTGCAGCAACATCGGCAGAAATAGCGACCCCGCAGAAAGTCGACAAGGACGAGAGCGAGGACTCGCTGCCCGCCCTCCGTCGCTCTCACTCAGTCCGCTCCTCGCTCCGGCGGCTGAAGAGCAAGCTGCATAGCCCCGCCCTGCCACTGCAGTCGCCTTTTAAGCTTCGCACCCAGCTGCACATGCGCAGTCGCAGTGGCAGAGGATCCTCGACATTGGACAAGAGCAAAGCCGTCAAAGCACTGCGAATGCTTGGCGACCTGGACGCGGTGGCTGTGCTGACCACCAAGGTTAAAGGCAAGAGCCAATTTGTGCCGCTCCACCGAGAAATGAGCAGAGAATCCTGTGATTCCGGGGAACTGGGAATCGAACGTTTAATGTCCACTCTTCCCGTGGGTGCAACGCTGCCGCGAAAGGCCTGCAAGCTGCTGCAGATCCCCGAGAGTTACTGCCGCCCGGCGGAGGCACCAAAGGCTACCCTGGACTCTGATTTGGAACGGACCTTAAGTGGCGAGGAGTCTAGTGCCGTGCTGGCGGATATCACCAGGCATGCCCAGCAGGGCATCTATGGAACGACGCGCATGCGCACGGCCACCATTCGGAAGCCGATGCCCTACCTGAACAGTCGTAGGTGTCCTTCAAAACCCTTTCAGATCTTTCATAAGAAAATTTGAATAGAGAATTAAGTGCTGGTCGCCTTAACAAAGTGTGAAACGATCCTTGAAAGTATTTTGAGTATAAATAATATTTGTGAACTATTCCAAAATTTTAAGACTTTCCCCCTCTCGATGACTTTAAAGAGTTACAATTAAGAAAATCAAGTTTTAGTAAATCAAGTTTAGTTATCAGCAATATTCCAAGATTTCCAAACAACCCATTTCTTAGAACTATGAAATGCTGGAATAACTTTGTGACAACAGGAAATGTTTCTGTGCTTCATATAAAAAGGCATGTTCCTTTCCAAACAATTAAAACCTGGATTAAGTGACAGGTAAAAATGATTCAATGGAATTTTGTGGTTCTTCTCTACCTGAAATTGGTGGCGGCCAAATCGTTTCATAAAGAATAAAATAGAGATTACTAAATATTGATCCCGGAAGTGCTGAGAAAAATATATTCCCATGTTCGGAGGGTAAAATGAGTTATTTTGGACGATATGTTAATAGGGTTCTTACTCTTACAAAAGGATACTCTTTCTGATCAATAAAATATCTCATTAAGTGCCAGCTTAAAAGGAAATCTAAAACAGTGATTCAGTAGAATGTTGTCTACCTTAAATGTATGTTTTGATTTCCTCGCGTTTTGCCAAACATTTTTATTGAACATTTGCCCATAAAGTTTTGATTTGGGACTTTTATTACTTCCCAAGTAGGTCAACGAACTATTTGTCTGACAAAAGTGAGGCAGCAGCTGTGTGTGTGTCTATCTCAAGGGTAGGGATTCCCAGGCCAGATATCCCCGTGAATTATGATTACATCACGAAACCGATTTCCCCGTAACTCGTTTGCATTCCATTTGTTTACAAGCGAAGAGGCGAAACCCGTAAGACGAGTGGGAGATGGAAGTTGCTAGCTTGAGGATGAATATTCATTTTATGAGTGTGCATAAATACATAGATATAATACTGCTGCACACATGTGAAGACACTATAAACTGGCTTAATCCATGGCCAAATCGGGTCGTTAATGTTGTGTGCTCTTGCAGATGCTACCACAGCGAAAGCAATAAAGCCCCCAATCCGCCGCACAAGCTCCAGATGAGCAGCTGTCTGCGCTCTCCTGCGGTCTTTGTGCGCCAAAAATCGTTTCACACGCTCAACGAGCTGACCAGGTTCTGTCAATTGAAAGTGTCCCCGCATCGGGCCACCTCCTCATCCTCGTCATCGTCGCCGTCGGTGTCGGCCCAACAGCAGCGTCGTCGGCACAGCCACTATGCCATCGATGGTAAGAGATCGGTAGTTCTCTGCCTGCCCGCCCTTAACCCGTATGTGCAGCCCCCTATGAGGGGTAATTAAAAACTGCGCCTCCCCCATATATCATCATAAACTTTCTCACAATCCATACATACACAGGGAAAATAACTATTTAAGAAGCTACATTTATGATTGAAAATGTTTTGTCCTAAGAATATTTTGAATATGTCATTTAATCTCATATGTATATTTAAAACTTTAAAAAGTTACTAAGTGGACAATAACATTGAAAATATTAACTTGTTAGTTAGTTGTATTTTAAAACCTCTTTATAATTAATAAGAGCTTTCTATAATATAAAACTCAGTTACTATTTCCATTAGTAGAGTTTTTTAAAAAATCTGTTTTTCAAACGATACTTTTTCTTAAGTTGAAGTTTCTTAATCAAGTGTAACAACATTTTGAGGATAAAACATTCTTCAATCAAGAGTTTTGTTTCTTAAATTGGCTTCTCGGTGTATCTGCTGTACAGAACTGGAAGCGGGGAATTAACGTCAATTGGACGGCAATGAAAAGTGCTAGGGAGCAATCATAGAAAATTGGTGGGTGGGTGGCTTTGCTGAGCTGGTGGGTGCGTTTAATTCGGGACCAGGTGGGTGGCTGCATGGAGATATCACTTAACACACTCACACACTCAAAAACACACACTCGAAACCCACTCAGCTACACATAACTTGCATCCACAACGGTTTGCGCATAATTAATTTAATTGGCTTTGGTCATCGGCGGAAATTCCGAATCGCATAGAATAATAGCGGCGATGAATAGGAGAAACGGCATTTATGTTTAATATTTAATTAATTGCAACGGCTGCAGCAGCAACAACAATAATTGTAATTACATTTCCACTCACACAACAGCCATGCATTATATATATCTGCTACACGTGGTGAGCCTGGTCATTTGCCATTGTAAATATTTATTCACACACACACACACACACACACACACACACCTCCGTTTAATTTCTATTTAAGTTTTATTTGATTTTCATTTTTGCATTCAATTTGATTTACCATTATTTATGTTTATTTCACACAATCCCCTTGACACAGACAACATCCTGCCCCAAGATAAGCGCGATTTCGACAGTGATAGTGTGGTCAGGCTGCGGGAAAAGCCGGGAAATCCGAGTGCTGGGAAAAACAACAACAACAACAATAACCAGGACGATTATCCCACCTACTATCCAGCACCACTGCTCTCCACCAGTCGCTGGTCGGAGCAGCTAACGCAGCATGCAACGGTAGCCAAGATACGAACCGCCATCTCCTGCCACTCCCAGGATCTCAAGGAAATGGAATTCCTGCTGCCCCACTCGCGTTCCGAGGCGGCTTCACAATCGCAGTCTCAACTCTGCATCTCGCGTCATTCCCAACCCAAGAACGCCAAGCTGCGGGATGATCACGAGGAGACAGACTCCTCGGAATTAGACTCTCCGACCCTGGGTGCAGGAGATGAGAATGCATCGGGGAATGTGCAGCAGCAGCAGCAGCTCGCCGTGCACAGACAGCCTGTGCAGCTGCGCGGCAAGATTCCGGGAAACACACCTCATCCGCGGGCCAGTAAAATGACCAAGAAACAGCTGAAGCTGGCCCAAGCCCAGCTGGACAAGCTCACACAGAGCAATATGCACTTGCATGGTATGGCCTAAAGAACAGTTCCACTCTCAGATACTTGGCACGCATCGCCAGGCTAGGCTTAACGAGTTGCTTTCCCCTCTTTAGTTAGTATTTCCACGGATTGTTAATTAGTTTTTCCCTGTTATCCTTTCACAGCTCTCTTTTCGGCAGTGGAGCATGGACATCTGGAGAAGGCGCGCACCATTCTGGAGTCAACCGATGTGGATGTGAATAGGTGAATTTTATTTAAAGCAAACCTAGGAAAATTTTAGCTATCTACAATCTTTTCTAACCATATTACTATTTTACCCTTAGCATCAACAACGACGGACTATCCGCCCTTGATTTGGCCGTTCTAAGCAATAATCGTTCCATGACCAGGATGCTGCTCCAGCACGGCGCCATAGAAGGCTCGCAATGTAAAGTGCCCTTAGTTTATAGTCATTGGACTGTTCACTTCACCGATCAATTTAAATTTGCATTGCAGTTTCCGTTGATACTATAGGCACCAAGCTAAACGGCCTGCTCAAGGATGCCGAGTCGCGCATCCACGATCTGAGCGGACCAGAAGGCCTGTGCCCACCCATGTTTGCCTCACGTCCCTCCATCTCGAGCATTATAATTGGTGAGTGGCCGCCATCGAGCCGGATTGAGTGGGCTCTTAATCAATGATTGTTCCCGTTCTCTGCAGGCAACTCAAGCGCCTCGGTGACCGGCTGCACGGGCAGTGAGGTGGAGAAGCAGATCGGCATTTGGGAGCGTCGGGTCAAGGGGCTGCGCCGGCTGCAGCTTGGCTGGGATCAGGCCCGTCCCCCAGATGCACCCGCCTCTGTGGTCGTTGATGTCACCGGCGACAACTCCATTAGCGTCCAAATCCTGGAGCCCTTCGAGGGGGCCATCGGCACAAAATTCAAAGGTAAACCGCAGCTGTTGCAATGTCAGGTGGCTTTGACTGTCGGCAGCTCAGTGGGATGCGGGGGGCCTGTGATTGTGGTTATTCTGCCGTGCTGCGGTGAACCTAATTCTTGATTCAATTCGCGTTGTCTACCTAATTGTACCATGACTTAATTGGATTCGGTTCGTTTGTTGGTAAAATAATGCTTGTATAATTGTACAAGTTAATCTCTGAAATGTTTTAAGTTTTAAGTTTGAGTTCTAAGTACTTCTTGATAATTAAATAATCGTTTTCCTTCACAGTTCAATGGTCAACCCGCGCGGACTTCAACAACGTTGTGGGTGAAAGCGAATTGCTGGAGTGGATCAGCTTCCATGGTACGATGGGCGCCCAATGCCACATATCGGGACTCACCCAGGGGCGTCGCTATTTTCTGCGTGCCGCCTGCGGCAATGTCAAAGGATGGGGCGCCTATAGAACCTCTGTGCCCGCCAGTGTAGTGCCCTCGAGTAAGTTTAAATTTACAATTTATAAGGCACTCAATTTGATGTGATATCTTTGGAATAGCCTGGCGAGATTTGGATAATCGGGAGGATCGTTTTGTGGGCCGCCACCGCATCCTGGACAATCTTTTTACTGCAGTGCGTCTGGCGCGACCCGCTGATGTTTCCGAACTGACCCTGGATCCGGCAAGCGGCCAGCGACGCAATCCCAAAAAGAAGACCACTATCAAGCAGTTGTTCTCAGTTACCTCCAAGTTCCAGAAGACCCTAAGGCGGTAAGTTCGAAATCAAATTAATACCAAACCTTACATAAATGCCTAAACTTTCCCGTTTTCAAAAACAGTGGCATTTACTTCTCTTGCATTGTTCACTGCGATGACAAAGTCCTGGTGACTAGCGAGGACTTTCCGCCTGTCATTGAGGTGGACGAGTCCTATCCCAGTGCCCTGCATATGGACTACTACTGGCTAATGAAGGTGGCCTGCACCTGGGACGATGTAAAGTCACTTCGCTCGGATATGGAGCGTAACCTCACCTCTGCCGTTCACTTCCGCACCAAGCTGTTGTCAGCCGTCTGCCAGATGCAGTCAGCCTTGGGCTTCACCGACTTGGGTCAGCTGTATTTCAAGCCATTGAAAGATGCCCAGGGTACAGTGGTGCTGACCTGCGTACAGTCCGTTAAGAGTCAAAAGGCCGTGTCCATCCTAAACTCCCGCTGGCTGCCGGTCAGCAAGCTGCAAAAGAAGCTCGGCGCCCTGCACGAGGACTATACCATCAACGAATTGCTCATCTCGTCGATTGGCGATCAGCTGCATTACCAGCAAGCCGCATTGCAGCGACTGGAGCCGGGCCTCTATTTGGGCTACTTGAAGATGCAGTGCTCCATGGACCAGATCCAGGTGGTAGTGCCCGTGAAAACGCCCAATGTCCTGCCACACTGCAAGGTGCGCGAGAACAGCCACATTACGGCCGAGGAGTGGCAGGTGCTCCACCGCTGCACTAGCGATCCCCTTCGCCTGCCGCTGGACTTTAGCTCTCCGGGAACAGATACGGCTTCCGGGGGAGCAGCGACATCCGAGGTACAGCGCCTCTTTCTTTACGATCTCACCAATGCGATGCACAAACTGTTTGCCAGCATGAACATCAAGGCTGCGGATGCGGCCACCCACCGCCTGTACGACGTAGAGGTAATCGAGCACAGTCCTGACATCAGCTTTCTGGTGGTTTGCCCGTCCGCCGAAGCCTCTTGCGCCGTGCCCGGCCAATCGGAGCTGCTCCTGCAGAGGGATGACCTGGCCAGCCTAAGTATACAAGCCTTTGAGATGATCCACCTGCGCACCTACCAACCGGCCATTATTCAGAAGTACGCTCGACTCTCCTGCATTCTTGAGTTGGACACGGCGTTGGCTACCCACGCCCTGCGCGAAGCCTTCTCCAGCAGTGAGCTGCAGGCGGCCAAGGAGCGGTTAGCAACGCTGCAGGAGCTCAGCTCTAGCCTAACGATTGTGTGGAAGAGCGTCCGTTGGCTGATGGACGTGGTGGCTTATGCGCGTAATAAAAGCGCCCAGCCTTCGCTGGCCATGCGTGAGATCCTGGACTTTGCTCAGCAGCGGCAGGACGAGTCGGTATCAGCAACGGCGGCAGGTTCCGCCAGCAAGCAGTTGCTACAACTGCCCATCCGCGAGAGCAAGTTCTCCAAAACCGGCACAGGGCGAGGCAGTTGGCCGGGGCCAGGGACCAACGAGGATCCAACACAGGCCAAGCCGGAGCACTCAAAGTCAGATCAGAATCTGGGCTTGAGCGCCATAACTCCTGTGGATCCGGCATCCAATAAACTTCCCACTCACCAGGAGGCCCAACACCAGCAGCAGCCCCAACAACAGCAGCAGCAACTTCTGCAGGTCTCCACGACCAGTGAATATGGCGGTTCCATTTGCTCGGAGGTATCCCTCAGGAAGAACAGCGGCGACTCCATGAGCTCCACCTACACGGCAAGAAGCTTTTACTCCGCCGTGGACTCTGCCTCAGATGGCAATAGCACGAGCAGTGTGTTCGCCATTCCTCCATCTCGTTCAGATGACACTCTAGCAGATGCATTGCGGAACTCACAGGCCTTGGCTGCCCAAAGAAAGCGCACCAGCTCCAATATAGGATCGCACACTGCTCCGCTAATCACAGTGCATAGCTCCAGCTCAGCTCCGTATCTGGCTGGATCTAGTGTTTCCTTGAGAAGCGGCACCTCCGCCTTCGCCACCGACTTGGAGCACAAACCGCTGAAGCCAGCTGTCAAGGCAGCCTCTAGTGCAAACCTACGCGAAGGTGGACCCTATCTGAAGAGCACTCTAGCTGAGCTAAGAGCCGTTGGAGGCGAAGAGCCGATGCCCAGTACCTCAAAGGCTTCCTCAATGAAGAGTCTGTCGCGGCAAAGCAGTGAAGAGGACTCGGCCAGCTGCTCCAGCCTGAATACAGAGCAGGCACCGGGAATCATCCAAGTCTACACCGCCTACAATACGGGCTTGGCCAGTGGAACCAGCCTAAAGCTGCATGTCACTCCCAAGACAACGGCCCGCGAAGTAATTAATCTGGTGGTGAAGCAGCTGAATATGGCGGTGGTGCTAAAGGGAAACAACGGACCGATCTACGGACCCGAGGTGCTAGAGAACTTCTGCCTGGTGGCGGTGATTGGAGCGCGGGAGCGTTGCCTGCGGGATGACTTCAAGCCGCTGCAGCTGCAGAATCCCTGGAAGAAGGGGCGACTCTACGTGCGAAAGAAGCACGAGCTGCTAGCGGCCATCGAGCACTCAAATCGAAAGTCGCATTTGATCTAAACTTTGGAACCTGATGAAAGAATAGAAGGATAGACGAGGGACAAAGGAGTCTCTAAAGAATCGAACGGAATAAGCTGAAATATTTATTCACACTATCTTAGTTATGTTTTGAAATCTTTGGAGATTTATCTTACATTCCAGAATCCGATTATCGGTCCGTTCTAGGTCTTGTACATTTTGTTGTGTTTCGGTTCGGCTTTTGGGTTTCCCAATTCCCAACTCCTCCCACCCTTCTCCAGGGCAATGATCGTTGACCAACAACCCCCAAATTAGACTGAATTACTTATGTATGCCGGAATGGCAAACTGATGAAATTGTATTTGAAATGGTATTATATTTTGAGTAGTTATACATTCGACATTACCCAAACACACGTACACACACGAATCAGACTAGGCTATAACAGTTGTTCTAGAGTAAAGAGAAGGTTACACCCGTACATAAGTAGTATGTATGTTATATAAATATTATGCGTGCATCAATGTATTTTATTGTATGTATTTGTAGATTAGTAAACAAATGTTTTGATTGTATTTTTGTGGCATTTTTAGGGGCACTATTTTTGATCTAAATGTTAAAAATCGGTAAACGCGGAACACGGAACACGGAACATGAAACCAAAACAAATCGACAAAGAACAGATGTCAATACGCATTTTAAGTGTCACTCTTGATGTCTTGATGTGTTGTGTGTTCTTGACAAATTAACAATTCCATTCGATTTAACAAATACTTTAGCTGTAATCGATTGCTTAGTATGTAAACAGCAACAAAATGATAACGAAAGCGGGAAATATTTTTTAAAAATATATACATATATATATGGATTGGCACAACAACAATATGTTAAAAACAGTAAATGGGCAACTGCAAAATTGAAATTAAATGTTTGTATTTATTAAATGTAACAAAGAGAACTCCAAGTCCGGACTTTAACTACTCCACGATGCAGTGGGATGTAGTTATCCTTTTCCCATTTCCCCCACAATCTACTCAACCGTTGACCCCTTTAGAAACGATTCGATTCTATTAACGTGGCTACTTTAATGTGCAAAGCCGTATGTGTCTATAAATAACTACTCTACTCTATATACTCTCTCAATAGGACTAACAATAAGTAACTTAGAGGAAACTATTCGGAGATAAACCCGTTTGTTGTGAACCGTAGGCAAAGAAACTGTTTCATTGTCAAGCTCATGTCCCAAAAACCAATTAATTTCCGTCGAATTTAGAGTGTATGTTTAGGCAGCCGACAGGTCGTGGACAGTGTATACATTTTGAATCTTATGAGAAACTAGACGCGAACACTTACTTTAAAAGAATGTGCAACACACGAGTCCATAACACAGATATCGAACTATTTAAGATGTCTACGACCAACAAACGATTTTTGTACGTTTTCTCTTGTTTTTCGAGATGGCGATTAAGACGATTTTGATACAGTTTTACTACATATATGGTTTACCAGTCCTAGGGCTCCACGCAGCAGCAACAGCAACGAACGTAGCTAAGGCTTGACCAGAGAATGAATCCCGTTCCAGGATGCCCTCCCTCCTTGCGTTAATGCCACCACAGCTCGGTTTCAAAATTGTATTGCCATTGCCGCCACCGTCACCCAGTTGCCTCTATTCGAATGGTAATGGTCCCCGGAATGGAAACGTACATACAACGAATGTAAACAAGTTCCAAGCTGAGTGCACGAGTGGCTAGTTTCAGTTTATTGTTAATTCGGAATGCCAATTAAAAACGATTTCAATTGTCAGACAGCGTCCGTCCCCAGCAAAGAGCGTTTGGTTTTTCGAATTCGAATGGAGCGAAATTATACAGAGTATTATTTTGAATTGCGCGATCCAAGTGAGATTAGTTTTTACGATGCAATCTAATTGTAGCTAATTGTTAATGGCCTACAAAAAAACGCAAAGGCTAAATGTAAATGTAACCAACCGCAAAAGCATTGTACGATAGATGTTGTAGTCTTTCCGCATAGGGATGAAATTTGAACATGAGAAACACATCAACGCAGACAATTCCTGTAATTAGAGATAACTCAGAGAAGATCAAACCTATCAATGTCAGTACATTCATGTTATCGACTCTCTGTGTAAGCATATACTAAAGTTACAAAGAAAAGCCAAGTAAAACTAGGAAGAAAAAGGAGCGAAACATGACGGCAACTACCTTTGGTAAGGATAATGTGAGTACGAAGCATTCAAAGAATATTCAATTAACCTAATAAAGACTCAACAATTGTTATGGTGTAATCACATCGCCTGTTTTGCATGACTCGGTGTGGGTGGGCCTTGGAAAGTTCTGGAATCCGGATACCCTATCTAATGGTGTTCAGTGGAAAGTGCAGACTCATTCCAGCTCAGCTCAGCCGGAACATAATGATGAATGAGCGAGCAGCAGCGACTGTTTCTCTTACTATGGATATGGTTTATTGCCGCCCGGTTACGTATACGCCGTGTGTGTTGCGCTTATCAAGCGACTGCACTTGGATGCGGTTTTGTCTTACAAAATGGCAAAAAAAAAAAAAAAAAAATAAACTAATGCTGATAGCGAGCTGATTACGAATGCCTTATGGCCCCAACATTTCACCAGTTTCCACTTGGGCCCAGTGCGCGGGGGGTCTTGATTGTGTTCCAGAGGCTTCTCTCCACTTGTTGCCAGCAATTATGTGTGTTGGGACAACATGTTGCCGATGCGTCATCTTTGTGACGAAACACCACTCCGACAAAGCTGTAAAAGATCGGGGAAACAAGTTGTTGTATTGAGTCAGCAGCAGCTCCAGCTATCTCTACACTCTACACTCTCTCCCGCTCTCGTTCTCGTTCTCGTGCTGGTTCTGTTGGGGATTTCAGAAACATACAAGTCATTCTAATGGGAGAGCCAGCGATAAGTGTGCTTACTGTTTGTATTTCCATTTCCAACACATATCTATTTATATGGGGTTTTTTCGAGTACTTTTATTAAGATACACACATTAGAACACCAGGCACATGGTCCTTGAACTTTGGCCCTAAATTACACGTTCGGCCAAGTTTCTTGTCGCATTCATTAATAAACCATTCGTCCCCGTTCCGTCCACGAACTTCCTCCAGCTGTCAATTAACAGGCCCACTTACAGGGCCTCCGCACTCCACACTCCACACTCCGCATTCCACTGCCCAATCTCCTCCGGTCTTGGCTCACTCCAGCTGTATACGGCCCTTGTAAATTAAGCCAACTGATTAGTTTCATCCGTCAGCCGCCCCGCATATTTTGTTAACACTTTCCATTTATTATTAGCGTTGGATTTATGACCGTTGGTTGGTGCACCTAGGCTAGTGCTGATACCATCTCAATCGGCAGTTATATATTTAAAATATCTCCCGCTGTATAATAATATATATATATTCTAATCGGCTGTCGGTTTTTTCTTCCCTTTTTTATTTATTATTTTTGTCGTATTGAAAAGCGAGCGAGCGAGCAGGGGTCAGCCACGTGATCTGGATGGGTCGCCGGGCGAGACGCGTCTGCCTTTAATTAGATTTGAGTCCACCAGAAGTGGAGGCCCTAGACTGCGATTAGCCAGAGAAAATAACAAGCCACAACGGGGAAGGAGGAAGTCGCCAAGAACACGGCCCCAACCGAGTGCGGGGCCTGCAATTGCCGGCACAGCATACATATATGTAAATTACACCAACTGGACGTATACTTAATTTGCGAGGGAGCCAAACCGGTCCGGGGTCGACTCTCTGACCCATAGTAGCCGGCAGCTGGAAGCAAATGACACAGAGTACAGAATACAGTATAGCAATTTGCCGTTTTTAAAACGCTTTATGTTCAGAATAGGTCTTGAAAATCGTTTACATTAAAATCAATCGATCGGCTTCGAATCCTCATCGGGGATTTGTATAACAAACAATAAGTACACCACTACACACAGCATACGAGCATACATACAAACATAAAAACTATAATCTAGCATCTGATTGGGATTAATCCTAAGCGCTGGACCGCGAGGCGCCCACAATGTAGCCCTTGGCAGTGAGCACGCCGCGGCAGCGGACGTGCACCTGGTAGCGAAGCGACCAGTCGATTGTGTAGCCGGGCGCCAGTCCGGCAAATTTTTCCTCGGGCAGCAGCAGCTCCGGGTCGCTGTGCGTGTTCAGCTGGATGTCGTGGGCGGCGCAGAACTCCTGCAGCTCCGGCGGCACCACGCAGCAGGCGGACAGGTTCACCTGGGCAATCGTTGGCGCCACTTGGGCGGTTGTGTGAATCTTCTCCAGCGTCGCTGCATCCAGATCTGCAATGCCCAGCTGTGTAATCTGCTGCTTGAGTGCGTACTGCTCCAGCGTCTGATAGAGCTCCTTCAGCTCTGCGAGTCCATCTTCTCCGTTGCGTAGGCTCCAGTTGCTGGCACTGCTCGGGGCAGAGCCCCCCTC
Organism: Drosophila punjabiensis; assembly: GCA_008042585.1. Taxonomy (NCBI): domain Eukaryota; kingdom Metazoa; phylum Arthropoda; class Insecta; order Diptera; family Drosophilidae; genus Drosophila; species Drosophila punjabiensis. The sequence goes on along the minus strand of VNJR01004794.1, from coordinate 52,191 downwards.
GGAGCAGGGCGACTTGGCCGGTCCTGTTGTGGCCGCTGCCGTTGCGCTGGCAACCGCACTGGCATTTGGGTGGTAGGCCAGCACCACGTTGTCCACGTGCTTTAAGTTGAGTATGTTGAGCAGCGCCTCAACCGCCTGCTTGACACAATCCGTGGAGTTGCGGTTGAGGAATATCTTGGCTCCAATGCTGATCTCATTGCGGCCGTTCTCCGTCAGGCGACTGTTCAGCTCCTGGGTGGCCCGCTGCACCCGGCCGTGCTGCTCGTCGATCTGCACCTCCGCCACCACGCGCTCCTCGGTGGGGTCGCTGTGGAGCGTTATTTGCAGGCCGTCGTACAGCTCCTCGTTGGACTTGCGCTGGCCCAGCTCCGTGTTGATGATGTTGCCCGTGCTAATCACCACATTCTGGTACTTTTTCGTCATAGTGGCAATCATGCTGACACTGTTTTCCTTTTTTGGTATCTGCTGCGGTCTTCGTCTGCCTCCTCTGGCTGGTCTCTATGGGTTGGCGCTGCTGGCGATGTGGGTTGTGTGCGTGCGGGAGATAAGTGGAGGCCTCTAAGGTGGATGAATCGCGTGTGTTCCCGAGAACGGAGCGGCTGGCCTTTAATACTTTTGTCACTGAGCAGTGTTGCCAACTCTTCGGGTCGTTAGAAAGCTTAAAAAGCTTTTGAAAAGTAGCAAGAAAAGGAAAAACTCGAATCGATAACATTTTGGGATTTGGTTAAGCTTTTTAGCTCTGCTTTAAAAAACATGTTTTTTATGCCTTTCGCTTATCGGTTAATATTAATTAATTTCATTTCTTAAAAAATAAAAATAACGCTTTTACCGCTTTATTCAAAAATAAACTTAATCAGTGATGACACTTCAAACCGGATCCGGTACTAGTTCCGGTTAACGGCAGCGCGCGGTAAAATGTCAAAAAAACGTCAAAAACCGAATATTGAAGCAAACATTACGTTTGCATTTTTCGAGGAATCAAGAACAAGTTTTAAAAAATAAAAAAATAAATATAAAATGAGCCGACAAGCTGTTCGCAACTGGCTGGAGCTGCTGACGATGGAAAAGTACACAGACAACTTTCTGGAGCGCGGCTACGACAGCCTTTCCCACTGCAAGCTCATTATTTCCTCCGATCTCGTAATGCTGGGTGTGGATGATGCAAGTCACAGGAAGCTGTTGCTCAATGGTGTCCAGTTTTTGATAAACTCACCAGAGTCCACATGCCTGGAGTCCTGCGAGCTGCGTGGTCATTCGAAGAGGAAAGAGGAAGACATCTACGAAGGAACTGCTGCCGCAAAGTACATAGAACTTTTCAAATTTCTAGATACACCAAGACAAGTGTACGGGGCTTCGACGCTGGAGCTGCCTAAGATGCCCTCTTCTGGATCACCGAATCAAGATGAACCCTTTGTGACGCCCAGGAAATCTAAGCGTCTAAAATGCCGGAAGGCTATAGAATTTCAGGAGGTAGATGACACAAATTGCATTGTTATTGATTAGATGTACGAATACTGCTGGAGATCTCTGGGAAGTCCTTTATAAGAAAGCATAAAGAAAATCCAGTTACGCTTTGATAGGTACCTGCCTTTAGAATAAAGGATTATTTATAAACAATTGTAATATTATCACATACTTAAGCCACTAAATAACAGAAAACCCATATCCAAAAAATCATTGTTTTTTGTAAGCCAAGCTATTCGCTATCCTTGACTCTGTTTTATATGTGTGTGAGTTTACTTAAATGTTATTAAAGGATTTAACAATGCGTTTAACAAATACTTGATGCCCCTCATCAGATCCTGGAGGCGGGCGTCCATCGGAGAGGAGGCTATGGCACGTTCGATGCTCGCTGTGCCTAGGCTGGATGAATGGCAATCCACACACTCGATGGTTTTTAGCAGCACCTGAACTCTGTCCGCTAAAAGTCGCGAATTGTGAAGAGTTCCGTAGAATCGCACAACGTCGCCTTCATTCAGGCGACGGGTGAAGTTTCCAAAGTCATGATGAGCCCGCAGGACCACATTGGTGGAGAGAGGGCGCCCCAGCAGACGACTTCCCTTGCCTTTGCCCACCTTGACCAGCAGCTCGTACTCGTAGCGGTTCCAACACTGTAGCGTGCAGCTTCCGCTCTGCGCCTTCAGCGTCTTGATCACGCTCCGCCACTCCTCGCACTGTGAGTCCAGCTTCGGGTCGCACTTGAAGTGCTGCGAGATATTCTCGCCGTGCACGCATCTCAGCAGACGGCCCAGCCACACGGGCAGGTAGTTGGCAATGACGTCCTCTAGTATATTGGACACTCCCGAGATCTCCACCTTGGCGATGCTGCCCTCCCAAGTGACGGGCAGCCCATTCAGATGGGAGCAGCGCAGCTGGGCCTTGATCTTGTTGGGCTGCTCCTGGACCGGCTGGGCGCACAGCGAATAAAAGCGATCCCAATGCAGGGTGTCCGTCTCCGAGAGGGCGTGCAGACCCACCCTGGGCATGGCATTGAAACGGGGCGTGTCCTTGAAGCTGGATGTCATGTAGGGGAAGACCAGCAAGCAGGCAGTGGTGATGGCCATAATAATCTGCAACATCGTTATGTACTTCTGTGTGGCTCGATTGAGTGCGAGGACGCAGGATAGCACTACTACCAGCCCGCAGGCAATGGCTGTGCTGCCCCAGCGCAGCTGTTCGCTGGCCAGGCCCAAGCTGTCGATGGCCATGAAGACGGGCACGAGGAGTGCCACAATTCCGAACAGCGGCAGGAACAGGACGATACCGGCCAGGCCAAGTGCTGCCCGCACCACTCCAAACATGGTGGCGCTCTGAGAGGTGGCAATGCACACCTGTAGCCAGCTCAGCGTGACGCAGTGCGGTATGAGGTATGTGTAGACGCCGTGCCAGCGGGATCGCTTGGCCATCATCACCAGCAGCAAGGGAATGAAGAGGTACAAGGCGGTGCGGCAATTCAGGCAGAACTCGATTCCATTCCCGATGACGAAGGAGGAGAAGGTGGGCACGCGCAGGTCTAGGAAGCGCCAGCGGGAAGACACCACTTCGTCCATTTCGTACGGATACTTGGCCAGCACATTAACGGCAAAGGAGACGATGACCAGCCAGTCCGGAAACAAGTGGGACGACGCGTACATGGAGACGCCCATGGTGAGAAAGGTCAAAGCTCCGGACACAATGGTAAGTTCAGAGTGCGGTAACCAGGCGTCGGTCACCAGTGGATACACAATCAGGTTGCAGATGAAGGCACAGAAGTAGTACAGGTACGGCTTCATGTTGTTTCGCAGGAATCGCTGCTCGGCAATGTCCGCCTCAATGTTGTTGTCCCCGTAGCTAAGGAACAGGCCCGACCAGATCCGGAAGTCCACGAACTGCTGCTTGGTCTTCAGCATCTTGCACGTGGCCCAGATCATGACCCCAAGGCTGAGGTAATAGCTGCCCAAAGCCAACGTGTGGCGGGTGCTCCACCAGGAGAGCGCCACGAGGACACTGCAGCGCACACTTAGCGGGATAACGACGGGTATGGACACAATCAGGTTGAGCAGGCGGTGGTAAAATAGGGTGAAGAAGACGAGCGGGTGAAAGATCATACGATAGAAGCAGGGCACGTGGTCCAGACTCCTTGGATCCGGCACGGACAATGTGAGGGCCTCGTTCACGCTCGGCATCTGGCCGGCACTGTAGTTCGAGGCGGCTGACACCAAGTTGGCTTCGGTGATGAAGCGGCGCCGCTCCACATTGGCCAGTCCGCTTGCCGGAGTGTCTTCGAGAGGTTCGCACTCTGGCTCCTGTTCTTGCTCGCCTTCGCTGCTCGACGAGGAGCGATCATCGTCGCGTCTACGGCGCTTGCGTTGCAGGTTGTAGATGCGCCGCATCTTGCGTTCCAGCTGCTTGGGCGTGATGTGCTCGTTGCCTTTTGACAGACAAGCAAAGAGCTCCCGGGCTGCTTTTCTCGCCGCCCGCTCGCCCGGCGTCATGGCCAGGCAGCGCCGCACCTCGTCCGCGTTCTCCGCCGTAATGCCACTGCCTTCATCATAGCACTGACGGAGCAGCTTGGCCGCATCCTCGTGTCCATTGTGGGCAGCACTCACCAGCCAGTTGACGGCCTTCTGGTTCTGGTTTCCCTTGTCTAGATTTGGTTCTGCAAAGTCCAATAAGTTCTTAGTTTTTCCCATAGCTTACAGAAGCCACTTTCACTCACCAATGCCATTATCCAACAGCTCCTTGGCCAGATCGTACTGCACCTGCGGACAGCCCTCCTCTGCGATGTGGTGCTTCAGCTTGTTCAGTGAGGCGCGATCTGCTGGGGACAAGTTTTCCATGTTTTAAACATATTTTACTGCTCTTGGCTTTGGGCTTACCTTCCAGATTCCAACGCCTGCGCTTGGTGACACCTGTCGGCTCATTTTGTGTCCAGGTGGCCATCTATACGGAGAACTGCCGTTTTGTTTACGAAAATCTATGAAACTTCTCTGCCAGATTACGCTTAGAGATGACAAATTGGGCTTTTAATAGAGAGGAGCGATAGGTGGCTATTTCAAAATAACGGTAAATACACAATCGAAAATGGAAATAAAAATCGCGAAATTAAATCAAATTTCTTTATTTTTAAAGAAATATATGCATAAATTGGAAAATTAGCAATTATCTCAATCGTTTTCTCAAGTTTGTGATAATTTATCGGAGTGACTGTGACATCGATAACAAAAGCTTGAAAATATTTTTACTTCTTCTTCAAATAAAACACATAAAATTGCACTAATCGAGCCACGTGGGGATAAAAATTTCACCAAACGACAACGCTGGGCTAAAAATGTTACCAAACGAGTCACTTGGGAGAAAATTAAGCGTTTAAATTAGACTTTCCGATAAGAATCGAAAATATGAATAAAATAATCGAATGAATAATCGGGACGTTGGATTTTTTAGGGGGAAAACTATATTTGGATCTGGCAACACTGCCACCATATGCCGGCGCCATCCAAGAATTTTGTTTATAAGTAATTGCAAGGAATTTAAGTTAAAATGGACAGGGACCTACAAAAGCATCTCTACGGTGGACCGCGGGAGTCGTCCCCGGGACCCCGAATTTACGCCATGTCGCCAAATGCGGCGGACAGCACGCCCAAATCCTTTTTTGGCGGCAACGCCAGCGGCGCCCAATTACACGGAAGCCTCAAGAAGACCGCACTAAGTAACAGGTATTTGTGGGTTTTCAAGCTATCCAAACAGTTAATTAATCTCTGCCGTTTCTCTGCAGCCGACTGTGCCTGTCGGTGCGCTCCACGCAGTCCATTCCGGGCATACGCTCAGACTACAATGCGGTAGAGAGCTTCGGCTGCCCCCTGCCCGTGGCTGTGAACGAGGCGCTTACCTTTCCCGGCTCTGGCGCCGCAACCATCACTGCCAAAGTGGCCCAGAATGGTTGGGCTTGGGTAAGAGCATTGAAACTTTGACTGAGATCCAAACTACAACTATCGCTTCCGCATCCTTTCAGGTTGTCCAAGGCCGGCGCCTGCTAATCTGGCAGTATAAAGACCCAAGCAAGTCCAACTCGCCACCCCGAGCTGGCCTGACCCCAAGGCGGGCTGGGGGCATGGCCCAGAGCCGGGAGTTGACCCTGCCCTACAGCGACCTGGGACATAAAAGTGAGTTGATTAGCGTATTTCACACCTCTGGCCAGCAAATGGCGTCCTGCATATCCGTTTCCGCCACCGGAGACGTGCGCTACTGGTCGTCCATCGCCCATGACGGGAACTCTGTCGATCTCTCGATTTTGACCGGGCAAGAGTTTGTTCAGTTGCTCAATCTGCCCAGCCAGAATGGCTACTTGGCCGTGACCTCCACATGTAACCTGGTGTTCCTCAGGGTGGGCCTAACCAATGGACGCTACACACTTCACCACAAGACCATCAAGCCGGCCACCAGCTTTCTGGGTGGGTTTGGCAAGAAGTTTGCCTCCATTCTGATTGGCATGAATCCGGGCGGCGACAAGGATCAGGTGAGTTTGCTTCCACACAAGCAAAGAGAAGTAATAAAGCTGGTTTTCATTAGAGCTTGGTCGGCATGTGCTGCGAGAGCAATTCCGAAAGTGGGGAGACAGTTGTAGCCCTGCTCTCGGATCGCGCCGTCCAGCGTTGGTGTTTGTCCAACAAGGGAAATGCCGAGCAGCTGATCTACGAAGACGTCGAAGTGGTGCGCCGAATTCGCGAGGAGTTTAAGACCAAGTTCTGGAATGTCCGCCTGCCTGCGGACAATGTGGAGATCGAGCTGCACCTGCTGGACTTCCAAATGGTCAAGAGCAAGGGCTACATTCTAGCCGGAGCTGTGAATGCTGCCCATGCGCCACAAATGTGCTATGCTCTTGGTAAGAATTGGTTTAAGGCTTAAGGTTTTGAGAAGCCATAACTTAATATCTTTCCATTTCCCAGTGACTGTCAGTGCCCAAGCAGAGAATATGTTTCTGGAATCCTTCACGCCGCTAAAGATCAACAAGTTCTTTAGCCCAAAGACCGAGGAGGACTGCCTCAGTCTGCGCTTTGTGGTCGGCAGCAGTCACATCTATCTGTACACGCCAAAGGTGGTTTACCCGCTGCACTTGTCCCACGAAGGTGGACCTTCGGCGGAACTGGAGGCGGAGAAGATTGAGTTCCACATGCACGACGACCGCATTTTGAGTGCAGCCATCTGCAATCACCTGCCGCTGTTCTTTAGCCGCACCCACGGACTGGTTTCCATCACGCCGGGCGACTTCGACGGCACTGAACTGCTGAACATGAGCACCTGCAACACCCCCGATCTGTTCGCACCTGCTTCTTTCAGCGCCAGCTTCAATGTTCCCGACAATTCCGCTCTATCGGGCAGCACCAATAATCTGCACATGTTCGAGCTAGATCCCGAGGATATGTACAACGAACTGAGCGATGAGGTGGGCCACCTGAAGGCGGCATTCCTGTACCACCTGAAGCGCAACAACAACATGGTAAAGAGCATTGTTGGTGAGCTGCTGCGCAGCGTATTTGAACCCGATCCCAATGGAGCACCCGTGGATGCGCTCAAGCTGGATAGGATTGTCATTACCATCGCCGAGGACCTGGCCGAGGATCTGCCCATATCGGATCCGCGTTGGGAGGAGGTATTGGGAGACCAGGACATACATCATCATGCCCTTGGTAGCTCGCGATCCATGCAGATTATAAACCAGTTGAGGGACAAGATCATTGCCTTCCAGCATTTTATATCATTTTTGCATTCCAGTGGCGTTTGGGAAAAGGTAAGATACATCTCCAGTCCAGTTCATTCTTTCAATATTAATGCATTATGTCTTCCAGCTCAATGCCATTCCTTGTGGCAGCAACGTGCTAAAGCCGACGTGCTTCATACTGTCCGATTTAAGTGAGAAGATAGTGGCTGCCCTGGCCCTACGTTCTTTGCAGACCAAGCTGCCTAATTTGATTGAGGAGGCCATTGATGCCACAGTCGCCGGATGGGAGGATAAGCCCCAGGGCAGCCTGACCAACCAGGATATATTCTATGTGAAGCTAAGCAAATTCCAGAATGTGTTTGAGGCCCTAGCGGACATTGCCGACGAGCGGATTGCCGGCCAGAGCCAGACGACATTGTCGGTGGCCCACTTTATCAATGACATTAACTCCATTGTCCTGGACACGCTCAATGAGGTGCTCAGGCATCGGGAGCAGAACGCCAACAGCTTTAGACTGCACAGTGACAGGTTGGCCTCCTATGAGAACCTGCCTTGGACGGCCATGTCGGGCGTTGCCGGAGTCCGGGACACATTGACCCGCCTCATTGACATAAGTGTGCGGTATGGCGGCCACTGCGTCAGCGAGACTGAGCTAAAGCAGCACCTGTACCAACAGATATTCGAGCTAGTCGATCTCGTTCTAGACGGGCGAAAGAATTATCTGGAGAGCGTTCGCGACACGGAGAAGTTCAACGTGCTGCAGCAGCAGTTTGAGGCTCAGCGGCGCGAGCTCATCTCAGTACTAAGTGAGTGAATAATGCCTTAAATGTAAATACATAACTTTAAATCCTTTACTTCACTTGCAGTCAAGGATCGGCAATATGAGTATGCTGCTAAGCTTGCAGAAAAGTACCTTGACTTTCCGAGCCTGGTTATTATATGCGATGAGACCCAGGACAATGATCGGCTGGACGATTACACGCGCAAGTACGAGGAATACAACTTCTCGCAATTCGCCATTAACTGGCATCTGCGCCAGAATCGCCACAGTGAGGTCTTCGATCGCTTCAAGAACAACCCAACGGCGCTGGCGCAGTTCATGCGCGACCATCCGTCCTTGGGCTGGATCCAGTTGATATTCAATGGCGACTTTGACCGGGCAGCCAAGATGCTGTACGAGTTGGCCCAATGTGAAGTGGAATTTGTGGCGCGCAAGAAGTCCATGCTGTCGCTGGCCAAGCTGGCTGCCTTGGCAGCACCCGATTCGGATCTGACGGCTCAGGTGGAGAAAATCGATGTAGATTTGGATCTGATCGAATATCAGGCGGATTTGGGACAAGACGTATTGCAGAACTTTGGCTTCGATACCGCGGATCAGAAAGTGCTCAAGGCAGAGGAGATTATCAACGTAAGTTCACTCGAGTCTTGAGTTAATAACAAAGCAATGACAACTATCGATTATTACAGCTATTTATTGCTGAGGAAAATGATACTGCCACGGAGGTGGAGTTCCGCAAGGCCCTAGAACTTTTGAGCTACGTGGAGCACCCCTACGACATGAAGCACAAGGTCTGGTGTGCTGCCATTAAACGCGATAACTGGACAGACTATGATGCCAACAACGGAGTGGACTACATGCACAAGTTGCTCTTTTTCAAGATCATTGAAATCTCGCAGCTAATGGGCCAAGAAGCTGAGACCTGCCTGCCGCCCCTGGAGGACTTCCTAGAGAGCTCGGAGCTGGGCGATCTGCCGCAGCAGAAACCGTTCCAGTATCTGCTCAAGCTGACCTACGAGTATGTGGCCGACATGTTGAAGCAGACCGATGATAAGGAACTCTAATCGCATTGCCCGCATTTGTCAATTATTAAAGCTTACGTTAAGAGTTCAAGATGATGGCTGGTGTTCTTGGCCGGTGGACAGTTGCCAGCTTGGTTGCTTGTTGCTGCCTGGCATTATATTATTATATTATAAGCCAAGTTGCTTTGTCAGAGGCGAAAGTATCTGAAGTGTGGCGACCAGCGGAGTGTCGGAAGCCCACCAAGTGCCGATGCAACTCTAGAGTCGCCCTGGGCCGAAGCTCTGCTAGCTGCATTTACCGGCATTGCGCATCAGTTTAGCTTTGATCATGACGGACGAAACAACGCCGCTTACCGCTGCCGGCGGATCCGGATACGTGCTCCTGCCGCCCTATCAAGGACCCGAACACGTTTTTCCCGGTGGCGTTAATCCGCGTTCGCGTCGCAACAAGATGCGGCAGTTTCAATGTTGCATAGGCATCACTTTTATGTGAGTTCAGTAATTCGTTCAGTTTTGATGCTAGATTTTTTGTGAACTTCTGAGGAGGCATGCAAAATGTATGCAGTGACAAAGCTCCTTAACCTTTTGATACTCTGAAAGGAGGAGAAGGAAATTTACCCTAGACGGGACAGCTACCCGTGAAATTTTACAAAAACAATGCTATTAAAATTTGAAGTTAAAAAGACCGAAAACAAATTACAAAACTAAATTGAGTGTGTTTTCTGGCACTTACGATTATATAATTGGCTAACGCTGTTCTACGCAATTAAATAGATTTTTGCTATGGTAGCTTACTTAAATCCTCCCAGTTAATGCCTTCGCATCCTTTTTGTTATTCATGTCTTCCAGAGAGAAATTTTTAAAATAGTAAGAAATCTATAGGCCCAACTCCCCCTGTAATCGTGTTATTTAATACCCTTCCCTCGTTGAACCATTGCAATCGTTTAGTCGTCGCTCAACCGCAAAATGCTAACCACAAATTGATTTCACTTTCCTGCTGCAGAGTCATTGTAATTGCCGCCCTTTGCTTGGCCCTGGTCTTTAGCGATTCCCTTGGCGGCGCCGACGGGGGTCCCAGCTTCTTTTTTGTGGTAAATGGATCGGAAATCGAAGTGCCACCCAACAGACCGCTGCCAGACGAGCCGGCGGCGGATTGGGCTCTGAAACAAGCTGCAATGGGTCACACTGATGGCGCCCAGGCGGTGAGTGCTGGGATCAAGGCCTTAGGCGATCGGGAGATTCTGGAGGAGGGCCTGCAACCAAACGAGGTAAATACGCCTGCGTTCCGGCACTATCGTTCCCTGAGCACTAACCCGGAGGCACGGAAACTGGCACGTCGCGGCTATGTAGAGAACCAGGCCACCATGGAAATAGCCAGGCGGCTGAACTACACGAAGCAGCCGGGTCGCAGCAATATTGGTTGGGGACCACGGATCGTCCTGCCCGATCCCACGGTGCTGCGATTGGACTGCGATTTCAATGCTCGATATAGGCGATCCACAGGAGTGTGCAATAACAAGCTGCACCCGCGGACATACGGAGCCTCCATGGTGCCCTACCGCCGCATGGTGTCCCCGGACTATTCTGATGGCATTGCGTCTCCAAGAGCTAGCCACCATGGACGTCTGCCGCCGGCTCGCCAGGTCTCCTTGAAGATCCATCGCTCTAGCTACGAGACAGACTCGAACTTCACCGTGATGCTGGCGGTTTTTGGTCAGTTCATGGACCACGATATCACGGCCACTTCGCTGACCACGTCGCAAGAGGGCGAGTCCATCGACTGCTGTGTGCCCGCCACCCGCGAGCAGCATCCGGAGTGCTTTCCGGTGGAGATCCTGCCCGACGATCCCTATTACCAGCATTACAACCTGACCTGCATGAACTTTGTTAGATCTGCCCCTGCGCCCACAGGAAGATTTGGCCCTCGGATGCAGTTGAACCAGGCTACGGCCTTTTTGGATGCCTCCGTGGTCTATGGTAACCTGGAGCAGCGACAGAATCAACTGCGTACCTTCATCAACGGCACGCTTCGAATGTATCTCACGGATGATGGACGGGAGCTGCTGCCCATCTCCTCGAATCCGACGGATGGCTGCAACCGGGTGCACATGACGCGCCAGGGAAAGTACTGCTTCGAGTCTGGCGATGATCGTGCCAACGAGAACCTGCTGCTCACCTCCATGCACCTGCTGTGGGCCAGGCACCACAACTACTTGGCCGGGCAGCTGCATGAGCGGAATCCCCACTGGGATGACGAGCGCTTGTACCAGGAGTCGCGAAAAATTCTGGGTGCTCAAATGGCACACATCACCTACAACGAGTTCCTGCCGGTGCTCCTGGGCCGCAACCTCAGCGAGGCGAAGGGTCTGCTGCCGGCGAAGCACAATCTAAGTGCTCCGGACACCTATGACCCGGAGGTGGATCCGAGTATTGCGAATTGCTTCGCAGCGGCCGCCTTCCGGTTTGCCCATACTCTGCTACCTGGTTTGTTTAACATCTCGCGGGGCAATAGCAGTCCGGAGTCCGTGGAGCTCCACAAGATGCTCTTCAATCCATTTTCCCTGTGGGCGGCGCACGGCATCGATCATGCCTTGATGACAGCAGCCAATACGCCGGTGATGCAGGTGGATCGCTTCTTCTCGCTGGAGGTCACCCAAAAGCTGTTCGAGGGCACTGCTGAGGATAAACTGCCCCTCTGCGGACTGGATCTGGTCTCCTTGAACATTCAAAGGGGACGGGATCATGGAATTCCATCGTATCCGGTCTTTCGTCGTCACTGTCGCTTGCCAGCGGTGGACACGTGGGAGCAGATGGCCCAGGCCGTGGACAACGATACCTTGAAGTCGATAAGGCAGATATACGAGTGGGTGACTCTGATTTTCATTGATCTACAGCTAATCTGGTTCATTTCAATTAGTTCTCCGCAAGATGTGGACGTTTACACGGGGGCACTAAGTGAGCCTCCGATGGAGGGAGCCATCTTTGGACCGCTGCTGAGTTGCATGGTGTCCGATCAGTTCCTACGCATCAAGATGGGTGACTCCCATTGGTATGAGCGAAAGATGGGGCCTCAGAGGTTTAGCAAAGGTGAGGTTTCTATAAATTTCAGGGTAGATAGGAAGATAATCTTTAAGTTAAGCTTTAATTTTTCCCAAACATTTCCTCCTGCAGCTCAACTGGCGGAAATTTACAAGACCAGTTTGGCTGCCATTATTTGCCGCAATTCGGATGGGATAAAGCAGGTGCGAGAGCATGTCATGCAACGCTTACGTGAGGAGGGGAATCCCCTTGTCAACTGCCAGGATTTGGAGGGATTCCACTTTAATTTCGAGCCCTGGTCCAGCCTCAAGCATCCTTCTGAGCTGCACAGGACAGGCATGAGCAGATCCATCTCTTCGGTTCGGGTGATGACGAACAGCACCGGCGGGGAGAGTCCAAGAACAGGCAATGTCACTCTTCATATGGGATAAAAGGTTTTAAGTATGGAAAAAAGTGTCAAAGGAGATGATTTTTCTTTCACAACGGCGCCGAACAAATTTACTTCTTGAAAGGATCGATGGAAATGTTGATAAAAACTTCACTGATTCAGAAAGACAGCCATGGGTGCCCATAGTGATGACTGTGCTTTCACGATTGCGCAAAACTTAAAAACTTATTAATAAATCAAAGTAAATGCTGAATAAAAGTAAGTTATCTTTCCTTAAATAAAAGTAAATAAACAATGCGAGTGAAAGCTATCATGTTTAGGTCGTGGTTTATTTTTATAACCTGATACCAAGTTGATAAAATGCATTTTAAAATATTCAATACATTCCAATAAATTTCATAACATAGAAATCAAGAGATATCTTTTAACTAGCCCTGACATATATGACTAACCAACTGTGACGTTAATATTTTGTTAATCTAAACAAACTTCATAAAGATAATGTTAATTTTGGTATGGTCATGGTTGAGTACATTTATTGATAACAAGAGAATGTGTATTATTTTGTGTTCACACATGGTTATCGTTAGGCCAATTGAAAATTATGTAAATTAAAAGTAACACGAGGCACATACGTGGTTTCAGGAGTAGCCCACAATGCCTCCTGTCTCACCTATGACTATGTTCCACGATTGACTAAAGATAGTGCCGATCTAGATTCTGACGATACGAATAAAATTCGAATTTTTTTAATTTGTTGGCCACCTAAAGATTTCCTGAAATAAAAATTAGTTTCTAAACTTAAGTTAACAATTTTATAATTTCCTTCATTTGAACCCTTTTTAGCATTTTGTTGAATTATAAATTAAAGAGATCGAAAGAAGTTTAAAAGAATATATATGATTTTTTTTTGCCAAATTAAATGATAAAATATTGATAAGAGATTAAATATGCATTTAGAGACAAATAATACCTTAAATTTAAGGCTACAGGTTGGAGACTCACAGTTAATAATGAAAAAGGCAAATTTTTATAATAAACAAACGTATTCGACGAATCAATTTTTTTCTTATAAGTACTATGAATTTCAAATCTTTTAGTTTAAACTTAGAACTTTTATTTATGAAGGTCGAGGTGTTAGCACTTAAACCTAAAATCCCTTATTAATAATATATATAAAACAGACCTTTGGTATGTTAAACTATTTCTCTTAAAAGAATACACGATTCTCAGACACAATATGCATTTATATCGTCTTTAAGTTGTTATATCAAAACAAATTAGTTTGAATTAAGAGATTTACAGAGCTTATAGCTTAAAACTAGTTACCCTGTGAACAAAAAATATATATATTTGCAAGTCTCTTATCTTATTTCACAACTGGTTCCTATCTATAATGTCATACTAAAATAGATAATTCAAAGAGAATATTGATTGTGCAGCTATTCCAGCAATTAACGGAAGAGAACCGTGTCATTAAAAAAAGGGGAATACTCCGCCCTATAAAAGGCAACCCAGCTCTCCGGTGGCCAGTTCCATATTAACTCTGTTCGAGTTACGTTCGTCAACAAATTTCCAATCGTCGCTGACTATGTTTTTGTTAGTTTTGCTGGCCGTGTCCCTATTGACACTGGCATGGTTCTATATAAAGAACCAATACGAGTACTGGGAGCGTCGTGGCTTTCCAGTGGAGAAGGCCTCCGGAATTCCGTTCGGTTGTTTGGATAGCGTTTGGAGGCAGGAAAAAAGTATGGGCCTGGCCATCCACGATATCTACCTGAAGAGCAAGGAGCGTTTCGTGGGCATCTACCTGCTCTTCCGTCCGGGTGTCTTGGTGCGCGACGCCGCCCTGGCCCGTCGTGTTCTCGCCCAGGACTTCGCCAGTTTCCACGATCGTGGGGTGTATGTGGACGAGGATAACGATCCATTATCGGCCAGTATTTTTGCTCTGCGGGGACAGAGCTGGCGCTCCATGAGGCACATGCTGTCTCCGTGCTTCACCTCCGGCAAGTTGAAGGCCATGTTTCCCACCTCCGAGGACATCGGTGACAAAATGGTGGCCCATCTGCAGAAAAAGCTGCCTGAGCAGGGCTCACAGGAAGTTGACCTGAAGAAGGTGATGCAGAACTATGCCATCGACATCATAGCTTCGACTATCTTCGGCTTGGATGTAAACAGCTTCGAAAATCCGGACAACAAGTTCCGCAACCTAGTAACTTTAGCTCGAAGCAGTTCTAGGTTTAATGCCTTGTTCGGGATGATGATCTTCCTGGTGCCATCGTGAGTTCCTACCTATTGAGGAGTGTTTTCCGGATCTAATTGTTTGGATATTTGCAGCATTGCCAAGTTTTTGTTCTCTTTGGGTATCAAGAGCCCGGTGCGTCAAGCTATGCTGGAGATAGTAAAGGAAACAGTGGAGTACCGCGAGAAGCACGGCATCGTGCGCAAGGATCTGCTCCAGCTGCTCATTCAGCTCAGGAACACCGGCAAGATAGAAGAGAATGACGAGAAATCCTTTAGCCTTCAAAAGACCCCCGATGGTGAGTGCTAATTACAAAATATCATAATAAATAATCATAAATAATCTTATATACAGGCCACATCAAGTCTATTTCTTTGGAGGCCATCACCGCTCAGGCTTTTATATTCTACATAGCTGGACAGGAGACCACCGGATCGACAGCAGCCTTCACCATTTTTGAGCTGGCTCAGTACCCCGAGCTGCTTAAGCGTCTGCAGACCGAGGTGGACGAAACCTTGGCCAAAAACGGTGGCCAGATTACCTACGATGCCCTGCAGAAGATGGAGTTCCTAGAGCTGTGTGTGCAGGAAACCTTGCGCAAGTATCCCGGTCTTCCCATCCTGAATCGCGAATGCACTCAGGACTACACGGTACCTGAGACCAATCACGTCATCCCAAAGGGCACTCCGGTGGTGATCTCCCTGTATGGTATTCACCGCGACGCCGAGTACTTCCCCGATCCGGAGAAATATGACCCGGATCGGTTTAGCGAGGAGAGTCGCAACTACGATTCCACAGGTTTCCTGCCATTCGGAGAAGGTCCAAGGATCTGCATTGCCCAGAGGATGGGTCGCGTGAATTCCAAGCTGGCAATCATCAAGATCCTTCAGAACTTTAATGTGGAAGTGATGAGCAAGCGCGACTTGGAGTATGAGAACAATGGCATCGCCCTGATTCCCAAGCATGGAGTACGCGTCCGCCTGTCCAAGAGAGTGCCCAAACTAACCTAAGCTGGACGAGCTGGTAAAATTAAATGACGGCGAGCCATTAACTAAAAGTTTCTAGTCAACTTATTGTGTATTGAATAATAAAAATAAACTATTTCATTAAAAATATATCTCAGAAAATTTAATGGTTTGAAGGCAATATGGATGACCGGAAATAGTAATTGATCAACGTATGTAAGAGGTTAGTTATTATTATTATTATTATTATTAATTAATTATACATAGTTAAGCGTTATAACTTCATCGAAGTTATTTCGAAATGTACGATTCGAGTTTAATGGTTAAGTCTCCTTATCGCTATCATATATTCGCACTAATAGAAGAGCCCCGGTGCGATTACTGATAACAAATGCCACTTATAGACGCTGAAGATAATAACAAATTCTAGTTTTGTTTTTATATTTCCGAAAATAGACTATTTATAATATATAAAACTTTAAATTGTAGTCTTTGTATGTTTTGGAAGCATATCGATATTAATGTCGACAGAGATATAACTTTATTGCCAAATAACTCCCATGCCTATCATTTAACTAGTATTAGGGGAACAGTTCCACATAAAGCAATGTATTATCTACTTATAAGGTTTTTAAAGAAAGCTGGCCATTAAAGTTATAACACAAAGTTGCCTCCTTTTGACAGTTTTATAATTTTATAGTTACCACTCAATTACTAAAGCCCTGTAACCTATAAAAGCTGGCAAAAAATTCACTAAATAAATCGAAATTAAATTAAATTAGACTAAATATTTACTTATTAGGCAAGGTCAGGGTTAATCGCATCTTTTGATAACAATATTTCATACTTACTTTATTTATAAATTATAAAACATTATAATTAATACTACAATAAAAATGACATTAAGTTAAGGTAATAAAAGTGCCAGATGAATGATGAATGCAATAAAAGAGTTCAAGTTAAAAAATATTTAATGCATTAATAACTATTATTATTATCATAAAAATAACAATAAGCTTACTATAACCGACTTTTCTGTTCTCTTTTAATAACAATAAATTTCAAAATTATTTGCTTTATTGCACAATGTTATCTTTGTTTTGTTTGTTTTGAACAAAAATGATTGAAGTTGAGACCATTTTATGATAAAAATAAAAATATTTAAAGGCATTTTAGGTAAGCTGGTTATATTTCCTTTATTACGTGTGTAAGCGAGATATTTTTGTAATATTGAACAACATTTTAAAATATTTTATATATTGTTGATCTGTTTAAGTTGAGAGAACAAGCAAAACAAAACGTCGTAATGGAAATATGTTAGGAGATCAAGCTTGAAACTTGAGAGCAAAGTTCTAAATATTAGCTTTGCTCTCAAGTTTCAAGCTTGATCTCTTAAGTCTCTTATTTCACAAATGATTCCCATTTATAACGTCATACTACTTGAAGAGAACATTGATTATAATTCTCTATCAGTAATAATTCTCGGAAGAGAACAGTGCAGTAAGAGAGAGGGCGTGCTCCGCCTTATAAATATAAAACCCAGCTCTCTCGTCGCCAGTTTCATTTTAACTGTGTTCAAGTTGCGTTCTTTTCTTGATAAAATTTTCAATCGGCGTTAATCATGTTTTCGATCATTTTATTGGTTTTGTCTCTCCTGACATTGGCTTGGTTCTATCTGAAGAACCATTACGAGTTCTGGGAGCGTCGTGGCTTTCCAGTGGAGAAGGGTTCGGGGATTCCATTCGGTTGCTTGGACAGCGTCTGGAGGCGGGAGAAGAACATGGGCCTTGCCATCCACGATATCTACCTGAAGAGCAAAGAGCGTTTCGTGGGCATCTATCTGCTCTTCCGTCCGGGTGTCTTAGTGCGCGACGCCGCCCTTGCCCGTCGTATTCTCGCCCAGGACTTCGCCAGCTTCCATGATCGTGGGGTGTATGTGGACGAGAATTACAATCCTCTGTCAGCCAACATTTTCGCACTGCGGGGACAGAGCTGGCGATCCATGCGGCAAATGCTGTCGCCGTGCTTCACCTCCGGGAAGTTGAAGGCTATGTTTCCCACCTCCGAGGACATCGGTGACAAAATGGTGGCCCATCTGCAAAAAAAGCTGCCTGAGCAGGGCTCCCAGGAAGTTGACCTGAAGGCCGTGATGCAGAATTATGCCATCGATATCATTGCTTCGACTATTTTCGGCTTGGACGTCAACAGCTTCGAGAATCCGGACAATAAGTTCCGCAATCTGGCGACGATAACACGCCGCAATACCAGCTTAAGTGCCCTGTTTGACATAATGATCTTCCTGGTGCCTTCGTAAGTCCGCATCTCCTGGGATTGGTCAAGTTTATTAAAAGTTGTATTCGTGCAGCATTGCTAAGACTTTGTTCCGAATGGGTCTCAAGAACCCGGTGGGATTGGCCATGCTGGAGATAGTAAAGGAAACAGTGGAGTACCGCGAGAAGCACGGTATTGTGCGCAAGGATTTGCTCCAGCTGCTTATTCAGCTCAGGAACACCGGCAAGATAGAAGAGAATGACGAGAAGTCCTTCAGCCTCCAAAAGACCCCCGATGGTAAGTGTTAATAACAAATATTATGTATTTAACTTACAATACCTTAATCTATAGGCCACATCAAATCTATTTCCTTGGAGGCCATCACCGCTCAGGCTTTTATATTCTACATAGCTGGACAGGAGACCACCGGATCGACAGCAGCCTTCACCATTTTTGAGCTGGCTCAGTACCCCGAGCTCCTCAAGCGCCTGCAGACCGAGGTGGACGAAACCTTGGCCAAAAACGGTGGCCAGATTACCTACGATGCCCTGCAAAAGATGGAGTTCCTAGAACTATGCCTTCAGGAAACCTTGCGCAAATATCCCGGTCTTCCCATCTTGAATCGCGAATGCACCCAGGACTACACGGTACCTGAGACTAATCACGTCATCCCGAAGGGCACTCCGGTGGTGATCTCCCTGTATGGTATTCACCGCGACGCCGAGTACTTCCCCGATCCGGAGAAATATGACCCGGATCGGTTTAGCGAGGAGAGTCGCAACTACGATTCCACAGGTTTCCTGCCATTCGGAGAAGGTCCAAGGATCTGCATCGCCCAGAGGATGGGTCGCGTGAACTCCAAGCTGGCGATTGTTAAGATTCTCCAGAACTTTAATGTAGAAGTGATGTGCAAGCGCGACTTGGAGTATGAGAATAATGGCATCGCCCTGGTTCCCAAGCATGGAGTTCGCGTACGCTTGTCCAAGAGAGTGCCCAAACTAATCTAAGCTGAAGGCGAGCCTTTAACTAAAATCCAAAATTTCTAGTCAATTTATTGTGTATTGAATGATAAACTATTTCTTTCAAAATAGATGCAGATGATTTAATGGTTTGAAAACAAAATCGATGGCCGGAAATGGTAATAGATCAAACAAATAATATATTTTGAAACATATTTATGAGGTTAGTTATTTTATCAAAGTTAATTGTACATATCTAAGCGGTAAACTTCAACGAAGTTATTTCGAAATGTACGATTCCATTTTAATAGTTAAGTCTCTTTATCGCTATCATATATTCGCACTAATAGAAGAGCCCCGGTGCGATTACTGATAACTAATGCTAACTAATGTGTTGTGATATTAATTTGGACAGGACTATACCTTTATTGCTAAATAACTTCAATGTTTATCATTTAACTAGAATTAAGGGAACATATTCACACAAAGCAATGTTTTGTGTATTTACTTAGTTTTTAAAGAAATATGGGTATAAAAATTATAACATAAAGTTGCCCCTTTTTGACAGTTACATAATTTTATATTGACCACTCAACCTGTAACCTATAAAGGCTGGCATCTTAATTAAATAAAATTAAAGCACAAATCACACTAGACAAAAGATTTACTTATTAGGCAAGGTCAGGGCTATTCACAGCTTCTTGATATCGAAGAATATATTAACAAACAACTTTATTTTACAGAACAGGGCAGAAAATTAATTCACAAAAAATATTTCCTACTAAGTTCAATTATAAAATACTAATTATAATACAATAAAATCAACATTATTCCCAGTTTAAGGCAGTAAAAGTGCCAGACACAAACGATAAATGCAATAAAAGAGTTCTGTAGTGAAATCTATAATTGTTTAAGTTTAGAAATATTTATTGCATTAATTATTATAATAATAAACATAATATTAACAATAAGCTAACTATAGCCGATTAAACTGTTTCCTTTTAATAACAATTAATTTCACAATTATTTGCTTTATTTCACAATGTTATCTTGCTTTGTTTGTTTTCAAACAAATATGTTAAAAGTTGAGACCGTATAAAGATACAAATTTATATATTTAAAGTCATTTTAAGTAAGCAAATCATAATTCCTTTATTGCATGTGTAAGAGAGTTATTTTTCTTATATTGATCGACTGTCGGGTAAAAGTCTGCAACATTAAAACATATTTTATATATATATTGATGATCTGTTTAAATTGATAGAACAAGCATAACAAAAAGTTGGAAAGATGTTAAGAGATCAAGCTTGAAAGTTGTTCCCATGGGAGCAAAGTAAATATTTAGCAAGTCTCTTATTTCACAAATGATTCCCATTTATAACGTCATGCTACTTGAAGAGAGCATTGATTATAAGGCTATATCAGCAATCATTATCGGAAGAGAGCAGTGTCGTAAGAGAGAGGGCATACTTCGCCCTATAAAAAGAAAACCCAACTCTCTCGTCGCCAGTTTCATTTTAACTGTGTTCAAGTTACGTTCTTGATCGAATTTTCAATCGGCGTTAATCATGTTTTCGATCATTTTGTTGGTCTTGTCTCTCCTGACATTGGCTTGGTTCTATCTGAAGAACCATTACGAGTTCTGGGAGCGCCGCGGCTTTCCAGTGGAGAAGGGTTCGGGGATTCCGTTCGGTTGCTTGGACAGCGTCTGGAGGCGGGAGAAGAACATGGGCCTGGCCATCCACGACATCTACCTGAAGAGCAAGGAGCGTTTCGTGGGCATCTATCTGCTCTTCCGTCCGGGTGTCTTGGTGCGCGACGCCGCCCTGGCCCGTCGTGTTCTCGCCCAGGACTTCGCCAGCTTCCACGATCGTGGGGTGTATGTGGACGAGGATAACGATCCATTATCGGCCAGCATTTTTGCTCTACGGGGACAGAGCTGGCGCTCCATGAGGCACATGCTTTCGCCGTGCTTCACCTCCGGCAAGTTGAAGGCCATGTTTCCCACCTCCGAGGACATCGGTGACAAAATGGTGGCCCATCTGCAGAAAAAGCTGCCCGAGAAGGGCTCCCAGGAAGTTGACCTGAAGGCCGTGTTGCAGAATTATGCCATCGATATCATTGCTTCAACAATCTTTGGTTTGGACGTGAACAGCTTTGAGAATCCGGACAATAAGTTCCGGAATCTGGTGACGATTACACGACGCAATTCTAGCTTTAATGCTCTGTTTGGCATGATGATCTTCCTGGTGCCTTCGTAAGTACCCATCTCTTGGGATTGTTCAAGTTTATTAAAAGTTGTATTCGTGCAGCATTGCCAAGACTATGTTCCGGATGGGTCTCAAGAACCCGGTGGGTTTGGCCATGCTGGAGATAGTAAAGGAAACAGTGGAGTACCGCGAGAAGCACGGTATTGTGCGAAAGGATCTGCTCCAGCTGCTTATTCAGCTCAGGAACACCGGCAAGATAGAAGAGAATGACGAGAAGTCCTTCAGCCTCCAAAAGACCCCCGATGGTGAGTGCTAATTACAAAATATCAGAATAAATAATAACAATTCTCTTATATACAGGCCACATCAAATCTATTTCCTTGGAGGCCATTACGGCTCAGGCTTTTATATTCTACATAGCTGGACAGGAGACCACCGGATCGACAGCAGCCTTCACTATTTTTGAGCTGGCTCAGTACCCGGAGCTGCTCAAGCGCCTGCAGACCGAGGTGGACGAAACCTTGGCAAAGAACGGTGGACAGATTACATACGATGCGCTGCAGAAGATGGAGTTCTTAGAGCTGTGTGTGCAGGAAACTATGCGCAAGTATCCCGGTCTTCCCATCCTGAATCGCGAATGTACCCAGGACTACACAGTACCTGAGACGAATCACGTCATCCCGAAGGGCACTCCGGTGGTGATCTCCCTGTATGGCATTCACCGCGACGCGGAGTACTTCCCCGATCCAGAGAAGTATGACCCGGATCGGTTCAGCGAGGAGAATCGCAACTATGATTCTACAGGGTTCATGCCCTTCGGAGAAGGTCCAAGGATCTGCATCGCCCAGAGGATGGGTCGCGTGAACTCCAAGCTAGCAATCATCAAGATCCTTCAGAACTTTAATGTGGAGGTGATGAGCAAGCGCGACTTGGAGTTCGAGAACAGTGGCATCGCCCTGATCCCCAAGCATGGAGTTCGCGTCCGCCTGTCCAAGAGAGTGCCCAAATAAGCCTGAAACTGGCGAAATACAACGACGCCTAATCAGTGATTAAGCCTACTTTGATTATATGGATTATAATCCAACTGTTGAGTGCTATTATCGCAGTTACTAACTGATGAAACCTAGAGTGTAGTTGTCCTTCACAAATGTTGCAATATGTTTGTTTACAAATTAAACGCATAAAAAGCTAATTATTAAATCTTATAATTTCTAAGAAAATACATTTGCAGCGTTAAGTTTTTAAGGGAAAATCCAGTGATAAGAGTTAATAAAATGATAGTTGATAAGTTTTGATTTTTTTTTTTATCAATGTGCATGGTATGCAAGATATATAGCCGCCTAACCTAAAGTGTTTGTAAATTTTTATATTCTTAAAACTATAAGTTATGCATGTATGATCAACAGATAACAAGAGTAATTAAACGTGATGAAAACCCAAAATAAACTATATAAGGAAGAATAACTGGAAGTTAATTATATTAGAAAGTTATTCCAAAATGTACTTAACAGCACCATCTAAATGGTAAAGACCTCTTATCGCTATCATATATTTCCACTGATAACACAGGGGAGTCCAGGTTACTGATTACTAATGCTACCTATAGACCAAACACATTTAAAGTGCTTTCAAGCATTGCATAAATATGAATACGAAGTTCGTCATGCTCAAAAAATCCAAACAAAGGTTAAAAATTCTCATAAACACTTCCGAATATCTTTTAAAATTTGAAATGATAATAATATTTAATTTCAACATTTTCAGTCAGCAGAAAAGCACAAAAGGAGCCAAGTTAACAATTTTTATTTAATGCTTGCCAGTGCCTCAGAATCATGTGCAATTCAAAGAGTCATATATAAAGACATTATGTACAATAACAAAACCAGTGTGGTAACTATCCAGTCCAAGTGCCCGTGCTATATCCATATCCTGATAGTTATTTAAATGTTGTTCTCGCGTTCCTCCTGCCGCTGCATCTGTTGCTCGTTCTCCAGCATTTTCTGCTTGTTCTTCTGCCTGAAGATCTCCTTGCTGGCCTCCTTAATGGCCTCGAAGATCTTCGCCTGCGACATAATCTGCTTTTGCACATTTTCCACAGCTGGTTCGGCATTAATATCGATCAGATCACTCAATCCCTCAGATAGGTATTCGTTGTTATAGGGCTTCTCCTCGATTTCATTGCGTTTTATCAGCGAGAAGGGTGGATAGGAGGGATACGAGGTACGTTTTCGGCCACATCCTGTAATTAATTGGAGTTGTTAACTAGTACAAGATATATTCTGAGTATCTAAATTACCTGTGAATGCATTGCAAAATGGTCGCTTTTCGTACTTCCATTGTATTACACCACTCAGTTTATGCTGTTAAAAAGATATATATAAATAATAACAAATATAAATTTAGATTTAGTAATAGAAATAATTAGTTTTAGCCAAGTGTTGAATAATGTACACAGCAATATTTAATTGGGGTTAATAAAGACGTATAAATAATTACGAATAGGTTAACAAATTACTCCCTTTAAAAATAATGGGAAAAGTGGACAACAAATTAAATTTCTTGTTAACTTATATTTTAAATTATATAATCTACAAACATATTTACAACATTTATACTAGTTAAATAAATAAGTCAATTTATAACAATTTTTATAAATAATTATCATAAAGGCGGTACAAATTAAAGTGAGTAATAATATTTTGAATGAAAAAGATCAGTGAAATAAAAGTTATTTCATTTTTCTTTGCAGACTTGCAACGAAAAAAGCCTTGTTATCAATGTAGATTATTAGTTCGCATTACGTGTACTAAAATTCGACCAATTTCACCATATCTTGCACTCAATTCGAACTCCCAGGAGACTCACATTTGACAAATTATTCACTTCATTATTGTTTTCCCTTTCGAGCGAGGCCTGGCACGAGCTCACGCAAACGAAGACCAAGCTGAGCAGTCTCAGGCAGATTTTGAAAGAGTTCTTCATGGCGGAGGATGGTTTTAATTGGGATTTTCTCCAACCAACTTGGCAACCGACGCGCTTAACACTCTGGTGACGAATGAAAGGAGCGCTAAGTTGGTCCTTGGTCAACATCTCGGATACGCAATGTGAGACTTGTTGCTTTCAGAATGTGACAGGACCCCCGGCTGAGCGTGGAATGTGTTTTGGTTGCCACTTAATAGCTTTTTGTGTTTTTCCCGACCTTTCCCAGCTCCCCAGTCTCAGCCCCCCCTGACCTCAGCACCCACCAGCAATCCCCAACAATCGACATTGCATTGACGGGGTTGCGATATGGTCCTTGCCCTTGCCGATGGCAATAAAAACCGCTGCAAATCCTACTTAAAGTCGAAGTCTCTTTAAAGATTAGTTTGTTTGTTTCTCGAAACACTTTTCTGGTTTCTGTCAGTGTGGCGGCTGCATTGGCTACACTTGCTCGAGAGAGCAAACTGAGGAACACGAGTGTGGCGTCTATTTATAAAGAACCGACACGAAATAACCGAAAACACACTCACAGATCACTGCTCATACAAGCATGAGTGGACTCAGAGACTCGGTCGGTGAGCAAGTGTGTGCATTTTCCTCAAAAAGTTTTCCCCACACGTCGACGGGATTTTCGGATTCGGCACAAACAGAGGCAATTTCGAGTCAATTCTCCGTTGGAACGGTTCGCGTGCTTCTCGACTCCGGAATTCAATGAAAAGTTCCACACAAGTTGCAACGCTCGCCACCAATTAAGTAGGTCTGGAAAAATAAATAACCATACTGTACATATATTTATCTTTGGAATTCGGAATAAACAAAAAACGCATCGCAGCAGGAAAATATATAAGTTGTGCCCCAGTTGAACTTGGCTTTTGTTTTTCTTGAACATTGGTGTCGAAAGTGAAGGAATTTGTGTGTCACTTCTACTAAAATAGCATGTGAGTAATTTAAATATCCATAAATTATGCAAATTGGTTGTCATTCCTCCGATTTGATTGCATTACGGACACCGGAAAATTCTTGGAAAGCCGCTTTAGCCGTTTTTTTCCCCATTTCTATATCACATTGCATGCAATTTCGTGTTGCCAGCGTGAATCTTCTGTACCTTGTTTTTGTCTACGTAAAGTAAAGGCCTAAAAATACCATGGCTATTTTGAGTTTTCCTCAGCTTTTACTGTCACACTTCGGTTTGACAACTTTTCTGCTGTCCTGTCCTGTCTTTGCCAATTGTCGCTGCCGGCTTCTGCTTTTTGCTTTCGGCTTTTGCTTTAATTTCTCTTTCTCGTAATTATTTATTCTTTTCCGCTTCTTTGTTTATATTGAACATCAAATTCCTCGCATATTTCCCGAGCGGAAAACTGTAAACATTTCAGGCGGTAATTTGCGCTGAGAATCACACCATTATCGTGAGCAGATCGTAAAAGATAATTTCTTATAAAAAGTGAAAAGCCTTGCAATTTAATGGCCAGCCAAAGGCTACTGCTGCCGCTGCTGCTTTTGCTGCAGCCAAACACATTTATTTTTAAGTATGAAATTTATTTTATTAATTTCCTCACCCGCCTATTAATAGACCAAAGATGTCAGAGCCCGCAGCCCAACAACAGCAGCCGCAGAACGGCAAGGAGCGCTCCAAGTCGACGGAGGAGGAGATTCCGCGCGAACCGGCGCTGGTCCTCAAAGACATTGACGTAAGTCCAAAAATGGAAATATCTCACAGCACTAGGGTCTAGTCATTGCGATTAAATATTCTATATAAATAAAAACGATTCTACTCAAATCAATCCATCAGTTGATTAAGAAAATCATATTCAGGCTTTTTTGTTAGCTATTTAATAAATATTTTACCAATAATAACTAATTAAAGTGACGATGCTCCAATTAAAAGAATAATTATACTGTAAATCTTTCTAATTCGAATTTATCTGCAAAAGTTGCCAAACATTTAAAGGAACTGCATTAGTGCGACCTTTTATAATTTTATTAAAGCTGAATTTTCGACGTAAATATCTATAAATATTAATATACATCGTTAATCTTTGAATATATCGTTATGTAAACAAAAATGAAGACTCAATTTGTTTGTAAACACATGATTATAGTACATACTAACAAATACTTGCTGAATAAGTCATATGGCTTAAAATTATTAATGAAAAATTTTTAAATTTTGAAAAGAAAACGATTGAAATTGCTTTAAAAGAATAACAAGATTTTTGTAAGTCCAAAAAGTAAAGGTAAACAATAATAATATTCTCACAACCGTTGATGTAACAGGAACACTATCCCAAATTATAAAAGTAATTCTGGGAAATAATTTCCCAATATCCTTTCACAGATAAAGACTGAACTAGAGAGCCTAGTGAAACTGCTGGATGGCAAGATCTACAAAGAGGAGGAGGTGGCCATGGAGGAGCTGCATCAGTATTTGATTGAGGACGATGGCTCCTGGGCGCTGGGCGACAACTTTCTGGTGTTTGTGCAGCGCGTCCTGCGTGACGTTCAGGCCTTCTCGCCGGACACACGGATACACATGATCCGCACGTTGGCCTACGCGGCTCTCAAAGACGATGTGATCATTATTCTGCACCAGGATCGCCGTGATCACACGCTGATGAACTTCGCTCAGGACATTGACAAGCACACGCCCGAGGAGCAGCAGGCCTGGGCCATGTTTGTGAGTAGTCAAGTCTTAGGGTGATAGCTGATCCTTGAGCTAACTTATTTATTTACTGGTATCAATAGATGTGCAACCTGTTCGAGAACCTGGGTCCCTCCGAATGGCTGCTCTACATCTCCGAGTGGGAGTACAATGGCCAGACCATCTCCAACATCCGAGTGACCACAAAGGTGGCCGTTCATTGCATCCTCTCCAATTGCCCGCAGCTGAAAAACATTGGCAGCATGATCCTCTACAATATAGCGATCAAGGAAGTAAAGACTGTGGTAAGGCTGTGACAACTCCCAAAAAAAGAAGAGAGATTAAGTTGTGTGTCTCGACAGGTTTTCGACGACATTGCCGTGGAGCTGGCCATGGCCATTCTTCAGTTCTTCCAGAGCAGTCCCAACGAGGACCAGATCTTCCGCACGCTGAAGGCCCTCGCCCGCTTCCTCGAGGTAACGCACATTGACCCATATTGAAGATCTTAAATAGACAGCTGTCAAACTTTCGCCTATTTTTCACAATTTTTTTTAGGTCTCGCAAGACGTGCCGATGATCATCCAAATGATTGGACCGCATCCAAAACAATTCGCCGGCAAGAGTGAGCGCGTGGACGAGCTGATAAAGATCATCAGTCGCAAGGTGCCCGCCTAGGACACTTCCAAGAAACATAACCAAAGTTGCCCTCATTCTAACATCCATATATTCTAGACCATCCTCTCACTTTTGTAAGGCATTTTAGCGACACAATAAACACTTGTACCCCCCGGAAATGGCGGATTACATAGCGGCGTCGCCGCAGCACAGTTTCAGGAAGGGAAAGCCATTGCCTCCGCTGGCCCGCAGCTGCAGCCAGTGCTTCTGGTTGGAGACGAACATCTCCGAGGGCAGTTGGGTGTCCTGGGTGGATTCCTCTGCGAAAACAAAGAGCATCCTTACCACAGAGCTAATCTCAGAGGAGTTGATAACCAACTTACGGGCCTTCTTGTCGTACTTGGGCGACTGGGTGATGGAGATGACGTCCTCTGGCTTGCGAAGCAGGATCTTGCCCACGCCCTTGCACATGCGCAGCACCTCGTGGTTGCTCAGCTTGTCCAGCTGCTGTTCGTCTAGCAAGGTGCAGCTCAGGATCCACTCCCGCACATCGTCAAAGTCGTTGAGCAGCCGCACGGCTCCATTGACGCTGAACCGGATGCGCTTCTGGTAAATGAAGTCCAGCCAGGCTTCGCAGATGAGCTTAAGGATCAGCTTGAGTATGACGATGTCCTTCGTGGCCCGAATGGTGGGCAAATAGATCTCGTCCAGCACATAGCCCACGTACAGGCTCTTCTCCTCGTTGTTGTACACCTCGCGCTGCCAGAAGCTGGCGGAGGGAAAGCACAGCGTAAAGTTGGCCAGGCTGAGGACCCGGCAGACCGCTGACAGGATCTGAACACACTCATCGGTGGTTTTCTAAGGGATAACATATATTATATAAGGATGCATCTTTCAGTTATGTCGTGCTAGGCCCACCTTTAGCTTGTCTATATTGGCATTGACTTCGGCGATGAGCTTGGTGCGCAGGGCCACACAAACCAGCATCAGGATATCGCTCAGGTCGGCAGTGAGTTTCGGCAGTTGAAAGGTTATGAAGACGCTCAGACACAGCTTGACATCGTGCTCCAGGATCTGAAAGAAGCGGTCCATCTTCCACTCGCAGCACAGCAGCTTCGCCTGCTCGGTGACCCACAGTCGCATTGTGTGCACGGAATGATCCAGCCTGTGGAGGATGGGTATCTGCTCAGCCACTGGCAGCAAGCTGGAGTTGTTGTGTGCCTCCAGATTTGAGAAGTACTGGTTACTCAGGTTCACCAGGTTGGCGAAAATGCTAATCCAAACTGTGCCAGTTGGAGTGCCGGATTCCTGGAGAGACAATTGGCTTTAAATTTGGAGAAATATAAGAAAAATCGTCAATTCATTTTACGTTCTTGGGGCAATCACGATACTGTTCCACAACCACATCCACCAAACGCTTGGTGTCATTCGACGAGATGAGGGTGAGACGGAAGAGCTGATCCCAGATGTTATTGCAAACGAAACCAGTCAAGATCTCGCCAATGCCACGCAATGTGGAGAAAACGGGTTCGGGAATATCTGCGTAATGTTAAGAAATTCAAACTAAAATTTATGAATTAAATTTACCAAAAATATTTTAATTACCATTCACACTCTGATGGTAGAGCCAGCTGCGAATGGAGTCGATGTGCGTGAGGCGATAGCAGGACACTGGCGTGTCTATCCACCATAGCAGAATGTGGTCCAAAATGATGCCCACGTAGGACCACAGCAGACGCAAGCCCTTGACGATATAAACCTGAATATCCACTGGACCCTTCTTGCCATTATCTGCCGGAGATTTCAGTCCATTAGCTAGATCCTGTGAGCGTTATCCGTTTAAGAACTTACCAAAAATAGAGGGACTTATTTCCGTGGCCTTGGCTATCAACTGGGCGATGAACACGCGCTCCTTCTGCAAAAAGCTCTCCGTGTGCTTGCAGCGCAGACTTTGATGGTCGTGCTCCTGAACCTGGAGACTCGCATCCGTGAGCTGCAT
Organism: Drosophila punjabiensis; assembly: GCA_008042585.1. Taxonomy (NCBI): domain Eukaryota; kingdom Metazoa; phylum Arthropoda; class Insecta; order Diptera; family Drosophilidae; genus Drosophila; species Drosophila punjabiensis. Next base: position 22,885 of record VNJR01004794.1, on the reverse strand, counting down.
CTGCATTGACTTGTAGTCCTGGGCGGAGTCGCAATACGGTTGGTAGTCGCCGGCGGCAAAGGAGATATTCAGGGTACGAAGAATCTCCAAACTGGAAGAGGTTGACTCCAGATTCTGTTGCTCTCGCCAGGCATCCTGCTCGCCCATGTTGAAGAGCCCGAAAACGAGGTCCAAGGCATTCTGCTCCACCCGCGTCTGGGCCACAAGCTGAATGGAGAAGAGAGATGTTATTGGATCTGGTGGGTACTTGACTGTCTGCCAAATTGTTTAAGAGCTCCAACCTGAAGAACAAAGCTAAAGTCGATTGGCTTGAGGGTCAAGAGCAGGCCGGGAAACATGTTGCTGCAAACGTTGGCGTGCATCTCCTCCTTCCGCTTGCCACCAAGCTTGGGTTCCTCCTCCTCCTGCTCCTCGTTACCTGGCTGGGGATCCAGCTCCACCTGAACCGGCGGCTTCTTCACCTTGCGACACTTGTTATACAGCTGGGTGATGTGCAAGGCCCAGTTCAGCCACATCTCCGACTGCATTGATTTGCGGAGCAGGAAGCTTAGCTGTAACGAAATTCTTAAATCACTCCAAGTCTGAAAAACAGAAGAAAGAGGTATCCAAGACCCACCGTTCGCTTGAGCACAAAGGTCAGCTGGCAGAAGCGCCTGTCGTTGACCTCCATGATGAGGACGAACTTCTTCATCAGCAGCTGGTTGTAGGGACTCCGCTTGATCTTCTTGGAGAGCGACTGGAAGTCGGCGTTTTTGGTCTCGTCCTTGAGGTTCCAGTACTGTTCCACCACCCGCTCGCACTCCTCCAAAATGGTGTCCTGCAAGTGCCCCCTATAGGTAATCCCTCCACTCAGGTACTTTCGCTCCACTTACATGTTCGCTGAATATCGCCGAGTTGACATCGATCACTATACGCTTGGTAATGCGACGCAGCTCCAGGCCCAATTTGCCGATTTCCGCGAACGTGTGCATCGGCTGGGATTTGTTGCGGCAGTACCATTTCGGGGTGGTGCTCATTTTTTCGGTGGGGCCTGGCCACCGGCGGCGGCGGAACGGCAACCCCTTGACACCCGGGACCCGGACTCCCTGGCTCAGCCAATCAGCAGTGCGCGCGGCGGCCCTAGACAAATCGCTTTTTAATTATTGTGTCTCCCAGGCACGCATCCGCTCATCCGTCGACCCGCGTCTTCCCTATATTTCCGCAGCCTGGCGAATGCAAATTTTCCGACTGTTGGATCGATGCCGGGTCTCGTGACCCCCGCAGCCAGGCAACGCACGCATCTGACAGCGGACGTAGGCGTGGAAGGAGCAACGGATTTCCCGGCTAGGGGGCGGCGCTGCTCCTATTCGTGGCAACCATGTGAGGGCCCAGCTCATTGAACATCATCGACAGACACGCATTCGTCAGCTTTGGCCCATTATGCAAATGGGGCATGTCAGGGGAAATGAGGTTTCTGGTGTGGGAACTTCCCGGAGCTTTGTTAGTCGGGTGTTGTAATAGTCGGTAGTGATTCAGTAGCTTATGTGGCTTTGCGAATTTCGCTGGAATTTATAGCACGGGAGCGAGATAATTATTCCAGTTAACTAAAAGTTTTATCCAAGTAAAAAATCCATAAAACTAGCTGAGACTGTTAAACGGGGCGTATGCGTAATTAATTCTGAATTCGTAGGAACTCCGGGCATTTAAGACTAATACTTTTAGAATAGAGTCTTGAAAAAGACTCATATCAAGGATTAAGTTGAACAGATTTCAAATATATTGAACAACATTAAACAGTGACACCAATAAGTGCCATAAATACAGAATAAAATTTCGATATTATTTCCAAAACGCACTACGCCTGGCTATCTTCACCTAACGACGTAGCATTTTCGATCACAGTGACTTGGACTTGCCTGGGGCTCGGCGGCTTCTCATCCGTGGTATTGATAAGCAATCCTTTGGCGATCCAGCCGCAAACAAGTAACAGAATGGTAAAGACATGTGTGACGAGGAGGTAATCCAAAGATTCGCGAACTTCCTGCCAGGAACCGCGGTTCTTAACAACGTAGCAGAAGTACAGGCTCATTGCTTCGGTCATCAGGAAGAGGCAGATGAATATGGATCGGGCATTCTTACGCCCAAAGGTCACCAGAGCGTAAATGCATGAGATGATGATAATGGACGGTATGAACAGCTTTAGCAGGCTGAAGGCGATGGCTCCGGACAGGCAGAATTGCGAAAGGAACAACCGCGATGTGGTGGTATTGAAGGTGTAGTTGAAGAACCAGTGTCCAGTTCCAAAGAGGGTCAAGTAGAAGTACAACAGAATGTGGAATGCATAGCGATAGGAGAGCCTAAGGTGTTGCCGCGGCTGTCCGCCCTCAGGTACCCGGTGACACTGACTCTGACTCTGCTCAGGCGTTTCCCCGTCTTGATTGCTGCTCTCATTCGGATTGCGATCTTCAATTTCCTTTGATCCGTGGGTTTCCGCGTAGAGCTCCAGGCCCAGCACAAACTCGGTGACCATGATCTGGACAAAGAGCGATTCAATGGATGTCGTCAACATTATGTGGGCCGTCAACATGTTGAAGACGATCAGCTCTAGGCGGCGCCTCGGCTCCTTAATCCCACTGTAGGGGATCGAGAGGAAGGCGTAGGCCAGGTACGCCCAGCAGGCCACATAGACGTAAGTGCAAACGGCTTCATCCGCATCCCACTGATAGACTCCGTAGACCACAACCAGCAGAGCCGCAACGTTGACAAGCCACACCCGGAGAGAGTGCCGATGCTGCAGGACCAAAGTACGCACCACGGACAGGGCCAGGCTGAAGTAAACCACGTAACTTCCGCTCACATATTGTGTAATGTCATTGGTAATCCAGATCCAGCTAGGGTTCTGCTTCAACACCAGGAGAATGCTCAGCAGGAAGACGAAGCCCAGCCAGGAGAAAAACTTTACGGAGGGTGTTAGGAATGCCTTGCGATTGTTGAGGCACGCCAATACGCCGTACAGCAGTCCGATGTGACTATTGCGGAAAGCCATCTGTATCAGCAGAAATCCAGGCATCACGATCCCGGCCAGATGGAAGATGAGATTCATAACCCAGACACCTTTTGTGGGCAGCTCGCCTAAGGCTAGGATGAGGATTCCAAAGGGCAGCAGTAGAAAGAAGGCCGTAACGCAGGGAACATTCTGAAGCATCATCGCCACCATGAGTAGCAGTTCTCCAATGAATAAGAGCAGCGTGGTCCAGGTAACAAGTCCCCTACGAGCAGGCCTGGGCTGGATGGACTCCCCTGTGAGCTTCAGCAAGAGGTAGCAGAACCACAACAAGTACGAGGCGGTGGTGGCCATGAGCAGGGCCTGCTCATAGTATTCGTGGTAGTACTCCAAGCACAGCAGCGCCTGCTTCGCCATCTTCTGACTCATCATCAGGGCCTCTTCGAACCGCTGCCTCTTCACCAGCCCCAGCATTTTCAGCGAGTACTGCCGGATGTCTTCGGAGCCAAGGTAGTCATACTTGGGCAGGAACTGAGAAAATAGTCCGCTCTCATGTCGCATTATTAGGATGCTGGCCTGAGCCAGCAGCTGCATGGTGTTCAAGTGCATGGCCTGGAGCTCGTATTGAATGGGGGCATCCACGTAGCCGAGCGGAAGCAGGGCCATGTTGTTCTTGGGAGGCGGAAGACCAATTAAAGCGGACATGAGAGGCGCCAATCGAGTTTGCTGCAATTCGTAGAGAGGCAGCTCACGTCCTTCGTCGTTGACAATAAAGTGCTGTCCGGTTTCAGGGGCATTGCGATTAATTCCACTTCCCCAGAGTATGAATGGGGTTTCCACCTCGTCCCTCGTCCCACCGCCATGGTGGCCTATACACAACCACAATCCAGAATTAATAATTAAGTAAGTAATCCTTGGAGTAAGCGAGTAAACCTACTCACCTTTATTAGTCATTCCGTGATCCGAAGTGAGCAGATATGCTGTACGCTTGTCCTTGAAAGCGCCTTCAAAGAGATCATAGATCTGCCGGACAATCCGCTCGGTGGAGTTAAGCCTGTCCCTAAACTTGGAGCTGGTGGGCTTGTAAACCTGACCAGCAAATTTCAGGTCTGATAGGTGAACATAGAAGACCACCGAGGAGGCGTTGCGCAACGGCCGTATGTTGTGTTCTTTGGTCGTGAAGTCGCGCACCATTTGCAAGGTACACTCATCCATGAATCTACCGTAAACTTCCGGCTTGGTATAGGTTTCGAAGCGCAAAGGTTCTCCCCCGTTCGGCAGGTGCGTGAAAATTTTGGCAATGCTGTTCTCCATCCATCCCAAAGCTGTCCGGCTGCGGTTGAACACGGAATCGAAGGTGGTGGGATTCCAGCCAAAGTTGGTTAGTGCGGCCGATGGATCCTCATTGAAGCCCGCGAAGATTGCAATGTGACCCGGTCGTGGAGCGGTCGGGGCCGAGGAAATCGAAATACCGACCAAGCCGTGATCCACAAATAACTCCCGCAGAGCTGGCACCGTACTGCAGTTGTCCTCCAGCAGGGATTCCGCCCGTAAACCTTCAGTAACGAAGACCACCAACCGATCTGCTGGCGGCCGCATGCCCAGCTCACGCAGAGTCAGCTGTGGATCCATACCCGATAACACGGTGGACTGAAAGTAAATGCTCAGTATGGACCCAAGCAACAGGAGATGTACCACCAAGGCCTGAACTTTCCACATGGTGTAAGGTGTTTTTTTTTTTTAATACAAGTATGAAAACGAGTTAGTAAAACTTGTAACCATGCTACAGTCCTAGGTCCTACTCTTTGGAAGGTAATCCCAAAGCCACCTGTAATTTGTGGTTCAATAAAACATCAATGAGAATTTCAATATATCCGGCAAGTTTATTGATGTAATTAAAGATAGGTTTGATTTTATATTTTGCTGTTTTTCGTGAATAAACGAGCTGTAAATATTCAACACACACATTTCGCTTGATCTCTTAGTTATCATCTATACTTATTCTCTCCTCTGTACACATCAACATCTGGGTTTGTTTTGCTATCACATTGAATTGTTACATTTATAGTAGTAGTTGCTGCATGTTGCCTGCTTAAAATCATTAAAACACGTTTTAAATTTCATCTGAAACATGTGGTAGGTATACACGTAGAGTAACAAGTGTATCCGTATCTGTAGAAGGGGGCTCTAAGTGCGGATTGTGTTCAATTTGTGGTTGGTTGGTTGGATGCTGGGTTGGTTGTGTCTTGTGTGTTGTGTCGAATGGTCGTAGGGTATGTAGAAGCAGACATTTAGTTTGTAAACATTTTCGCTGAACTTTGAGTGAATCAACTTTGTCGCGCATCTCCTAGCTCTTTCTTTTGTTTTTCTTTTTTTACAAAAATTAGACTTAAAATTGCTTGCGCTTCTCTCGTAACTACACATTAATTTAGTGGTTGTTGCTTAGTTCCTTGTTCTCTCTCTCTCTTTCGTTTTATGTCTCTCTCGTCCGTTGTCCTTTTTTTTGTGGTTGTTTTTGTTTTTCTTGTTGTTTTGTTTTGCTTTGCTTTCTTGAGTTCTCGAAATACATAATACATTTAAAATATATTGAAATAATATTTGTATACATATAATAGGTATATCTCTGCTCCATCTGCTCCACTCACGTATAGTAAAATATATGTATAATGTGTGTATATATATTGTATATATATAGATTTGTATGCACTATGCCTAAACACGACTATGCCTATCCACGCCACGCTTCGCTTAATTCTCGGTAGTAGTTGTTGTAGTAGTAGTAGTATTTGTATCCTGCAGCTCTTCGAGAGTTGGAATATCGTCTTGTAGTTTCAGCACTTGCAACCTTGGGTTATAGTGCCCGGCTAAATAATATGTATCATTGTTATCGTATATGGATTGATATTGCTTCGAATCGGCACCGAATTTGTCGAAGTAGCTGCCGAACTGCAGCACCTCGCACCGATGCGAAATTGTCTGCACATCGTTTTCATCCTCGTGCGGCGATTCAAACAGAGCACCCTGATTTTTAAAGACAAATAAAATATGTTATTATACGTTGTTACGGGAAGAATCTCTTCTTACTTACCGGATATCTTAACTTTGGGCAGCCGGTCGTCTCTTCCGGATGATAGAACCACGCCACACGCACCACTTTGTTACCCGTTGTGGTCTCCCACATGGACTCAATGCGACCGATATACGGTCGGTCTGGTCTGCCCGTCGATAGAAATACTGCACTGTCCCCGACCTAAAATATGACGAAATATGTGAGCAGGGGAATATAAATAAGAAGCTCCCTTATTCCTACCGTGATAGTCTCCTTTCCCCTTTTGATTGTTTTGTAAAATTGCTTTCTGGCGCGTCCCTTGACGCCCGCCTTACGATAGGCGGTGCCATGCCAACCCCACAGCTGCCGCTCTGGCAGGAAGGCAGCAATCTTGCTGCTGCCCTTGGAGTTGTTATGCTCGACCAGATCCTCGCCCTTGGCCTGTAATATTTAATTAAATCATTTAATTATATAATTTAATTATAATAATTCATTATGGATATGGATAACTTTGCTTACCTCATCGGATATCTCTGACATGAGATTGGATGCAGTTTCCTCCTCCATTTCTAGCTGCTCTGACTTGACTTTGATCTCCATTTTAACGCGATTTACATTCGGCGCCGGTGCCGTTGGTTGAGCCTCTTCCTGCTCCTGCTGCACCTGTACTTGCACCTGCACCTGTTGCTCTGGCTCCTCGCTACCATTCTTACGATGATGCTTCTTGTGCTTCTTGCGCTTCTTGTGCTTGTGATGCTTACGTGCGGCATCATCTGCACCCGCGCATCCTTCACCGTTGGGAGCTGTATCTGCCCCGCCATTGGCAGCCGTGGCAGCCGAACTGACGCCGTTCTGCGACTTGGACATCTTCTTGAGGCTCTTCTTCAGGCGCTTCTTTTCGCTGCGCTGCGTGAACAGCTCCATGGTGGCGGCCAGCGAAGTGGTGTTGTCACTACTCATCCCCAGGCTGTGGTGACTATGCGAGTCCTCGCAGCCGGGCACGCTTAGATGCTCCTGTGAGACTCCGCCAGGACCACTCTCAGCTCCGCGCAGAGCGCTGCGCTTCTGCTTGCCTACTGAGTAGAGGGGATTATCGTTGTACTCTGTTCCAAGGGCGGGGGCAGGAAGGTTGGGCGGGAGCAACGAAAACAACAAAGAAGTAAATAAGGAAGCACAGACACAAGAAACGAACTAATGATAGGATAGGTCGCCCCGGGCTTCAGTTGTTAACCCACGAAACTTAGGAATAGACACAAACCTGCTATGGGATAGTCGCTGAGGAGCAGCCGGATGTTCTGCAAGCGGATCCTGCCGCTATCCCCATCATCGAACTCCACGCTAACAAAGTCCGGCGACGTGGTTGCCGCATTCGCGTTCGTATTGCTGCTGCTGCCGGTCACTCCATCCTCAGCCTGCTCCGAGTCAATGGCCCGGCCCGGGTAGAGACATCGGTATTGCTGGCTCCAGTAAGCACACAGACGCGTACCCACGGGGACGCTCTCTACGCTTTTTGGCGCCACCTCGAGAATCTGAAATAGATTGATCTCATTAGTCGTTTGTCAAAGGCAAAGGGGTTACTTCTACACACCGTATCCTTAAGTATATCCTCGCGCGACATAACGTGCGACTTGTTGCCGCGCTCCCCGTCCAGTGTGATCGAGTATACGTCCGGCGGTCGCAGTGGCCTCATCACTCCCGCGTAGAAAAGCCCACCCATGTCGGTGAGGACACGTGTCTCTTCGCGATACAGATGCTCGCTGGTCAGCTGCAGCTCGCGATCAATGCCGCTGACTCGTCGCTTGGCCTCCGGGGCTGTGGTAGGCTCCCCAGCGCCGCCCACGGTGCTCGCTTTCATCTTGCGCTGTTTGCGCGCCGCAGAAGCAGCTGTTTGCTTTGAAGGCGGCGAGCAGGAGGCTGCTGACGTCGCGGTCAGGATCGAGGTAGTTGGGGCAATTGCAACGGCCGCATCGAGGGCACTGGGCTCGAGGCGCACAAATGACGAGGTACTCGGTGAGCAGCTGGTGGGCAAGGGAATGGGCTCCGGCTGGCTTTGCTGCATGGGCGGCGGTGGGAAGGAGTGCGTCTTCTCCGGGAATCGTAGGAAGCTGGACGTCTGAAGGTTATTGCTCGAGAACTTTGGGAACTTGTAGTCGCGTAAAGGAGACGAGGTCCTTGATGGTCAAAAATGGATATTATAGGAATAGTTTCGTCAATTCATATTGAGTCTACTTACCCCAGGACACTGGACAGCGTCATTTGTGGCTGCTGCAGCGCGGGTGCTGGCTGAACCGCTGGCTGGACTAACGGCTGCTGCTTGGAGCACTTCTTCTTCTTCTTGTGCTTGGATATCTCGTCGAGCTTCCGCTTCTTCTTGCGATACTGCCTCGTGATGTCGGCCAGCCGCATGCGCATACTGTTGTCCATGATGCTAAACACCTCCTGACCGAAGCGCTGAGCGTAACTGGGATCCATGGCATGCAGGGCGCTGCGCAGCTCCGACTGCAGCTGCTCGTCTTGCAGGTTCACGTCCTCCTCGGTCGGAGCTGCCGTCGTCTGCTGCTGCTGCTGCTGCCGGCTGCTGCTGTGTCGGCGCTTCTTCTTGCTCTTCTTGCTGCAGCGCGCCGACTTGCGGCTGTCGCTGCCCGAGGACTTGGAATGTTTGTGCTTCTTGCGCTTCACGGGTGTCAACTCGGTAGCGGCCGCCACGGAAGTGGAAGGCAGCTCGATGCCCTGCATCGATGGGAACCCGGGCGAACTCAATGGCATCTGAAAGGAGGAGGTTGAGGAGGGGAAGACTGGTCCCTGCGGTGGGGCAAAGCCGAAACAAGGCCTGGATTCCAGAGCCGGAGGCGGTGTCGCAGAAGCTTGCGGTGTTGGTGTGGGCGTACGCGAGGAGGGCCTGGCAAAGAGACTACTGCCCTGCACCTCTTCCTCCTCCTGGATTCGCTGTTCCGCGAGGGCGCACAACAGCTTAAGGCCTCCCAGCGGCTCCGGCGTGGGCGCTGGCCTTATTTGAGGCATGGGTGGCGGAGGTTCTTGCGATGCCATTTCAACCACCTGCGGCTGTGGCGGCTCAATATGCTCCACCGGCTCCTGCTTGATCCGCACCAGCGGGGTACTGTTGGTGCTGATGTTGGAGAGCAGCTCAAGGCCGGTTAGGTCCTCGGGCGCCGACTGGGCAGCCTGTAGGGCCTGGGACGACATTTCTATGGGTTCCGGGGGAGTCTGCTCCGCTGACTCCGCCTGGCTGGCACTGGGTAGTATGTCACTGGGTTCGGTCTGGGTATGGCACTCGTTCGGCTGGGTATGGCTGGCTTCACTGGGCTTGGTCAGTTCCAGCGGCTGGATAAGGGAGGCGGCGGTCGGGTTGGCTTCCGCTGCCGACTCCTGCGGCTTCGGAGGACCCGGAAAGCTCTCATCCTCGCTGCACACAGGCGTGTCCGTCTGGATGTTGACGTCCTGCATCTGCGGCAGAAGGGGAGTACTTCCCGGCACGGAAATCTCCGCCAGGCGGGGTGGTGTCTGCGGTGTCAATGGCGCATGCAGCTTGTAGTTCAGCGCCGCTTCATCGCAAACCGCAGGCAGGGGCGTCGCAACGGGAAGCTGTCCACTCGAGCCGTGCATCGAAAGGTTTAGCAAGGCCGGTGTGGACGTCGTCATGGGTACCGACTGGAAGAGCTGGTGGGGCGTTGCATGGCCGAGGGCCGACGGCTCCATTGTGGCCGATGTGGGCGGCGTGGGCAGGCGCATCAGATTGAGGGCTTGCTCCTTGTCGCGCGACGCCTCCAGCGGCACTAGCGGCGGCAACGACAGCGGCAGCGGCTGCGACTGATAGTCCTCCAGCTTCATGCCTGTGGGCGGCAGCAGCAGCGACCCCATGGGCCCAGGCTGGCCTGGGGCCAGGCTTAGGAACCTGGAGCTGCTCGCACTGAGGCTGCTGCTGGAGCTGAGGCTGCTGGCCGCATTGGTGCTGTTCGTGACACCCGCTCCCGAGGCTAGGCTCAGATTGATGGTGGAGTTTGTGGTGGTGGTGCTGGTCTGCTGATTGCTGTGCTGGCACATCGTCGAGCTTCCCGTGGCGGTGGCTGCGGCGGCCAGATACAGCTGCAGAGTAGAGGCATACGAGGGCGTGTTGCCCAGCGCCTGGTGGCTGCCCATCGAGGGGAAGATGAAGTTGGGCAAGTTGGTAAGGTTGGGCGACGGCTGGAGCGAGGCAGCTGCGGCGGCTGCAGCGGCAGAGGGACCGCCGGGAGCCGGCGCCTGGGGGATGTAGGCGGATGGCCAGACGAAGGCCGCCGCAGCCGCTGCCTGCTGGAACGGATCTGTGGGCGTTAAGAGGGGAAAATTTGATATGCCTGCTGTGCATGGGCGTGGTAGCGATTCAGTTTAGTCGGAGGTTCGGGTTTTGAGTCAGAGTCGGAGTCGGAGGCGGAGGCGGAGGCGGGGTGGCGTAAGGCAGGTGGTGGCAGGGGGGGAGGAGAGAAGCGCAGTGGTAAAAGCATGAATTAGTTTTGTTTTGGCGAATCGATTATCGAAATCAAATCGGCCCAGGACCCCGGGATGAATAGAGATCCAAGGGCCCTGGGCAGTGTGCAGGCATGCGGAGTGCGAATGGAGGTCGTCGCGCGATCCTCGGGCTGACTTACCGAGCGCTGTTGGGGCGGCCGGCAGCAGCACCACCTGTCCGCGGCTGGCCTCCCGCGAGTACTGCAGGCCCACCGTGGCGGGCGACATGGAAATCACTGATTCAATGGGTAATGCATCTACAAAAACGCAACGGAAAAGAGATAACCAAATAGAGAGAGGGGGAGACAGTGTGTAGAGAGAACTCTGGGGCTTTATGGTAGCGCAGGTGGCATGCTCTTGGGGGTCTCAACTCACTTGGATACTGCCAGAACGTGGACGGTGCTCGGTTCACGCCCGCCGCACTCAAAGCCAGCTCCTCGGCGGTGGCCGTGCCAGTGGTCATCAGGTCGCCGTTGCCCGTGAAGTACAGATTGCCGCAACTGGTGGCGCCTGAAAAAGAGCAGAAACATAATTATAATTCCAGAAATCCAACTTAACTCTTGGCAACGGCAACGGCAACGCTCCAACCTCTCCGCTCGACGTTCTTTCCCTGTTTAATCAACTTTCTCTGCCCGCCGCCGCCGCTTCTGCTGCCGTGTAACTTTTGTTGCAGGCCAGGATGTGTATGTATACGTGAAATATTGCAGTGTCCTTGAACTATGCAATTGGTCGCGCGCCCACCCAGCCCACTCAGCTCTCATCATCAACACACATCTGACTCGGACTCATTCGACTCCAGCAGCAAGCCACCCCCGGCCTGCGGCTGAATAATTTTACAAAAATTCGATTAAAGTGTACGTGCGGCTCGGTTCAGTAATTGCATTACATTAAGGGATCTGGGCGAAGGTAGATGCCACCACCCGAACAGCATGCAGCCCGAGGAGCGGAATGAATGACAAGTATGTATTATTTCAACCATTCCATTCGGGTGTCCCGTGTCCCATCTCCAAAAACGCAATTAAGGCACATCTTTTGACAAGTGATTTGTCTCGGCGTGCGGCACTCTCTGCCCGCCCAGCCAAGGTTTATAAATAGCCCGTTACGCCGCATCCCGAATCGGAAGGGAGGCGAAAACAATAACTAAAGCCATCGAATGGCGACTCTGCCATATGGTCCTGTACGAATCCATTTTGGCGTGTCATGTTGCTTGGTCCTGTCCCGTAAACGACTTCACTCCTGCCTTCTTCTCCGTCTCAATTCCCAATACCCATACCCAAAAACCAGTCGGGCACAGCAGTCGGAGCATCCCTTGTGGCTGCTGCCGCCGTCCCGTTGCCCTTCTTAATTTCCCTGACAACATCTACAACTACAACATCTACATCTAAGCACCGCCTTCCTGGAGCAACAGCCCTCGAAAAAATATACACCCACCCCAGCAGCACACCGTCCATGAGTAATCTGTCTTTGGGTTCTCGTCCTGCCTGCCGCCCCCTCGACACTGGCGCTCCGGTGGAGCGTGATAAGGAAGCCGAAGCCCACGATGCCCTGTGCTCGCTGCTGAGGCATGAATAACCCAAGTACATTGGCAAATTTTAAAAGGAACTTCCAAAAATTGAAAAGCCAAACTTTCTGGTTGGTAGTTCCCGTGAAAAGGCTTTACAGCTAAAATGTTTCAAACTGGTTTTATAATAAATACATCTAATCGTAGAATGGAAGTTGAAATTCCCCTTAACTTATCAAGAGAAAGTTTTTGTTTCATTTTATTACAAAACAACACAAAATAAAAGTCACAAGCTACCACTATTACCTCAGCTACATAGTATTTTTCGGCTTTAATGGGGTTATTTTTACTCGTTACCCAAGTTCTACGCAATTTCACCATGTTTAGTCATTTAATTTGTGTAGATTGCACTTGGAACTTATGAAGGGGATTCCTATATACATTTACACATTGCAATCGGTACAAGTTATGGCAAATTTATGGCTATAAATTTATGATTCTGAAAGAAAAGTTGTTAAAGAATGATAATACCTTGTGGGAGTTACTTATATATAGCAGAGAACTGAACTAATTCCTGTTTAAAACTGTGCTTCAAGAAGGAAACACATTCCAGTAAACCTGTTACATATTTTCCAATCTCAATAAAACCATTTTTTAAGTAATAAGTACATATTTACTATAAAATATTATTTCACTCAAAACAGAGTTCTTTACAATCATACTAATTATCATATTTATCATTTATCTTTCTCCTTTGATGAAGGGATACAAAAACTAAACAAAAAGCTCATTACTCTGCAGCCTCACCAACATCAAAGCGTAAGTTTTTGTAGGCATTGCTCTTGAAATTCCCAAATACAATTTTTAGGGACAAGCTACTATATTTATTATTGAATTTCTAGCTATAATTAAAAGTAGTTTTTACCAGAAGGAATGCATCTAAAACTTCTAAAGGCTGCTAACTATCCACGCTTGGTTTTGGGGTTGCAAAACAATTACTGAAATGGTTTCTCAGCTCAAAAACTTTAACATCTGTGTCCTAAAAAGCCTGAGGTTTCTCTCATTGATTTGTATTGATTTATGTTGATTAAATAAGCCGATTAAGAACTCCATTCAACCAAAAACTCATCTCGCAAATATAGGTCGCCAAATTCAACCAAATTAATCAATAAACACGAACGGCATCTCTTTATACAAAATTTGCACTGCTATAAAAAAGGCTCTGGGTTATTGTATCAGGTTTTTAATCTCCTTTACCTACAAATTTTTGGGGTTGGACTGCTTAGTTAAGCATCTTTATCTATATCAATCTCGCTACACATAACAACGACAGAGAATATTTCACAACTGTTAACATTTTCGAATAAAAAATTATAATATTAAGAAAAGAAAGAATATTAATAAATAATGGGACATCACTGCCGCAGTAATAGTAGATTAATTCTGCATTAGCGGGTTTCAAGTGAAATCTTGAGTAATGAAACTAGAAGCTCTAAAAGGAAACACACCCCCGTCGTCAACGTGTAGAGCAACCCAAAGTCGACCTAAGCCACCCTGCTGGAATCGCAATGTGTTTCACTTTCGTTTTATTTCCGCTTTAGAAGTTCGTATGATTTACCACCACTTCCACTTCCTCCTTTGGTCCTCGCGCCAAGGGAGGGAAGAGTCGATTCGAGTCGATTCGGTGGCTGTCACAACAACGACAGCCGCACAACAGGCGGCCATCAGCTCGCATCATATGACTCCTGCCCTCTCAACTCTGACGGGGTGTTTACGGCGTGTTTGCGACAGTCAAACCAGACACCCTCGCCTTCGCCTCGCCTCGCCTCAACTGGCTCGAATCGACTTACTGACGGAATTCTTTGGCGCCCAACGTTTGCTCGCGCTGGCTGGCAATCTTATTAGTGGCATAATTGAACGACGTTCACGTCCTGGCATTATAAGCATCGTAACGATGCCCCAAGGGACGCGGACGGGCGTTCATTAGAGGCACACAAATCTGGGCTTCCAAATTGAATTAGATACCCTGCCCGCCGCTTTACCCGAACCCTGAAAAGTAGTTTGCACTCACCGAGGTCAGCGACGCGTATGCCGAAGCAGTTCATGTCCTTGCTGAGTGATTGCTGCAGCGGCAGCGCGGCCGGAGTGCTCAGAGCCGGCACCAAGGCTTCCTGTGGCCGCTTCCTGGCCACTGCTATGCCAATGGGCACGGAATTGCCTGCAACGAAAGGATGCAAATGCAATGCCACTGATTACGACCAGATTCGGGCTTGAAGGTGAAGGGTAAAACTTACTTGTGGACTTCTCCAGGTCGGACACCTTCGGCGAGGGGGCCTCGATCTTGACCAGCGTGGTGAGCGTGGACGAAGACATGGTCTTGGAAGTGGCCGAGGCGGTGACCGAGGACGAGGACACGCTGCCCAGCCCCTGGAGTTGATGATGGTGCTGCTGCTGGTGTTGATGATGCGCCTGCTGCTGCTGCTGCTGCTGCTGGTGGCAGTTGTTGGAGCTTATCTCAGACACCTGGCAGGGCTCCCGCTTGATCTGCACGAAGGTGTACGACGAGTTGGTCTGCTGATGGTGGTGCTGCAGCGGGGCTCCCGCAGCGTAGCCCCCGAACTGGTCCAGCTGCAGGTGCGGCGGATGGGGCGCTGGCTGCTGCACAGCAATGGCTCCCGCCTGCGTGGCCGTTGTGGGCACCAGGAACGTGGCCGTGGCCGAGGTGGCGGCCAAAGTGGAGCTCAGGACATCGGCGGCACTGCTGCTGGCGCTACCATTGAACGTGGCCATTGGCTTTAATCGAGGGCGGAGGCGGAGGCGATGCTACTAGAGCTGACTCGGGCTCTGGGGGGGAGCAGCCGCATCGGGGAGGCGCGCGGGCTCTCGAACGACGTGCTGCGGCGCAGATACGGCGGCGTGCCTGTCCGCATATATCCGCGTATGTGTGTATATCTCCTATATCTACGCGTATTTTTATACGACGACTAAACGACTAAACGTCCATTATCCGCGCCACTCTCACACTCACTCTCACCAACACAACACTGGTCCGCTAACACTAACACTAATACTAACACTAACGCACACACACACGCACACAGTCTACATTTTTACAGGTTTTCGCTGCCTCTTTCGGGTGCAACATTCAAAAGCGCTTCTCTGCCTGCGGCAGTTGCCCGTAAACAAATGACATAATCCGGGCGACGCGACGCCTCCTCTTGCACTCCGGACGCGTGGGGGCACCTGGCACCCAGCACCAGCACCACAGTTTTTGGTTCCTGCGATCCGCAGATCTTTGGGAGGAGGTGGAGGCGGAGGAGACTTTTTTGTACTGCGCTACTTTTTGTATTTTTCGACGGCGAAATGCTGCGGTTGCACTTGCACCCACGGAACGCTGGGATCTCGGCGAACGCGCGATCGGTAGTCTTATTTGGGTTTCTATTTTTGCGAATTGGAAATCCCTTCGGAGAAAAGTCCACGGGACGGGAGACAAAAAGAAGCAGCAAAAACTAAAGCGGTAGTGCCAACTCGTCGCGAAGAGATGATAAACTATTGGCGATAGTATCGATAGCTTAGATGATGGCAATCGAAATTCTCTCTACAAAAAATTTCTGTCACACAAAGCCACATTTAATATATATATTATAGAGAAGAGAATTTATAAGTTTTTTGCTTTATAAAATAAAGATATTTTTGTTTTAAAAATTAGCATTTACTGTTTAAAATAGGATTTAGTATCGATAACAGCTCTAGATGTTGCTATCGATAACTTTTTGGCGGGCACTTTGAAATTACTCAGCCGATCAGTCATCTACCACAAAACTTAAAAATAAAATAAAATAAATCAGTTACAATGATAAATTGTCAAATTGTATTTCCATCACACAATAATAAATAACAGTTGGTATGAAATGCACATGGAATATAGAAGATAACGAATGTAATTACTAGTCCAGCATCTTGCGAATCATGTAGTTCAGGATGCCACCGTTCCTGTAGTACGTTATGTCCACCTCTGTGTCGAAGCGCAACGTGGTCTCAAAGACGTTGCCATCGGCCTCCACCTGGATAAGCTGGCCCGGCTTGAGCTCGCCCTCGGGCAGCGCAATGTTGAAAACCTCGCGGCCGCTGAGCTTCAGCGTTTCGGCGCTCTGTCCCGGCAGGAACTGCAGCGGAATGATGCCCATGCCAACCAGGTTGGATCGGTGAATGCGTTCGTACGACTCGGCTATCACCGCCTTGATGCCCAACAGGAACGGTCCCTTGGCAGCCCAGTCCCGGGAGCTGCCGCTGCCGTAGTCCTTGCCCACCACCAGCACCAGTGGTGTTCCCTCCTCCCGATATCGCTCGGCCGCATCGAAGATGTCCATCTCCTCGCCACTAGGTACATGTAGTGTGTTCGGTCCAGTTCTGGAGGCTAGCCTGTTGACCAACCGAATATTGGCGAAGGTGCCGCGCGCCATTACCGCATCGTTGCCCCGCCTGGAGCCATAGGAGTTAAAGTCACGAGGCGTCAGACCTCGCTCCGCCAGATAGCGGGCTGCAGGGGATTTGCGGGCTATGGAGCCAGCCGGCGAGATGTGATCGGTGGTCACCGAGTCGCCCAGCAGGAGAAGGCAGCGCGCCTTGTCGATGCTGTTTAATTTGGGCAACTCCCGGGTCATGCCCTCGAAGAAGGGCGGACGCTTGATGTAAGTGGACACTCCGCTCCAGGGATATAGCTTTCCATCGGACACCTCAAGCGTCTGCCAGTCCTTGGAGCCCAGCTGGATCTTACCTGCGAAAGGGATATCGAGATTAAGCGTTTAATAAGCAGAAAAAAAAAAGAGTCCAATACTCACTGTACACCTCCTGGAACATGGCCGGAATGACGTGCTTGTGCTCAACCTCCTGGATTTGACTGCGCGTGGGCCAGATGTCGCGCAAAAACACTTCCTTGCCATTGCCATCCACGCCCAGCGGCTCTGTTTCGAAATCAATGTCCACGCGCCCGGCAATAGCGTATGCGATCACCAGCAGTGGACTGGCCAGGTAGTTGGCTCTGGTATTTGGATGGATGCGTCCCTCGAAGTTTCGGTTGCCTGACAACACGCCACAGCAGACCAGACCGTTCTTCTCGATGGTGTTCACCACATTCTCATCGAGGGGCCCAGAGTTGCCGATGCAGGTCATGCAGCCGTAGCCGACGATGTCAAAGCCCAGCTGCTCCAGGTATGGAATCACTCCCGACTCCCTCAGATAGTAGGTGACCACACCGGATCCGGGCGAGAGAGAGGTCTTGATGTACGGCAGGATACTTAAACCCTTCTTTACAGCATTCTTGGCGAGCAGACCGGCGCCAAGCATCACCGATGGATTCGAGGTGTTCGTGCAGGAGGTGATGGCTGCGATCACAACCGAGCCGTGGCCTATCCTGTAGCTCTTGCCATCGTCCCACTGAAACTCGCCGCTGGCAGCCAAGGCCTCTGGCGGCACGGCAAAGCCCTTGAATCCCACCGGACTTGTCAGGCACGACTTGAAGTCCTGGAACATGCTGGAAACGGACACGCGATCGTGTGGTCGCTTGGGACCCGAAACCGAGGTGACCACCGTCGCCAGATCCAAGGTGACAGTCTGTAACAGAAGTATAAACAGTCGCAAT
Organism: Drosophila punjabiensis; assembly: GCA_008042585.1. Taxonomy (NCBI): domain Eukaryota; kingdom Metazoa; phylum Arthropoda; class Insecta; order Diptera; family Drosophilidae; genus Drosophila; species Drosophila punjabiensis. The sequence goes on along the minus strand of VNJR01004794.1, from coordinate 5,205 downwards.
AAAAAAGTTTCTTAATTTCTATTAGAAATAATAAGCTTACCTCGGTATACCGAGGATCCTGATCCTCAAGTGCATAGTTGCGCAATTGACGCGTAGCCTTCAGATACTGCCGAATGATATCGATCTTCTTTTCGGAGCGATCTATAAATCAAAGCCAGTCAGAAAAGGGATAATGGTAAAGAATCGGTTAAAGCTCACTGGTCTGCCGCATATAGCTGAGCGTGTTCTCGTCGATGGGGAAGTAGCCCACGGTAGCTCCGTACTCCGGGCACATGTTGCTGATAGTGGCGCGGTCTGCGATGCTCAACTCCGCCACTCCGGGGCCGTAGAACTCTACAAACTTTCCAACCACTCCTAGCTGGCGCAGGTGCTTGGTGATTGTCAAAACCAAATCTGTGGACGTGGCCAAGGGACCCAGCTTGCCCTCCAGTTTATAGCCAATCACTTCGGGCAGCAGCATTGAGATGGACTGACCCAGCATTACGGCCTCCGCCTCGATGCCGCCAACGCCCCAGCCCAGAACGCCCAATCCATTGATCATGGTCGTGTGAGAGTCCGTTCCGACGACGCTGTCTGGGTACAGAATCTTAGAGCCATCTGCCTCGTCGCTCTCAAAGACGACGCGCGCCAGGTACTCCAGATTAACCTGATGCACAATGCCGGAGCCGGGTGGCACGATCAGCATGTTGTCAAAGGCACGGGCGCCCCATTTCAGGAATGTAAAACGTTCCTTGTTGCGCTCAAACTCCAGGGACTGGTTTTTGGCCAAAGCATCAGAGGCACGGGCAAAATCCACCTGGACGGAGTGATCAATGACCAGGTCCGCGGGGCAGATGGGATTTATTTTCTCAGGATTCCCGCCCAGCTGGCGAACAGCATCCCGCATGGCAGCGAAATCCACGACGGCGGGCACGCCAGTAAAGTCCTAAACAATATAAAGTTAATAAAACGCAACAAGTGGAATAACTCCGTGTTCCTCACCTGCAAAATAACGCGTGCTGGTTTGAAGGAGACCTCCACATCGCTGGCTCCCAGCTTCAACGACGGTGTCCACGCCAGGATACTTTGCACATCCTTCTCCAGCACATGGAAGTTGTCGCAGTTGCGCACCGCAGACTCCAGCAAAACGCGAATGGAAAAGGGCAGCGAGTCTGCAACAAAAACAGTGAGATAAAGCTCATCATCTGGCACACCGGCGACTCACCATATTTGCTGTCAATGGAGGGCAGATCAAAGTAGTTGTAGACCTTTCCGTCCTGGGTGAAGGATGCCTTGAACTGGGCAAAGGGATTCGCACCTGCAAGGAACACCAAATTAGCCTGTTGATGTATTATTTTAGAGAGAATCTTACCGGAGCCGGACATGGTGGTGAAACTGGAGAGGAAAAACAAGGAAATGTGAAATAGAGATGGGCGCGTGCAGATGTTTTTCCAGTCAACACGACACGAGCACTAAATTTAAACTCTGGAAAATTTAGTTTATTGGAACGGGTTTAAGGTTTGGTATGTTTTTTTTAATAAACTAAAAATAATTTAATAGCTAACAATGTAGTTCGATGTTCACCTAAATCTTTATTGAATAATATTTAACATATATTTAAGCCCGTTTAATTTCACGACAAATAATACGACACGTGCTCCGCTCTAATTCGAACGCTTTTGAAAAAGTTATCGAAGGCCGGCAATCGAATACACAGTAAGAAATAATTTAAAAGTGGTTTTCCAATAGACAAAGTGATTTCCAATTTTTAAAAAAAGTTCACATTAAAACTCGATATTTGTTTGATTAAATTTATATTTCCTGCTCATGTACTCTTAAAAATAAACATATATTCGTTGTTCTACAGTTTTCACTTGTAATTTAGGAATAGGATTTCGAATTTAAATAAAAATCAAAATGAACATATATATTTTTAATAGCTTTTCCTTCTTAATGATTTATGTGCTTCACGCTGCCGTTTCTAAGAGAACTCTCCCATATACTTAAACGTATATATAACAGATACTGATGCTTGTGTGGGGTTTATTGTAATAGTTACATGTTAATGCTTATTGTAATGTCACGTATCATAGTTGTTATCTTTATAAATAATATGTATAGAACTATCAACTACAGCCGCAGAAGGGCGCAAAGCCGGGCGAGTGGCGCAAGCAGATATAACAATTCGGTTGAGTGGCGTCCATGCCACCTGCACCACACCAGCCTACAGGTAGATGCGGCGCAGGTCCTTTGGCGTGGTGATCGAATTGCATTGTGGGCACAGCTTGCGCGCTCCGAGCGTCTTCAGCCAGCACTGTTCGCAGTGGACGTGCCAGCAAGAGACCGAAATGGCGGGATTCTTGTAGTCTTCGAGGCAGATCAGACACTTGTACTTGCCCTGCGCCTGACTCTCGTAGAGTCGCAGCTTGGCCTTTAGTGACTCGATGACGTGCTGCTGGTTCTGGGAGGCGGATCGTGTTGAGCGTGATGTGGATGGCTCCTCGCAGGCCGGCTCCTGCTTGGCGATGCTGGCAGTGGCAGTTTCTGCTTCGGTGGCTTCGCTGGAATGATTGGGCTTGGGCCCATCGCTGGAGGAGATGAGCCGGCGCACGTAGCTGGTGACATCTGCCTCAGAAATGTTGCCGTCGGTGTCCTCGTTGGTTACAGGAATTACGTCGCCCTCGCCGTACTGCGTTGGCCCGTAAATGTGCGTATCGTCCTCGTCCACGTTGAGATCCTCGTCCTCGTCGTCCTGCGCCTGTTGGCTGCCATTGTACTTGATCGTCTGGCCGAGGCCCAAGGCGGAGTACCCGCCCTGAACGAGGGTGGACACACGGATGCGCTTCTGGCCCGCCCATTCGTACTCCTCGTATTCGTCGCTGTCCTCAGAATCGTCGCTGGACTGCTCTCCGTTGGCCTTCCCATTCTTCCGGCTGTTGCGCAGGCACTGGTTGACGTGCTCCTGGATGCTGGTCTGCGGGAAGTTGCGACTGCAGACGGGACAGTTGGCTAGTTGACTGGTTTCTGGTGTAGCTGCCCGGGGAGGAGCTGCTGGTGCTGCAGGAGCTGCAGCGGGAACTGATTGTGTCACTGGTGCTGCAGATCCAGCAGGAGGAGGCGCTGCCGGCGACGAGGGACGCTTTCTTGTGCGCTGGCGCTGTCGGGCCTGCCGGTTGCGCTGCACGCGCTGAAAGACGCTCCACGGCTGCCGGCCTCCCGCCGATCCCGTCTGGGCTGTAGACGCAGCTGCTGGTCCCGGAGTCGCCTCTGGATTGCTAACGCTTGGGGGATTGTGCAGGCGGTCCATCTCCATCTGGCAGTGATCGGCCACCTGACTGCGCTTGATCTTTACGTCGCATGTGGGGCATATTACCTCGTCGTCGCCGGATAGATGCTGCGCGTAGTTCTCTCCGTTGGACACCGTGTCGGTGGCCATGGATTCCTCGGGTCCGTCGCGGACCTCTTTCGTTTATAAACCGAAACCACTGCTGAGATTTATATTGTTTTGTTCGCTAATCTAACGCAGCCACGCGACGCCGATTCCTCCTCGGGATTTTGATAATAGTGTTGCCAGATGCAAATTTCGCCATTCCCCTAAAAAATCCCAGTGTTGAAATTCCCCCTAAAAAGTCCGGGTTTCCCCGTAAATTCCGCCTAGTTGGTCTTTAAGTAAAACACCATCTGGAGAATAATATTAAATAGAAATCAAAAATATGTTTGCAGTTGCTAGCTAATAGAATAGTATTATTACTCATTCGATTATTTTATTGATAGCTTCGATTCTTATCGGAAAATCGAATAGGCCTGCGAACAAGGTCATACTGTTTTGCGGTATTTTCTTTACGACACTATAGTATACCCGTTTTATACTACACCATCAATTGTGGTATTTATTTTAAGCGCGCTCTGGCCACTCTTATTTGTGATGAGGGAAGCAAAACATTATTATTTTTGTCGTTTTTGTTTTTTAATTATATAGACAACACCGATCCGCGTCTAAAATACTATGTGAATGAGGAAAAGTTGCACGCTCTCCTAGCAGACTGTGTAAGTGCACGGGTAACGAAATCGGCGAGTTGTGCAAATCAAAGCACAGCAGACGGCGAGAGTGTGAAAAGGCAGCGAAAAGGGAATAGAGAAAAAATATAGCGTAGTTTTCACCGTCAGTTCGTGGGCGTGTGTGTTTAAGCTGTGCGAGTGTGTGCGAGTGCCTGTGTGTTTAACATTGTTTAAACAAAAGCAAGTGACAACCATGCAGCACCAGCAGCAGCAGCAACAACAGCAACAGCACCAGGGTAACCTTGCTGGCTACAACAACAAAATGAACGTCTTGCCCAATTACACGCTCAGCGGAATGAGCTCCTTTGATGCCGAGTCGCTGCCAGATTACTCAGAATTTGATTCCGAATCGGTAACTCTGGACTATTACAAGGAAAGGTATCTCAATTCGCATCCGTGTACTCTTTGTCCGCATTTTGTTTTGCTTCCGTTTTACTTGCATATACAAACACACATACACTTATACACCAAAGCCCCCTTCCCCTCGCTGACCATGTTATTGTTGTTGTTGTTGTTTTGCATATGATGGCCGTTTGGCCCAATTTTGCCTGCCCGTTACGTTCTATATACATATACAAATGTAGCAATTAACCGCCCTTCAGTACCAATCCCGAGGAATTCGCCAGGAATTCCCCCGGATTTAGTGGCATTTCGCCAGGAATTCCCCCGGATTTTCGCCAGGAATTTGTTCGGGGCATGCGTTCGTGGCCCGGAACACGAGGAATTCCTCGGGATTTTCCCGGGAATTCGCCGGGAATTTCCCGCGGAATTCCCCCGGAATTCGCCGGGAATTCCTGTGCGAGTTCGAAAACCAATTGGAATTTCGAAAAAAAATCGCCAGGAATTCTACCGGAATTCGCCAGGAATTCTCCCGGAATTCGCCAGGAATTCTGCTAGAATTCGCCAGGAATTCTGCTGGAATTCACCAGGAATTTGGCCAGTAATTCTGCAGGAATTCGCCAGGAAAAAAAGCTATAGAAAATACCTTAAAATTCCCCCCTATTAATAAAAATCGGTGTAATTAATTCTTATTTAAATATTTATTTATAAAATTTTATGTTTTCATCGATGTTAGCATTATTTCTGCCTGTTTCCTAGTGTCAGGGACGTCCTCTGCTGGCTGATGGTCCTTTAAGCAACTAATGCTATCTGTAAATAAAATACATA